>ML677340.1:15474847-15620861 GCA_007922305.1 Dermatemys mawii
CGAAAGCTCATGCTCTGAAAAAATTTCAGTTAGTCTTTAAGGTGCCATGGGACTCTTTGTCACTTCTATAAGGGGTAGGTGGTTACTGTGGGCAGAAATATAAAATGGAGCTATGAACTCAGAAAAGAAACACGCTTTTAGCCCTACGTGCTCTTTGTTGCCACGCAGTGGTTAGCAGAGGAGGAAAGAAGCTGAGAGTCCAGTCCAGAGACTACTGAAGTCAATGACATTGGGTCAGGCTGCCCCTAATCCTTATCCTGAAGTAACAGCCTTTGCTTCTTTGCAACATATCCGAGCACTGCCTGGGAAGTGTGCAAATTAAATTTTGCTAAGCAGCATATTCTCTTCCCCTAAAACGTTAGGCAAGCTGAAGGAGAAATCCAAGACCTAATGCTGCCTGAGACACCATCCATTCCCATGGTGTTTTACGTGCCTTCCCTTTATGGAGTGAGAGAATGCAGTTAGCGTGTGGCAGGACAGCCACCAGCCATACTGCAGCTAAGGGCTGCAGAGTGCCCTTTCATGACTGCATGCTATGTTCACCGATACTGCAGAGCAGGAAGTAGAGAATACTTGCATGGGAGGGGAACAGCTTCAGATGAGATCTGAAGTCAGAGTTCTTTAGCGCTGGTTTCAATAAGGCTAGAATTTCAGGCCTCCTATCCTGAACCACTATGCAACACAGAAGCTCCTTAGCAAAGGATAATGTGTTCTTTGCAAACATCTCTCACCTGACAAACTCACTATACTAAACACGTCTTACAGGATATTTATCCCTAAAGAGTAACACAGGGATCAGCAACCTTTGGCATGCGTCCCTCCAAGGTGAGCTCCCTGGTGGGCCAGGCTGGTTTGTTTACCTGCCATGTCTGCAGGTTCCACTGATCTTGGCTCCTACTGTCTGTGGTTTGCTGCTACAGGCCACTGGGGGTTAAGGGAAGCGGTGCAGGCCGAGGGATATGCTGGCCCCTGCTTTCATATCTGATCTCTTGATGAATCATGATAACCATTATCACCATGGTTATAATTATACAATTAAGGTATATTAATTATGTAAAAAAATAATTCTTCTTCCCCCCAGATGACTAAATCTATAGTAAAACAAATCAATACTACAGGAACACTTGCACCCATCCAGATAGTAGTGATTTGAAGAGATGATGTATATTAAAGTAGCTCTGCACAGGCTGGTATTGAGGTTTCAAAGAACTTGCCAACACTTTCATAACTCCCTATCTTAAACCTGTTTAAAAATAGGATGAAAAATTACACAAAGGATTACATTCATAACGGACAAATAATCTCAACTCCACTAAAGCCAATGGATATGGATCTGCTTTTGCTATTCATGAATTTGGCCCAAAATAGCACCTCGAGCAGCTTTGTTTAGTAACATTGCTTATAGAATGTGACAAAATTGAAGAGAACATGTAAAAACAAAATTGTCTTATTAAATTGGTTTTAAATGTTTGCAAGTAAATAGCCCACATTATAATTACAACCATCAGTGTCCCTTCCTCGTTAAGTTAAAACCATTCAGGAGTTACAGTGAAAATTCCATCTGACCAATATCAAGAATACAGGACAGAGAAAGACATTGAAGGGGGGGAAAAATCAATGCTTTCCTGTTCATTCTTTGAGATTAAATCCTTAGCTGTAAATGTCTTTCTTTTGGGTAACTTGTAGCATGTCTCTAATATTGTTTTAATCCTATTTTTTGGTTGTATGACTTGTTATTAATTCAATATATTTCTCTATATTTGGTTAGATATTTAACTGTCTCCATTTTTCATTAGATATTAAAAACTTGGGTAGCATGCAGACTCTCTAAAAGTATCGCCAGGGCATGAAGGGAGCCATAAATAGCTTGTTTATTTGCTTTTAAAAGTGTAGACATTTGTATGAATAAGAATATCATCTTCCATTTACAAAGTCTAAGATAAAATGACAAGGGCATTAATCATCGTACTGAAGTGCACACTTTCCTAGAGTTCCCTGTATTTTATGTTACATACTTAGGCACATGAAGGTTGTTCAGTGACCTAATGTGTAATGAATTAGCTGTCTTGGTATGTTCTTGGCGGAGAAATATCCGAATCACAGAAATTACCACATAGTGCCATTAAATGGCACGCTTAGCTGCCAATATTTTAAATAGTTTATAAAGAGGGCTCTCTACCATTTTCTGTGTGACCCTGAGCACAGCACATCACTCTCAGCCTTTGTTTCCCCATATGTAAAATGGGGTCCAAATTTGTACAGTGCTTTTAGTTTCTTGAATTAAACATGCTATATAAATAGCATTGCCACTGTCTCCCATGAAGGTCCTCTATACATCATGTTTGTGGGGTTATATGGTGAAACTTGCCATATCATATGGGTTCTGTATACCAATAGAGGATTTCTGTTTTAAGGGACATCAGATAAGTAGCATTCATGAGTACCCAATTCATCTTAGTTCTTCTCAAGCTAAAAAGGAATGGTAGGGCTGGAAAAGCTATTTTGAGTAAAATAAAAGAACTGACTCAAATTCAGAACTTGACCTACATCCTCAAGTCTTTTGAGCTTTGATTTTTATTTTTTAAAAGGTTTTCCTTTTTTGCACTCACTCTGAATCTGCTTTCTGTGCTTCTCTTCTTCCTGATTTCACCACAGACTGCAAATAGCAGCACTAAAAATAGAGAGATTTACATGTAGTATTTCCAAAACAACTGGAACTGTCTTTCCACTTTTCCCACAACAGAAGTCTGTTTTTTTTTAAAACCAGTATTTCCAATCTCATTCTAGACCCAAATGGTTCTGATAAATATGGCTAGGCATTAGTGGGTAAGAGACTTCAGCAAAGATTCAGCTCTATGATTTGTCGTTCACTAAAATTAGAATAGCAGTTTTTAGAATATTGCAACCATTAAAGAAACAACAGGACAGATTTTTTTAAGGAGGGTGTACTGTATAAACCATCAGGATAATGTACATACAAATGGGTTGTCAGGATTGCCTCCCCACTCTGAACTCTAGGGTACAGATGTGGGGACCCTCATGAAAAAAGAAATGCCCCCCCCCAGCTTATTTTACCAACTTGGGTTAAAATGTTTTTCCCCAGAACACAACTTCTTCTGTATCTGGACCTGGTACACTGCCACCACCAAACTAGGTCTAGGGTAGTTTGGGACCCTTCTTTCTCTTTCCACTAACCCCCCAAACTTCTTCCTTCCCTGGGAAGCTTGAGAGAAAAACAAACAAACCTCGCCTGCTCCTGCGAGATGTGCCTGATCCAAAATCAGGATCTTACACAATGAAAAACAAGCAGTCAGCTTCTTAAAAGAAAGATTTTAATAAAAGAAAAAAAGAAAGGAATAAATCCCTTATAACCATCAATAGAACAGCATCTCCCATAATCAACAAAAGGATTCAGAAACCAAACCTCTCCCCCGAGGCAACTTTCTCCCTCTGTTGATATCTCTGCTGAATCTTACAATCTCAAGAAGCACCCAGCCAACACTCACCACTGAGAACCCTCCAAGTGATAAAAAGAAAGTAAACTTACTGACTACAGTACTTGATAGAATCTTATAGTTACAGTGAAAGACATAGCTGTGTTCATCCCATAGCGGAGGTGAACAGAGAGAGAGCCAGAGAGAAACTGAAACTTAAAATCCTTTGTCTCCTGAGGAATTTCTCATTGGTCAGTTGTCCACCTCTCAGGTTACCTTTAGCTTAACCCCTTACAGGTAAACGCTAATTCTAGGCTACTTCACACTTATGACATGGGTACATAGGCAATTAATTATCAATTGCAGGTGTAATTCACCCCAGCGCAGAGAGCCAGCAATCCTCAAAACCAGTACATAAGCCTATATGATGTGTAGATCCCATGGTTCGCCTCTGCAGAGTGGTGAATTTCACTCTTTGTATTACTGCCTGGTTGTACACTAGAAGTTCTTGTGGACACTTGCATTTCTTGCTGGTGAACCTGTTGGGCTGCCCTTTAAAAATTGTGACCACTATATTTAGAATCTTCTTTAGAATTCCTGATCAAAGGAATTATGTATCAAAACCCCCCCAACCAAATCCATTTGGTTGAACTTGTCTAGTAACTGCATTTCCCTCAGTTAAAGACTACTGTGACAAAATAATAAGATTGTTCAGAGAACCCAGTGATATCTTATGGTGATTCTTTAATATAATAAATGAATTGGTTGCTATATTTTTTTCTTATGTTGTCTGGAACAGAGAAATTAAATACTTGTTTTTATTAGGATCATGTGGCCATGAAACTTGTAAAAGGAATTCTGGATAGTTATCCACTGGAAAGCTACTCTCAATGAATTGTAATGACTTTTTTGTTGAGATTTCATCTTTGACCTTCAATATCACTGCTCAGAACAGTTTCTTTTTATAGCTGAGGCATAATACAGTTTTCACATTATGCCCTTAGCTTTTTTGGAGACCGCCACAATTTTGTACAGGGCTCTGTGTGGCTAGCAACAACTGTTTGCAGCAAATTGAACTGTATAATCTTTATTTTGCTTGGAAACTCAGATGAGATACAGAATACATAAAATGAAAGGCCATTGGTTTTGTCTGTTCCCTAGTACATGGTTTTACTTCACTTTGTAGGTGAACTGACATCCATTAAAGTGCTCAAAGTTGTCCAAGAGACATTACTCCTTCTCCTAGAGTACATACAGACAAATGATGCTGCCACTACTAATCATTAGTAGGCAGATGGTAGGTGATCAAGATTTCATTATCAAACACCAGTTTTCTTCTTAAGGTGAAAAGATGACCATCTGTTCTCTAACATTGTACCTTGGGGAGCTAACAACTCTGGTTTAGTTAGTTAAAAATATAATAAGTAACTTTCCTTAATTAATTTACTTGTTACATTCAAACTGGATTATTCAAATGCCATTAGCATTTCAAAAGAAACAGAGGTGAAATTAATTATAAGTGGGATAATGCAAATGACACTTCCTATATTATAAACTGTAAGCTTTATTCCATTTATTCTCTGTTCCCTCTAGAAGGAACCATCTCCAATTATATGAAAAAGGCAATAAATGTAAAGAAGGGATTATATTAATTTAGTATATCATACCACAATGTCATTTATTATAACTGTGATAGTTTATAAAGGAGCTGAATTCTGGATCTTATTTTTCCAGCATATTACTGACACCAATCTGCAGAAATTATTTTTAGAAACAAGTTTTTTCTTCTAGTTTTCAGTGGTGAATGCTGTGATAAATTAATCATTAAAGCCCTTGTTTTCAAATGTTCATAACAGACTTTAAAAAAACCTCCTTTTAGACTGAAATCTGTCATGTTTGATCTCAGCTCAAAGGTGACTGTTTAGGAAAATTGAAGAAAATATTTTTTCTGTATTTGAGTTCTGCAGCAAAAATAAAAATAAAAATTGTGTGCTGTATGTCTTCTAGGTTTAAAAACAGAAGACTTCTTTTGTATGCAGATAACTCAGGAGTTGCTAAACTTTAGGGATAATCGGATGTTCTTAGACCTCAACCCACATACAAGAGAAACTAGTCCCGTTGGACCATCATAGGTGTGAGTAACTCAAGGAGGGTAAGAATTTGTTTAATGCAAGTTTGGAAAAAGAAATGTCTAATTTGTGTGATGTTACAAACAAATGCATTATATAGTACAATAAAGTGGGTTTTTCAGAAGCTCAGTAACTTTAAAAAAGGGTTTTAAGTTGCTGTTGCACTGCTGAATTGCTCAAACCCTTGTGCAAAGAGACCGCAGAATCCTTCTGCCGTGAGAAATATCCCTGGAATGTATAGATATTTGTTGTCGAATTCTTGGCTGCATGCAATTTTTGTGTATGCTGCTTATGTTGTTATAAATGTCATTTGTTTGCACATGGTATGAAGTTTAGGAAAAAATGTGGTTAATGATCTATATCTATGAGACATCCACTTTTTAGGATATGAATGTCCATGGGGTACCAGAGTAATAAACAAAAATGCCTCAAATAAATACAATACAATAAAAAGGTAATAATTACACAGAAGCAATAGGTTTCAGAGTAGTAGCTGTGTTAGTCTGTATCCACAAAAAAGAATGAGGAATATTTGTAGCACTAAGTCTCTAAGGTGCTACAAGTACTCCTCATTCTTTTTACAGAAGCAATAGTTAGTTACTTTCAGAGGTGCTGGAACAATTTATATAGTGGGGATGCTGAGAGCCATTGAATCAAATTGTAAACCCTGTATATAATGGAAACCACTTCAAGCCTGGGGGTACAGCTGTACCCCCACACTCTTAATTCCAGCATCTATGCTTACTTTGGGAACCTGGAAGTCCAGCCACATTCCCACAGGTTACGTTACTGGATTCACTTCATGTTTGTAAGTAAATGTAGAGTATTTGGTATCCACAGGAATTCATGACTGAATGACAATTGAAACCAATATTGTTGCACCAGAATTCAGCATGGCTACCAGTATGAGGAAATGTGGAGGATCTGGTAGGAAAGAGTAGGTCAAGCCAGCATTCACAGTGTTGAATAGTTTATCTCAAATTGACAGCCAGGATTAATATGCTGCTCTTGAAGAGGCATGCTTTTGTGGACCAGCACTAAAGATATGCTTGTGACAAAACCATTTCTTTGTCTTGTAGTAGATGTAACTCTGCTCTGACGGGGACCCCTGTAACATGGAAAAATGCAATAAGAGCAGATAAGCTTTAGTCATGTTTGGTTAGAGAGTCTGTAAATGCATGAGTCCAGAAAATGGCTGTGAACATTAATTTTTCTATTGTGATTTTCCAGTTTTTGATGTCCAATGTAAGCTTTATTACAGACTAGTTGCCTGAGGCAGTGCCTTTGGAAATGATACTGAGATACAGAAAACACATGCCAGACTAGTTTTTGCCTCTTTACTCTGGTTCTCTTGGTGTGTGACACATGTAAAACAACTAAATACAGGCTAGGATTCAGTACAACAATTAGACTGAATACAATGATCTTTCAATGAAGAAAAAAATTATTACACTTACAGGTGAATAGGAACAACCTGCAAACAGTAAATGTCTCTTAATTTTAGTATATAATTTCTGATGGCTTTTTTTCTCTTCTAAAAACTAAGGCTGGATGAACTGGTTCAGCTAAAATAAGAACTGACCTGAACTGTCACCCTGAAATCAAACCAAACATTTTTATGCGATCAAAGATAGTTAACTGAGGTCAATTTCAGATTACAGGAATTTAAGAAGCATTATTAATTAAAGTATGAGTTTTACATTTAGATACAGTGAGTTCATAACAATACATCCATATTGTACTGAAGATACTTTTCTTTAGTTTCATAGGATTATTCTCTTTACAACATTTTTCATCCCATAATAGTTTAGTAAATATACAATAAAATCAAGCAACAGAACTTGCTGAGCTCAGCTAAGAGGGTGTCTTATCAAATATACAATTTTAATATTTCTCTGTGGAAACAATGTAAGGGATTATCCAGGGTACAATCTGGACTGTTGAACAGCTGTGTCTTCACAGTACCTTTTTCTCTGCTTCTCTGTGAGAGCAACCACTTCTGGTCTGCTCACATGCAACCTCCAGCACATAAATTACTCCCAGCTGTACTGTATGAGTGCTGTGGCCAGTCACTATACTGCGTCAGACCAAAGTTCCATCTAGACCAGTATCCTGTCTTCCAACAGTGGCCAGTGCTAGGTTCTTCAGAGGGAATGAACAGAACAGATAATCATCAAGTAACATGCCCCTGCCACCCATTCCCAGCTTTTGGCATACAGAGGCTAGAGATACCATCCCTGCCCATCCTGGCTAATAACCATCGATGGAACTGTCCTCCATGAATTTATCTAGTTCTTTTTTGAACCCTGTAGTGTTTTGGCCTTCCAAAATCCTCTGTCAGAGGGTTCTACAGGTTGACTCTGCATTGTGTGAAGAAATATTTCTTTTTGTTTGTGTTTTTTAAATCTGCTGCCTATTAATTTCATTTGGTGACCCTAGTTTTCGTGTTATGAGAAGGAGTAAGTAATACTTTCTTATTTACTTTCTCCACACCAGTCATGATTTTATAGACTCTATCATATCCCCCCTTAGTCATCTCTTTTTCATGCTGAAAAGTCCCAGTCTTATTTCTCTCTCCTCATATGGAAGCTATTCTATACCCCTGATATTTTTGTTGCCCTTTTCTGTACCTTTTCCAATTTCAATATTACTTTTTTGAGATGCTGGGACCAGATCTTCCCAAAGTATTCAAGATCTAGGCATATCATGGATCTATGTAGAGGCAATATGATATATTCTGTGATATTCTCTATCCATTTCTAAATGATTCCCAATATTCTGTTAGCTTTTTAGACTGCCACTGCAGATTGAGTAGACGTTTTCAGAGAACTATCCACAATGACTCCAAGATCTCTTTCTTGAGTGGTAATAACTAATTTAGATCCCATCATTTTAGATGCATAGCTAGGATTTCCTTTTTCAATGTGTGTTACTTTACATTTATCAACATTTGAATTTCATCTGTAATTTTGTTGCTCAATTACCCAGTTTTGTGAGATCCCTTTGTAACTCTTCACAGTCTGCTTTGGACTTAACTATCTTGAGTAGTTTTGTATCCGTTGCAAATTTTGCCACTTCATTTATTATAAGTTGGTAACTAATGGCTTGTTATTATGGAACTTCTGAAAATCACATAAGCACTACTAAGGAGAATGTATTACATGCTGGAAACTTCAATTTGGCTTTAAAAATCAGGCTATTTCTGATTAGGTCTCAGAACCATATCAGCAAAGTTACTGATCTCGCACAGATCCCATTGGACAGGAATTGCATATCATTTTTGTAGTCCATTTTTAAAAAAGTGGTAGATGATCTTAATCCATTGTTAAACTGTGATAAATGTAAAATGATGATGTAAATTCTTCCATCCAGTGTATTGCGAGGTTCAAAACAGCTTGATTTATCTGTCTTATTTTGGTATGTTTCTGTATTTCCTGATGCCAATGAGGCTCTGACGAACAAGTGTCAGGAAAAACATAGAAAGACAGCATGGTTTAATGTATGTATTGACCTTATAGAAGACTAATGACACACAAAAAGTCTAACTGGTTACATATTAAACTATCACTAGATGTCAGTATTGCAAGTCGTTATACACTATTGTAACAGGTAGAAAGTGCTGAAGTATAACAACAAAGGCTAATATCATATTACATCTGCCTGAACAGAAGCAGGTTGAACTGCAAATCTCACAGGAGAGCCTGTTATGAGATTTCAAGCAGGGTTACTAGATCAAAAAGACATTTGGATATACTCAGGTAATTTCTAAATGCTTATCTGAATCAAACTTTCAGAGCTTTTAGAGGATGCCCATCACAGCTAAATACTCTGGACCAGATTCTCATTTACCCTTAGACCTCTCTACACCCCTCAACAGTTTTGAAGGGGGCCTAAAGGTGGGAGTAAATGAAACATATTGTGGCCCACTCACTGTTCCCCATTTATTCCTGAAGTGGCTGGTACATCACTATCGTCAACAAAACTCATTCAGACAGATGTGCTTTCTATCCTCAAAGTTTTGTTTCTGCTACTTCTCCACCTATTAGAAGTAAATGTTTCTCGATCTTCCAACTTCTGGACTTTAAAAGGATAGATACTTTGGGGAAAGGCATTAAGCTTATGGAGAATCGAAGGATTCTGAACCAGGTCCAGAAAGGTGAGTGAATAAACTAGTTTTCTCTATGGTTCAAAAATGATGAAATACAAGATGTCAATTTGAGGGCAACATGGTTATATGCACTTTTGAGCAGCTCTGATGCATCATTCATCAGGCCAATGGCTCTGACCCTCTCCACACTACCGTTCCCCTTTCAGGAGTCTGATTTGTCTTGCACAGTCCAAGTTTCAACTTGCTTATAAACTTCTTGCTTACAAAATCAGACATAAAAATACAAAAGTGTCACAACACACTATCATTGACAAAATGCGTACTTTCTCTTTTTTTACTGTATTATTATAAAATCAGTTGAAATATAAGTATTATACTTGCATTTCAGTGTGTAGTGTATAGAGCAGTATAAACAAGTTATTGTCTGTGTGACATTTTAGTTTGTACTGACTTTGCTAGTGCTTTTTATGTAGCCTGTTGTAAAACTAGGCAAATATCTAGATGCATTGATGTACTCCCTGGAAGACCTTTGCATATCTCCAGGGGCTTGCATATCCATGGTTCAGAACCACTGCATTAGGGGACACAACACATTCACCCCACCAACCAACAGCATACTGCATTGTGTTAGATAATCAATAAAAGACACCAACAAGTCAAATCTATCTGTAACCTCAGTAAAAGTGAACTTTTACACAGCCTAAAGCTAACAGAGATGTTTCCTTGCATTTAATTAAAGACACGCACATCTAGTCTCGATGGAAGCATTCAAAATTTCATTCTGAAGTGTTAAAGCCAAACATTACTGCCTTGTGCTAAAGCATGAAAATCAGTTCGACTTAATCAAATCTAACCAGAAACTGACTACAATTAACGGAAAATTGACTAGTCTGATTTCATTGTTTACTTTTTGCATTTCTTTCAGAATAAATAGTGAAAAATGAATTAGATTTAAAATTATCATATCTAATATAATTCAATTTGTATATAATTTGTTCTTAGATTTTGAAACAAAAAGCCTATTTATTTATTTATTTATTTATTTATTTATTTATTTATTTAAAGTATTGTGGGAGAATTTTGAAATTTAGCTGCACAAATGAGAATTGGCTCCATGGCTGGAAAAAAAGCTACATGGCTGCTAAAGAACTGAATCTCATATTGGAACTGATTACAGTACAGTATTCCATAATTAAACTAGTCCCCAGCACTACTGCATAGACAAGAATTAAGAGATAATACACTCTCTCTCTGCCATAACTGCTCAAAGAAATAGGAGAGTTAACACATTTTGAAGCTGTCCAAGAATCTAAACACTGTGGACTAATATTCTAGAGATAATTAATAAGATCATAAAAATGAATATTATAACACGTCAGATGTATCCAGCCAGGCTGGATTATTATCAGACATGCCATATACAAAGGGCAAATGGGTTTTACTGAGTTTAATGGTGGCAATAAAACTTGTAGTATCTAACAAGACCAAGAGGGAAGGACTGAATCTCGTTTCTAACGAGTTGCTGCGTCTGAAAGTGTTAGTTGGACTGGAAAATAAACTGACCCATTTCTATGAAATTTAAATGTTTTTCAACTATTACTTTTGAGTAGGGTCTGTGGGAGGCAGACTCTCAGCCAGACCAGGGATGCTCACTCAGCTACAATTACCTACCCCTCCTCAGGCATGCTGCAGCACCCTGTCCCAGGGCACGGTCCTGCTTAGCTGATCCCAGGCACAGAGGTATCCCTCTCACCTCTAGAGCCACAATTCATGCAATAATACCACTCATCTAGAAACTCTCCTGCTACCTGGCAAACACAGGAGACTGACTAGGGAAAACAGTGAAACTGAATAACATCAAATTATTTATAGAGGCGGGGGACGCGGGTTCCAAAGCCCAGTGAGTTGAGAGAGGGTGGGATCAGGTACTTGTTGCTAGAGGTGTGGGCTCTGCTTAAGGGTCTTAGATTCATTTGACCCTTCCTCTCTCCACTGTGTAACAACAGAACTAATTTAGATTCAATGGTGAGTCTTGTTACACATGGCAGAGCTGCAATCGCTGATACTTAGGTGTGAGTGCTAGACCTGCTTTGGGACAGTGTCTCTGCAAGAGACTGGCTAGGGACAGGGTGCACCAGCAGTAAGGCTCCTGCACAAACAGCTGAAATCACCGATGGCTGTGTTAAAGTGGTGCAATCTAAAGATATCCCAGCGGATTGGTGATCAGCTAGCAGGGTGGCCGGTGGAGAAGTGTGGTGATCAGCTGGCAGGGCGGCTGGCAGAGAAGCACGGTGATTGGCCAGCAGGGTGGCCAGTGAAGAGGAGCTGCAAGTGAGTGCCCAGACAGTGGAGCGAGCAAGGTGCCTTCTTATCCTCCACCCAGGATAGAAGGTGAACTCTGCAGATGCACCTCTGAATTCTGAGTCTGCACTGAGGTACCCAGTGTGTGGTGTATAGTTGTCCCAGGTCACTGGGTGGGAGCTCCAGTCAGTGTTGTGTTGTATTGTTGGAAAGGAACCCTTAGATACCGAACTCCCCTCTTGCAGTTGCTAACTCTGACTGTCAGAAGGGTTACTCATGAAACAACAGGGTATTTTCAGTGAAATTTAAGTGAAATCTAAAAAGGATTAAAAGGTTTCTGTGAATCTGATCAAAGTGTGTGCATGGTGTGGGGTGTGGATATTTTCCCCCTTGGATAGTGTGTTCAGATTTAGCTCTTTTTTTATGGAGACTTCTGTTCACTGCAACTTTTTTTTCTTCCTTGTGTTTTCTGTGGCTTCTGTCCTTACTGGCTTTCACTAAAATTTCCTTATTACAAACTACATTGCCTCCATGCTGTTGAAGAAAAATTTGCCATAGGTTGGGGTGCTTTTTCATTCTCCACTAGGACTTTGAAAGCATGAGTAGAGATGGCTTTGAAACAGGATATGAACAAAAAGAAAATTTAAATCCAAACTGTTATCTGGATCATAATATTTTTAAAAGGAGGTATAAAATTGTATTATAGTCGCTTCCCCCATTGGAACAACATGCCATGATCATCTTCAATAATGTTACATGTAGATATTTCACTAGAAACAGGAGAATTCTGAAAACCCCACCTGGGATGCAACAGTAATTTGATGTGTTCGCAGTGGCAAAATGAGGACAGACACACGCATAGAATTAAGCAGCCGGCCACAACTTCATTGAAACTTAGTGTATCTCTCTGTTATCTGTCCATCACCCACGCTTTTATACCAGGCATTTAATTGGTTCCAGGGCTCCTTACATTATAATCCTTATTGTGGGGTGACTCTCTTCAGGCTGCCACTCAGGACTCAGCTCTCTGAGTCCTAGCACCCTCGCCCCCCTGACTTTGGCCCACAAGATCTCACCCTATCACGTGAGCCCAAATCCCATCACTGATATCCCATCACTGATATCCCAAGACTTTTACTGCTGGGAACTGTTAATTTTATTCTCTTCGCCAGACTGAAAACCAGCTACAAGTTGTAATGAATAAATGCCACTACCCCATTTAAGTATTAAGTGTGTTCCTACTAATCCACTGTGACTTGAAGGTCAGGCAAAAAAACCTCTCTGGTCCTCTGCCAATTGGCCCATAGGAGAAAAAAATTACTTCTTGACCCACTAAACTGGCAATTGGCTAGACCTGCAACACCTGTCAGGCTGGGTTCCTATGTTTGGTCAAGGTGGGCTTCAGGAATGGGGCCAAAAGAGAGTCCACATGGCCCCCACACTGAGCTAAATCCTGGGAGCTGAGGAATGCTGACCAATCAGCACCACTCTCTGCCTGCTGGCCAATGAGTGCCGGAGACTCTCAGGAAGAGGAGCTACCTATTGTCCTTTGCTGACTGTCTCCTTCCCTTACTACTGGGACTGTCCCCATTTCACCACTGGCCCCATCAAGTTCTCCCACCCACTGAGGTGAGTAGGTGGCCTTTATAGTAAGTCTTTCAAAGCTAGGGAAATGTCAGTTTAATGAAAGTGAGAAATTAAATGGAGTCTGTGGGTGTGTTTGGTTGGAGGGGTGAACAAAGTAGTATGTTTGTCTTCAGTATTAATAGCTCTATTCCCAGTAACATTTAAGAATCCTTTATGCTATTCTGGCAACATACAGAGGCCTTCAAGGGGGAAGAAAGAGGTTCCTGAGAATACTCCCTGGGCAGGGGGCTTCTCCTGCTGATATAAGGTTGGCATAACTGGCAGAGACTGGGAACAGCTATTCTTTGCTTCTCAGGGCCATGGGAAGAAGAACATAGATTAAAGCAGCCCAGAGGTGAAGGTTCTGGGCTTTGGATGCTCCAGAATATGCCACCTTCTGTCCCTTCTCCCCCACCCCTCCATTCCTACATGAATCACAGGACATATGAACTGAGAATTGGAGCCTAGTTATCTGAACCTGAAATTTTTTTAAAAATACAAATGACATATCCATTAAAGAACTTAAAAGTACCTCAGCAGAGACTCAAAACTCCTGACAATAGAATATTTTCAAAATGCTTTTATATTTTATAATGAAATAACAAGGCCTGATCCCGGAGCCACTGAAATCAATGGCAGAAACTCCGACTGGGCAGAATAGGAGCAAGAGCCAGGCAGAAGTTATTGTCCGTATTTCTAGAGACTGCTTAACCTGCAGTACACACACTCTCATTCTAGCCCTCTTTATCTTAAATTTCTACAGTCGCGTAGCTCCCACAATGAGATGCCATTCAGAAGCTAGTAATTTTGAGCATTACCTGATCTTTTCACTTGTCATTCTACAAGCAGCAAGGCAAATGCTTGGCCAATTCCATGTTGTCCTTCAGTAGTGTGACAAGAAAAATAATTGTTTTAAATAGCTGTGAATGTCACATTAGCTTTCGGGTGGCAGGCAATGTTTTACTTTCACTGCAATATATTGTCTCTTACCTTTTTAGCATCTGAATTGGGGTTTTCCTTTTTTTTTATGATCTTTTCTTTTCAAAGCTCGGTTAATACTTTAAAGCACTTTCTAAGAATGAAAGTCCGATGCTTTTATTAAACTAATTTATGCACAATATCAGTTTCCATAAATATTACTTAAACATAACAAGGGCCAATGTATCATTAAGTGCTATCACCAGTTTCCTTCTGTAATGCCTGAGAGTGTACTGCTTTTGGAGCTACAGAGATCTCTAGTGACATGTATTGAAATTTCACTTTCCCTTCTTAACTTTTCAGTGGAATGAAGTACTATAGTGAGTGAATTCTCACTGTGTACAATCAAGGATAAATTTTGAGATTTTGGCAGTAAAAACCCCATTGAAGTTAATGAAAGTATTGTAGCAAAAATCCTGCTTGATGCTTTGAAAATTGCCCATCGTCAACATGAAAATGTTTTCATGATGATGAAAATGAGGCAGTGTTCATAGATACATCATTTTAAATTAAGGCTTTGTCATGTGGTCTGTTTCTTAATTACGGACTACCAGATAATGTGGTGAAATCAGGGCTGTCAAATTATTTTAAAAAGTAATCCCAATTAATTGTAAAATTAAAAAAAATTGCAATCAATTGCAGTTTTAATCGCATTGCTAAATAATAATGGAATACTACTATACTGGGGCTTTGGTTAATGGGACTACAGATCCACTAATGGGACTACAGATCCACTTGCAGATCCACTTCCACCCATCCTGATCTGCCCTTAGTCTGCTTTTGTGACTTCTCTATGGATGTTTCTCTATAATAGTTCCATTACATTTTGGACCTTCATGTTCCCTTGGAGAGGGCAGTGGAACTTCTAGAGATTGTCTGGCAGAGATACAGCTGAGGATTATGGAAAAATGGTGCCAATTCTTTTTAGCAAGGCTTCTGACAGAGCATAGCACTCTGATGATTATTCCAGATTTGACGACATGATATAAGCTAAAGATAATGAGCATTGTAGGTTGATGTGCAGTAAGAACACTGTGCCCAATGTACACCATTAGGAATATGAAGCCACTGCATGGTGAGAGATACTGTTTTGTGGGAACTATAAGAAACATTTTCACTTTTAGCTATTCTGCATATTTAAATAAACAAGTGCTCCACTATGGCAGGAGGAGGTGCCCTGAAATTGAGAAAATGCCTGGTACATATTGTAGTATTGACATATGCCAGATGGAATTAAAGGTGACCTATAAAGTCGAAAGTTGTGTTTATGCCTATTTTTACTACTTAGTGATGTATGAAGGAGGGCCTCAAAAACTTTTTAAATTTGTCTTTCACATGTTCCCCACTGCTTTTTTAGTTTTTCCTGGTTGTCTAGAGGACTTAGTGGAGACCTCATATTGATTGCTTGTTTTCTTGAACCTTAAATACAGGGGTGGAGCACTGAATCTTCAGCAAAGACATTGTATTGAAAGCTGCTGAGGACTGAGCAGAGAAAAACCAGATTCCATGCCCCAGAAACACTCAGCATTGCAATGACTGTCTTATTTAGAAGTCTAAGGACAATTTTCAAAAGGACTTTACGCATCCATGAGTCAATGGGATTTAGACTCTTAAGTCTCTATCTTCCTTTTGAAAATGAGACTAAAGGTATGTCTATACTACCTGCAGGATCGGCGGGTAGTGTTCAATGTATTGGGGATCAATTTTATCACGTCTCATCTAGACGCGATAAATTGATCCCTGAATGTGCTCCTCATAAACTCGGCAAGAGGAGGAAGCGGAGTCGGTGGGGAAGTGGCAGTGGTCGACTCACCACCATGAGGATGACCAGGTAAATCGACCTAATTTACTTCAACTTCAGCTACGCTATTCATGTAGCTGAAGTTGTGTATCTTAGGTCGACCCCTCTCCCTCTAGTGAAGACCAGGTCTTTGGCATTGCAGCTTTGAGTTCAGCAACACATAATTACCTTTAGAAATCAGGGCTCATGTGCTGAAGCTGAGAACTAGGATGCCTTCCTATCCTGAAGCCCCTTATTAGGGCTCCTTACAACATATCCTGGTCCATTCTGGTAACTGGAGGACAAGAACTACACTATAAATTCAGACTTTTTTTCTCTCGAATGTTTCTGAGGCACCTTGAGTTAAACAGTTAATTAGCAAAAACAAACACAAGCTGCCTCTGTAAACAGTCTGAATAAAAGTTACATTGCTTCTCAATTACTTGGGTTTCACTTGAATGTGATTTCACGTGTAAGAATACTACTGGTTCTCCAGTCATCCATAGAATTTTCCAGGATTATTAGGAAAGTGAAGACCTGAAGTTTTTATGTAAAAAGCAAAGAGGAAAAAGAAACATTGGTTATGGTGGTAGAAATCTTTCAAGCATTATATATCATAAGGAAGTAGGAAAGGAACCTTCTACAGGATCACAGATCACATCTAAATGCCTGTACTCTGACTACACTCTGTCTCCTACACCCCACTTGTGGTATTGGGGACAGTGCCTTTAAGGCTGAGCTTCCCAGAGAGAATCTGAGTGGAGTGCTGTGATAGTGAATCTCTGCTTATGCAGAGCATCAACTGATCCTTCCCCCAAATAATACACATTTTTTTCAATGAGAACTTAACTGTTCTCACTGCTGAACACTGTATGCATTTCTCAACACTATGCAGAAGCCTCCTGGTGCAGATGTCGAGAAAATGCTGAGTGCTCAGAATTAGTACTTTGCCTCCTTGCTCCTCTTTCATCAGTTTCTAGCCAGTGGGATCAAGCCCAGGAAGAAGGTTTCACTCCGTTTTTCACCCAGAAACAGTTTAAAAAGTGTCAGTGATGAAAAATAAAATATTAACAATGTTCTCTTATCCTTATGTGCAAATTCCACTTTGTTGAAATATTTATGGTTAATCTTACTGTTATTGAACTGCAATGAAAATTTAATTAGCTTTGTGTAACCGAGGTAACTGTTTCACTAATATAGCAAATCAGAATATTGCTATTTTATTGTCATATAATCAGCATCATTATGGTGATGTATTTCTCATCCAAAATATTGTATTAATTATTAACTTGTGCATATGAAGCTTGCTCAGATGCCAACACTGATGTAGAATGATTGAGTTACTAATAAACACTAATACTACAACTACTTTATAACCGCTTAATAAAAATACATCTAAAGTAATTTTGCAAACTGTAATTGTTTTTTTAACATACTTGCACATTATAGGGGTTTTTTGTTTGTTTTTTTACATCTGTGAATTGTTTATTATTGTGGTGTAAAATAGTCATGAGTTTGTAGAATTCTAAATATGGCACTGGAAATATGTAAAGAAGACTTCATGGTATCTCTTTAATATCTGGAAAGAATGCTGACTGAACTTCTGGTTCTGATTTTGTTAATAATTTACAGATGTGACTGTTAGGTCACTATGAACTTATTAAACTGTATGTACTTCAACAGAGGGGGCGTAGCTCCTCAAATTAACTAACCTTATGAATCTAACCACGTGAAGTGCAAGAAAAACTTTCTTTTCCCTCGATGCTGGGACTGAAACCAGCCCAGAAGTAACTTAGAGTAGCCCTTAGACTGCTCTAAATTACAGTAGCTGGGGCAGTCTCATAAGGCCTATTCTTGGCAGCTAAGGTTCAGTGTCACCCTTGATATGTTCTCATCGTGTGGAAAGGGAGGGAGTGGGTTTCATAGAGGCAGCTAGGCTGACTTGATACCATCTTGAGATTCCTCTACATAAAATACCTTGTTTCCCTTTTAGAAGGGTGTGAAATACCAGGGTACAATCCAGACTAATGATCAGCTATGTCACCCCTGCCCTGCTGCTTTGGATGCCTAACAATGCCCAGCTCCCACCTGGGCTGTTCACAAGCAGCCTTCCAGCATGCAAGCCACACCACACCATGTGTGTAACTGCCATCCACACTTGGATTACACTCTGGCTTTCACCAGCCTTGGTGACACAGCACGGTAACTCCAACACACTCCCAGGCTTAGATTTCCTCCCAGAAATGCATGTTCTTATTCTGCCTCGTCCTCTCCTGGACAGTACAAGAATAATACACATACAACTTGTCACCCTCACATAGAGTTACCCAGATGCTTCAATTTAAACACACTCGATTAGATAAAACAATAAAACAAGCTTATTAACTACAAAGAAAGATTTGATGTGAGCAAAGTAATGAGGCATAAAAGTCAGAAATAGTTACAAGAAAAATAAAGATCAGACATTTACTAATCCCTACCTTAACAAACTATATCTGATTCAAGCAAAGTTTCTCACCACATGCTTTCAGCAGCCTTACTGACCAAACCCTGTAGGTCAGGACCCCTTCCCCAGGGTCCAACAACTGCTTCCCTTATTGCTTCAGGTGCAGCGAAGGTGACAGGCAGGATGGGTGTGGGGGGAGAGGGGGGAAGGCAGGCGGAGGGGGGAGCCTGGGATGTTTGTTCCTCCTTTTTATAGTTTCAGGCCCTCTCTTGAAAAACAATTCCAGTTGGGCACTAGGAGACAGAGTCAATGGGAAAGGATGATCCCTGTTGGCTTTTTCTCCCATATTTGAGCTTCCTTGATGAATCTGTTTATTGCTTACATGCAAATATAGCAAAGCACATATTCCTTTGTTTAGGGCATACCCTTTCACCAACTTCAGGGTCGCGCTGTGGGGTTTGGAACATCTGTGACTAATATCATACATGGAAATGTTATAACTGTACATACAATGTTCCCACATATTTTATTGGGACAATACTGACCAGTAAATGAGTTTTTACAAGATATGTCTTGTACATAAACTATTACAATAGTGTGGAGGGGGTAAACACAGGGATACATTTTGTCAGAGAAGCATGGCTGAAGATCTGGCCTTATGAGAGCATGGAAATAACAGAGAGGAAAAAGGAGGAGAAGTGGTGAGAGGAAAGGAGAGAGTACAGGAAAGGACTAGGAGGATGAAGCTGGAATGCATCGTGAAAGTAATGAGTGATGTGAAGACAGGTAGGTACATCAAAACAAGGGGCAATGAAGTCAGTTGGTGGTGAGAGTCTAGAGTCCTGGGTTGTCACTAGATGGAATGGTTGAGCCACGTTTATGAGGGGAGCAGAGTAGCACAGAATATTGTAATGTGCTTCGGAGGTAGTGTGAGTCTTGATACAGAGAGAGAAAGCGGCTGGTGGGGCCTCAAGGTGGTAGTGGGTGCAGCTGAGATCCAGCGGGGTGTCTTATGGTTCACTGAGGGAGGATGGGGAAGGTTATGGTAGCCTCTGCTACCCCTTGCAACTCTGCTGTTGTTCTGAATGTGTTAAATTTAAATAATGAATACGGTGTTGGGAACTGTAATTAATGTATGTGTATTCGTCAAGTAGAAAAAGAGACTAAATTATTCAATCCAAATTATTCGCTCAGTTCTGACATGCAGTAATATCTGATGTATCACAGGGTTTCTGTAACGTACTGTTGGAAATAAAGCCCCAGTTCATTAAGATACTTAAATATATAGGTAACTTTAAGACCCGGAGTAGTCTCCATTAGAATCAGTGGGGATGCTCACATCAGTAAACTTGGGCACATGCTTAACTACCTTGCTGAGTCGGTGCCTAATTGTTATACCTCCTTATATACCACTATCTGGTTGGTAAATTCTTTTTAGTGGTCCAGAGTCATATAGTTTTTTATGAGCTCATGCTCCATCAGGAGAATATGCCAAAATAATTTAGTTACCATAATTTCTAATGGTGCTAGTGGTGATATATTACTGCAAACAATGAATTGTGTTTCAGGCCAACAATAAATAATTTGTGTCACTGTTGTAAAGGGAGAAATATGCCCACTTTATGAATAATTGCAGACACATAATTCCTTCTGATTTCTCTAGAGTTTGTAAAATGTCAGCTAATTTAATACTTTCACTTAAGAATTCAAAGATTATCCACTTAAATTTAAAATTCTTTTTGGAATGCTAATTTACCACTTACTATATATGAACAAATAATGATTCCTTATATTAAGAATGTTTTATGAGGAAATACCAAGGGATTCAGGCAAGAGGAGGAAAAAATGTACTGAGGCTTCATTGCAAAGAGACTTTAGTTTGTGTTCTAAGTTCCTCTGTTAGAACAGCAATTTTATGGTTTTGTATCCACCTACTTCCTTTTTATGTAACAATGATCAAAAACTCTTTTTAGCAACCCTGGAATCCAAAGTAGCATGGGTTCATTACATCCTACCATTAGCCTCAGTCCTGTGATGAGCTCTATATGGGCTTATTAGCAGAACTGAGGCCTAGATGCACGATCCTAACAGGTGCTCTGAGTTTCTCCTAGCAAGAGTCGAGAATCTTCAACCTTCATTCTCTTCTAGTGGAGTTATAAACACTCTGTGCCTCCTAGGATCTGGCCTTCAGTCCATTGTGCTACACTGCTGCTTTTGGACTGGGCAGGAGGAATGGTCCCTATAGCTCTCCCCACTAACTTTAGTAAGTACTTGCTGGTGTATGGGGTAGTACAGGCTGGAGTGTTGCTGGCTCAATTGTTCCTAGTCCCATTGAATGTTCTCTATCTCTGTTTGTCTCCTAAGAGATGTAGAAAGAAACGTAAGATGTTCAAAATTTGATCTTTAAAAAAATCAATTTGCTATGCAAGTACAGAACGATCATGAGATGCAAACTTTAAAAGACATTTCTAGTTTTGCATGTAATACAAGAATTAAATCCAGGAAATAAAAATCTATATAGAATTTTTAACATATTTAGAATGAAGTTTGAATTTGAATTTTCTGTGCTAAGTTAATTACTTTCCACTTGTAGCAACTTCCTTTTCTGGTATTTTCCAAGTGAATTCTCATCCATTTTATCAATATACTGCCCTTCATCATCTTCATTTTCTGAGCTTGACCTTTAAAAAACCGTAAACCTATTTAACAGATGTAATGCAAAGTACCTTAATAAAGACATAATTATTGAGGAGAATAGTAAAATAATATATCCTCTGGAGCACATTTTGTTAATTTTTGTATATGTCTCAGTACACTGTACTTATCAGTATGCTGAATTCTTGAGATAAAAATTGTGATGTTTTCTTTTTTCAGATCTGATCCTTCAATTCTTGCTCATGAGTAGCCCAATTGAAGGAAATGCAGGAGTAAAGATTAGTTATAGTGAAAACTGCAGGATCAGGTTCTGAAATAATTGAGGTTAAGTCATTAATCTTCCCACTTTAGTTTTCCAGTCTTAGTAAAGGAGCAGCAAAAAATCCTGTGTTATAATTTGATCATATATTATTCATTGTGAATAATATTTTGATGGAATGTATTTGTACGGCCTCCTAGGCTTATGATAAAAGGGAATATTAAAGTTAGCCAAGGTGGCCATAGTGTTCCTTGCTTTAAATGTTTATAGTAGCGTTTTATTTTAAGATAGGATTTCATGTTGTCGTACTGTAGCCTAGTTGATGCCATTATAAGATGTAAATAAACAAAAAACCATTTAAAATAGGAGTGGAAATAGAGTGGTTTCCCTGCCAAGAGTCACCATCACCAGTGGAAAGAAGGAGGAGAAAAAGCCACAAGAGATGCCCAAGTATGTGGGCTAGGAACCCATCATAAGGGTTCTTAAATACTTCCAGTAAGTACTGAGCACTTTCAATTGAGCCAGGCTAGCCTGTAGGCTGATTAATGATCTTATCTGGGTTTGCAGTAGGATCTCCTGATTGGCTGAAGGGAGCCTGTAGACCTGCTTTTAAGCTCAGCAGAAGCAGCTGGTTCTGGGCTGCTCAACCTTTCTGTCTGCAGTTGTAAGCGCTCTTTTTCCTCTGCATTGCTCTGGTCCTGCTCCAGCCCTTTTCCTGTCTTGTTTCTACCTTGTTCCTGTCTTGCTCCAGCCTTACTCTGGTCCTGTCCCTGCATTGTTCCTGACCCGCTCCAGCCCTGCATTCCCTTCCTGTTTCTTGTCTCCAGCTCTGACCTTGGGCCCCAGCTCTGGTTCTTGGGTTCCTCAGCCCAGTTCTAACCACTAAGCTGGCTTACCAGTAACTGGCCCTGACACTTTCTAACTTCCAACATTATTACATTGTTTGGGTTTTTTTGTTCATTCTCCCCATGCTGTGCCTAACTTTATAGCAGGGCAGTTAAAGCCTCCTCCGTGGCGCCAAGTCAGGAGAAGCTCTGTCCCTGCACCACGGCCCCTTCAGTCCCAGAGTTTCAGCGGGGGTCTGGATGCTGGGGCTTACCCTGCCACCCCTGGTGCTTCTGTGGGGGACCAGGGTCAGTGCTCTGGGGCTTCTCCCACCACCGCTGGAGTCGGGTGTGGGGGCCCTGTCCCCATCCCGCGGTTTCTGCCTGGGTCGGGGCCACTGAGATGGGGGAAGGGATTCCCTCATCCTGTGGCTTCTGTTGCAGATGGGGTTGAGTGGGTGATGCTGATGGGGATTTCCCTGCCCTGGCCACCTGGTGCTGTCACCGTGGAGTGGGGGTTGGGGCGCGAGAGCTTCCCCTGCACCAGTGTCTGGAACTCTGGGCTTCTGGTACCCAGCAGCAGATTTTTTTCTGGGGCCCCCTTAGTTGGCTGGGATCCCTGGGCATGGGCCTCGTGTCTTATGCACTGCTGTGAAGGAAGTAACATGATCACTGATTTAGAGATGCAGCGAGGTTAAAGAAGTTACCATGGGTCGCACAGATAGCCTGTGGCAGAACTAGAAATGAAACCCAGATCTCCTGTGCCTTAACCCAACATGGGGTTACTTTAGCTCGTAGGTTCAATTGCAGCCATTGAAATCATGAAACCAAAGATGCCAAAACACCGAGGCTTGTGTGTGTGTGTGTGTAACTGCACTCACTTGTGCACAAGAAACTGCTTATGCCTCCGTAGCTTGGGCACCACGTCCTGGTGGCATTGCTCCTGGCCGTATCACTGCACAGTGATGTCAGAGTTCTATGCTGCTATGGAAGTCTGAAGGGCAAAATCCGCCAGAGGGAGCACTGGGAGATGGATGGAGGAGAGAACTGGGGCAATGTCTCCTTGTGTCCCAGTTTCCAGGCAGCAGACATGCTAAAATAAGGAAAGAACAAGTTAAAAAGTACTTAGCCAAGTTGGATGTATTCAAGTCACCAGGCCCTGATTAAATATATCCTAGAATACTCAAGGAGCTTACTGAGGAGATATCTGAGCCATTAGTGATTATCTTCAAAAAGTCATGGAAGATGGGAGAAATTCCAGAGGACTGGAAAAGGGTAAATGTAGTTGCCATCTATAAAAAGGGAAATAAGAGAATTACAGACCAGTCAGTTTAAATTCAGTACCCCAGAAAGATTGCAAGCACCTACAAGATAATAAGGTGATAAGTAACAGTTAGCATGCATTTGTCAAGAACAAATTGTGTCAAACCAACCTAATAGCTTTCTTTGACAGGATGACAAGCCTTGTGAATGCAGTTGGGGATGGGGGAAGAGTGGTAATTTGGTATATCTTGACTTTAGTAAGGCTTTTGATAATGGCATGCATGACCTTCTCATAAACAAATTAGGGAAATACAACCTAGATGGAGTTACTATAAGGTGAGTGGATAACTGGTTGGATAACTATTCCCAGAGAGTAGTTATCAGTGGTACATGGTCAAGCTGGAAAGAAAAGTTATTTACTTGTTCCCGTAACACAAGAACTAGGGTCACCAAATGAAATTAATGGGCAGTAGGTTTAAAACAAATAAAAGGAAGTTCTTCACACAGCGCACAGTCAACCTGTGGAACTCCTTACCTGAGGAGGTTGTGAAGGCTAGGAATATAACAGGGTGTAAAAGACAACTAGATAAATTCATGGAGATTAAGTCCATTAATGGCAATTAGCCATGATGGGTAAGGTATGGTGTCTCTAGCCTCTGTTTGTCAGAGGAGGTTGATGGATGGCAGGAGAGAGATCACTTGATCATTACCTGTTAGGTTCACTCACTCCGGGGCACTTGGCATTGGCAACTGTAGGCAGACAGGATACTGGGCTGGATGGACCTTTGGTCTGACCCAGTACAGACATTCTTATGTTCTTGTGACATAATAAATGGTTTGCAGAGATCAGATTTGGGTCCAGTTCTGTTCAATATCTTCATCAATGATTCAGATAATGGCATAGAGAGTACTCTTATCAAATTTGTGGACAATACCAAGCTGGGAGGACTTGCAAGTTCTTTGGGGGTATAGGATTAAAATTCAAAATGATCTGGAGAAATGTATGAAGTAAACAGGATGAAATTCAATAGGGACAAATGCAAAGTACTCCACTTAGGAAGGAACAATCAGTTGCACACACACCAAATGGGAAATGACTGCCTAAGAAGGACACTATTGACTCATATTTAGCTTGTGATCCACTATGACCCCCAGATCCCTTTCAGCAGTACTAATACTTTTGCAAAAAAAAGGAAACATCATTCTGGGAGGTAATTAGCAGGCACATTGTAAGCAAGACATGAGAAGTAATTCTTCCTCTATACTCTGTACTGATTAGACCTCAACTGGAGTATTGTGTCCAGTTCTGGGTGCCACATTTCAGGAAAGGTGGAGACAAATTGGAGAAAGTCCAGGGAAGAACAACAAAAATGATTAAAGGTCTAAAAAACATGACATATGAGGGAAGATTGAAAAAAATTGGTTTATATATTCTGGACAAGAGAAGATGGAGAGGGGACATAACAGTTTTCACGTACATAAAAGGTTCTTTACAAGGAGGAGGGAGAAGAATTGTCTTTCTTAACCTCTTAAGATAGGCCAAAAAGCAATGGGTTTAAATTGCAGCAAGGGAGGTTTAAGTTGGACATTAGGAAAAATTTCCTGTCAGCGTACTTTAGCACTGGAATAAATTGCCTAGAGAGATTGTGAAATCTCCATCATTGGAGATTTTTAAGAGCAGGTTAGACAACAACAGTCAAAGATGCTGTAGGCAATGCTTAGTCCGTCCTGAGTACAGGATACTGGACTAGATGACCTAGAGGTCCCTTGCAGTCTTATGATTCTGTGCTGTGTGTGGAGCACTGGGCACAGGGTGGAGCAGTAGGTTCTGAGTGCTGGGCAGAACTGCCTGCCACATCACACCCTGGTTGCAGTCTCTCTTGCTGCCCTGAATACCTGGGACCAGTTCTGGGATGACATCACCATTACTCCTTGTCTGTCTTGTCTATTTAGACTATATAAACATTTTACAGCAGGGACTGTGTGTTTCCAGAACCCATCACAGTGGGTTCCCATTCTTGAGTGGGCCCTACAGCACTACCACAATATAAAATAATTCATAATAATAATGGTGGTGAAGACCTAAAAGCAGTGCACGGTATGGACATATCTTCTGTTCATTTTAATGGAAAGTGTGAGTCTAAATCTCTTCCTCTTATTTTGAAAATCTCAACCTATAACTCATCTCTATAGGTTTTGGTCTCTAACGTGAGTTAAAAGTTTATAGCATTTCATATACTTGAAAATGAAAATTTTGCCTCTGGAAAATAAATGCCAAATCATACATACACATATACATATTTTTAAAACAGCCTGTTTAAACACTTTATTTTGTCTTTTAAATAGATCAAGTGTACTGTATAATTGTATTAGGCACTTCAGAGCACTTGTCATTGCAGCATATTATCATGCCTTGGTTATTTGAAAGCTTGTCCTAAAAGTGAAGTGCTTTAGGTTTTTTTAAATTAAATTATAGACTAAATGCTAGAAGACAACAACTTCTAGAAGTACAGCATTTTGTCATAAAACAAATATGGAGCATTGTAAATAACTGCTGCAGCAGCCAAAGAGAATTACAGTTACAAAAGTAACCTTGTCTGCCAGATTTATGGCTGGGATGATCTATATACAACTAATAGTCCACAGAACACACTGGTGTAAATCAAGGATAACTCTTCTGAAGTCAATGGAATTATACTAGTGTAGGTGAGAGAGAAATCCAATCTATTATTTTTGTCTGTATACCTAAATTCAGGTCTTTGAATTCATGTCATCTTTGTTGTTTTATTCATACTTAAAATCTTGGAAATAATCCTAATTTAACATGCATTCAAATCAAATATTAACATGACATTTAAGGTTGAATACCTGCCTAAGCAAGACAATGAGGGTCTGAAGAATTTTCAGGAAACCCATTTCAATGCATCTTATGATTTTAGGGTTGGCAGGCTGATTTGTGGGAAGTGTCACACTTGCATTGACTGCAAGTCTAAATTGAGTTCAGGGAATCAAAGGTATCTTTGTGTCACCTTTATCCCACCCTAATTCTGGGCTGGCGGTGTGGGCTCTTCATGCAAGTTAGAACAGATATAGGGCTGCTGTAATTAAAAGCTGCTAGATTGGTCACTGTCATGCCCTACTAGCTTTATACCATTTAGGATTCTCCCATGCTGGAGAAATCACCATCAGCTATTTAGGGCTTATTTAGGGCTCCATTTCACTGCTCTGGTGGCAAGAAGCAGCAGCTTTATAATGGCCTAACAAATATTCTTCCATTCATGTTACACTTAGGGTCATAGGTGCTGGAACTAGAGGTACGGGTAGTGCTGCTGCATCCCCTGGCTTGAAGTGATTTCCTTTATATACAGTGTTTACAGTTTGGTTCAATGGCTCTCAGCACCCCCATTATAAAAATTATTTCAGCACTAGTGCTTAGGGTGGCCAACTTTGGCTGGATATATTCTGAGAGGTTCCATCACAGGATATAAAATTTAATTAAAGATTAATCTTTAATTCCTGGAGACTCCAGGTCAATCCTGGAGGATTGGCAACACGGGTTCTCAATTGTTGCAATATTTTGAGTCTTGTAAGATAGTCTTCTCTTTTGTTCCTCTCTTCTTACCGTTATCAGGTTCGCATTCTTCTCTTAAAAAGGAAAAATAATTCAATGTATAACTCATCATAAATAGCTTGCTCAAAATTTTTCTGGAACCAGTTGTGTCATCCAGCAAAACTGTGTAACATCAGTGCAGTATGCGTAATAGGACCTTGCAGGTTTTGTAGTACAGATAATTCACTGTCAAATAATTCCAACTGTATATTCTGTGACTGCGCTGGTTGGGTGTTATATCTTTATGGGAGAGGAGAAAACATGAGTCAAATCTTCGATCATGGTTTAAGGGGATGTCCTTGGTAAGTCTTGATTTGATTCTCCTCTTCCCAAGTGTTTGTCAACAGAAAGGTGAGAAGATAAGGAATTGGTGAAAGGTGCTGATGTTCTTGGCAAGAACACAATATTTGTCCTCTGTCTGACTGAGTTAAAAGACTAGAAGATGCAGACATCCTAACTGGAGCTTTGGTATGAGTCAATGATGGTTATGATTACTTTACTGGTGTTACTAACACCTGAACTTATACATATAGTGAAGAGGTTATCTATTCATATTGATTTCTTTGAGTTAAGGGTTGCAACAGATATACAGCAACATTTTAAATAAATTCTTAATTTTTAATAAATTATAAATTAATACTCTGTGCCTCCAGAGTAATAGAATGGAGAATCAATCCCCATATATCAAGCCTGTGCACAAGGAGACTAATTCCTAGAGTTTCCTGATTATGAGAACTTGGTTTCTCAAATGCAACACTGCAGTAATCATAGTTATGTGTATTGAATGTATGCTTTTTATGGAGAAAATTAGAATTTAGGAACTCCAGCTCTCACTTTTTTGCTGATTGGTTGCAAGTTGTTGTTACCATACAAAACTCCAGTAAAGATAATATAAATCCCAAAAGAAAGGAATCTCTAGTTATTTTTGTCTTTCTAGACCTCTTTTTTTTCCACCTGATTTTTATTCTTTCTTGAGGAATAATACAAAGAAACCTTTTGTTTATGGATCTATAACCATTTAACTAACTATGATTAAGTATATGCCTCCTCTAAAACTTCATTTTTATCCTAAAGAGGCTCAAACTTTAAATGGGTAACGAGTGACTACACCTAAGCAATTTTAATTTACATACTGGTAATCAGGTGTGTATGCTTCTTTCTTTACAAGATAACGTACATATTACAATGTTGCACTGCATTCTACAGCAGTTAACAGTGTATCCCTTCAGTATCTTGTTTTTTCTCATGTATTAGGGATCCAAGCATTATCCATTTCCTCTTCTGCTAATTTGCAGTGTAGAACAACATTTATAAAAGAAGCTTCCACTAATCTCAATACCGAGCTGAGTCAAAAATTTATTTTAAACTCTTGGATGGACTTCTAATTGAATATTCATGGGAAATAAAAATGTGCTGCTAAGCAAAAAATGCAAAGTAGCAATGAAAAAATGAAAAATTATTTCAGGTATCTTGTTTTTTCCCTTTAAAAAGCCTGAAATCAATATCTTCAAAATTCACCACTCTGCAAAGATCCACTATGTGGCCTTTACACCACTTAAATCCTCTTTAAATTTTGACAAAGCACACTACAGAACTTTTGATGTGCTTTGGTAATGTCCACATGGGATGTTTCTGTAGTGTGATGCAGATTCACACCCTGGCTTGCCACACACTAATGTCCTTTGTAGGCAAGCCCTTAGTATCATCTGCACATTTCATTGACTTGTTCATTCCCTTTTCTAGATCATAAGACCAGACCTTAACACATCATTAGACATCTCCATATAACTAAGTACTTTGCCATTTGTCTTAAACCCAGTTTTCAGTCTGTGTGACAGCATTCGTGTTAACAGGAATTTGAATTATTTTTGAGAATAAGATATTTCTGAGACACAGCATCAGATGCTTTAATAAAACCCAGATGTAGTATATCTAGTACATTTTCATGATTCACTAATTTTGCAATTCTATCAAAAAAGAAAAAAAAGTACTGCTCTGTAAAAGATATGTTCTGTAAAAATAAGCTTCATATTTCTTCTAGTTACATTATTCTGTAGATGTTTAATGATTGCTGGTAATATTTATTCCATTCTTTGCTAGGAATAGAGTTAAACTCATAGAGTAATAATTGTTAGAATTACTCTTCTTCACAATAGGAAAGATAATAGTACATTTGTTTTTCTTCCATTTTCTACCTCTCCAATTTTTATGGAGTTTTTAAAAAATAGTCAGTGACATCCTGTTTACTAACTCTCCTGATAAAAGTTGCTTATCACTCAGATCAGCTAACCTCTATATGACAAAGAGTCCTGTGGCACCTTAAAGACAAACTAAAGTATGAGAGCATAAGCTTTCGCTGGCTAATACCCACTTTGTGGGTATTCGCATCTGACAAAGTGGGTATTAGCCAACGAAAGTTTATGCTCTAATACTTGAGTTAGTCTTTAAGGTGCTACAGGACTCTCTGTCACTTCTGCAGTTCCAGACTAACATGACTACCCCTCTGATTCTTAACCTTTATATGTTAATAATTTCCAGGTGTTTCCTTACCTGTAAACTACTATTAATTACAGCTGTCTAAAGCTGTTTATATAAGATCTTTTCCACTTTCCAACTGCTTAAACATATTTTCAGGTTAAACATCTTTTTGTTGAAGATGCATTTTAAAACTGAGATCAGCATCAGCTACTTCTGAGTCCTCAGTTTCACTTTCTTCATTATTCTGCCCGCCTTACTTACAACTACTTTACATAGTCCCATTGAAGTCAGTGGGACTACCTACGGAGTAAGGTACAGCTGAAGGAAAATACGTATGACTGCATCTGGCTCTGGGAAGTAGAACTGCTAGCTCTCTAGTTCTGCTTTCCTTCTGATAGTTATAAAAGGCCTTCTTATTTTCTTGAACTTTTTTTACCTCTTATTGACTCACTTCTTTTTTCCGCTTCCCTTACATTTTCCTGGCAAGTTTTAAGTGTATCTGTGTATTCTTTTTTGATCCTACTGCAGGTTTTCTTTTAACCTTAAGTCACTGAGCAATCTCTTGTGAAACTTCATGGTTTTGAGTTTTGTGCCTTGTGCTTTTATCCAACACTGACTTGCGTTTCCTTCTCTAAAATGCATTGCTGATGCTTTTCATGGTTTTCATAACTTTCCTTTGATTTAGTAGCTTCTGTTTTATTAAATTGCCAGAGTAGTACTTTGTTCTCTTAATTTGTTTTTTTGCTCTCCACTTTCTGTGTGTCTCAACTGATCCTGTGTCTCAAGAGATATTAATCTTGTAACAAGTTACTACTGAATGATCTACCATTGCTGACTTCCTACTGAGTAACTCAATTTCTGTTTTTACTAGAGATTGGCCTGAACCAGAAATATTTATCAAAGTCCCCCTTCTGCCCTAAATTGGAGTCTTAGAAATCTAATCTATATTCCCCTCAGCCTGTTTAACACAAGAGTGTGGAAGGCTCCTTTGAGAGAATCTGTTCTGCGCTCAGGCACCAAAACAAAGTTGAGGTACAGTATTTATAGGGCAGGATGTGTGTATTTTCTATCTGACAACATGGAAGGCCATATCAAACCAGAAGGGCTTATTGTCTTTGTGTGTTCTGTGTAAATCTTCTTTTATCATGGATGTTATCTCTAACTGTTTTGATTTTCTTTGCATTCACCTGAAACCTCGGTATCCACAGGTGATCTTGCTTCTCCAGCAGCTCTGAGCTCTTGTACTCTGAGTTTCTCCAACACCCCAGCCCATTTGTGTACCAGTGGATGGATCCTATTAATTTTCTTCTTTTAGGCAAATTTTTGTACTCCACATTTGACTTTTCTTGGTAGGTCTTTGCATATTGTGTTTTCTCCATTTTCCTGTCTATGAACTTGTGTTATAGTATTTTCTTCGCTTGTCATTGGGGCTTCCTTTTGTGGGGGAGGGGAGGGGTTAGTACTAGGCCTTTAAAGATTTTCCTGTAGGTTTTCCTACAGATAAAGTGAAATTCTGATTCCACTGAAGTCAATGGCTATTTTGCTACTGACTTCAGTGGAGCTAGGTTTTTACTTAGTGTTTCTCTTCACATTTGACAGGAATTCAACATTATTCAGCCAGTGGAATTCCCCACCAAGACAGAAAATCTCCTGAACTACAGGAAAGCATTTCAAGTGTGATTAAGTATCCTCTCTGATTTTTGCATTTTCCTTTATTTGCTGTTTGGTCTCTCCTATTTTGTTTTAATCATTCTCAGCCAGCCCATTCCACTGGTCACTGTTAGTCCTCATTTTCTCTTATAACCATTCTGCCTCTGTTTCTGTTCCTTCATCTCCCCCATTTCATCACATTTTCATCAGCATCCGTATTCCCTTGCTAGTTGTGTGAGTATTCTCTGCTTCCCCAGTTCTTCCTGAAACTTTGTCTCTACTGTCCTGTTTCCCTGAACTCCATGTGCAGTCTCCCTTTTAAATCCTCTCAGACTGGCTGCTCTTCTTATTTCACATTTCCTTCCTGATACTCCTGGATCCTGGCTTATTTCTGTCATTTTGATGCTTGCTTTTTTACCTTTGGGCTGAAGAAGTTGTGGAGGCTTTCTTCTGAATCTTACACTTCAAATTCCTCTTTCCGTGTTTCACTTCTTATCTCTTCTAAGCTGGTCTAATATACCAGTTTCATCAACTCCAATAATTTGTATAATCTCAAACATTTCCTCTGTCTTGCCTCAGTTTGCTCTTGTCTTTTCCCTTTGTTATTCAAGCAAGGTCTCCTATCCCCTGTATTTTAAAAAGAAAATCCCTCCCCCATGCTCCACATCTACATTACTTCTTTCAGAAACACCTTTAAGTAGCTCAGTGGAAAGTAGGCTGTTTATAGGAAATATCAGGGGCATAAGTTCTAAAATCTCTTCTGAATACAACTTTGAGTTCCATTAGAATGAATGTAGGGCACTTTTATGAATGATAAAAAGTTAGAAAAACTAAAATAAAGGTTTATGTTCCTGATGGTTCCCTAAAATCACAAACACTGTCACAATGGATTTGTTTCATGTTTTATAAGCTTTGAAACACATGGACTTGACAATGACTTTATAAAAGTGGAAGTGACTGGAAAATAATGCCCTTTTGCCCTGCAGCTACCCAACTTAATCACCATTGTTGTTGAACTGCAGAGGATGCAGGAAATCTGCATTTATATATATTTCTGTCAACAGGCATGTTCCTAATTTGAACTTGTAATAGAAAAATAAATAGGAAACAACTCATTCATCCACCAAAAATCACTATTGCTTATTACTCTTCTGAGTGCACTTAAATTGCTTTGCTCAATCTGCTTCTAAAATAAAATCCCCTTAATAAAATTACTGGGTATAAAAAGACATGAAAATACACATTAGCTTTCAGGGAAACAGAATATTTAGCTTTGTTTGCAAAGAACATAAAGAAAATGATTTTAGCTTTCAGATGATGGAGAGCTGTGCAAAGCCATTGAGAATCACTGTACATGAGATCTGCTCCCAGAAGGATAGGAGAATACAATAGAGATATCTGTTTGCATGGCTTTTCCACCCTTTTAGAATTCCTTTGCTGTCTCTTGAAACATGCAGAAGAAGAGAACACTTGGTGCATTCTCCTTTAGCTCAAGTGGTAGAGAAAGGATGCTTCAACTCTTTGAGTTTGACTCAGTTCAGCTGTGCTGCTTTCCTACCCAAGAGAGGATATTTGCTAAGGAAGTAGGAAGGAGTCTGCCTTTCTCTCTATTTGCCCAGGTAGTGAAGGGATTCTGATTGGGCAGACTTAGGAATTAAGCTCCACCTTGTGTGTATCCTGCTTTCATTTGAGTAGTCATCCAAATGTCACAGGGCAATGCATTTGACTTTGACTTAATTTGTTTTGTGATATTTAAAAGTAGTAAATGAAGCCCTTCTCAGAAGTTTGTTTTCTTTAGCTTGTTGCAGATGACCACCGGGTAGTGTGTGGTGGAGGATTAAAATTGGGGCCTGGCCACGTTTGTTTATTTTTTAAAGATGTATTGTACCACCAGGAAGTTGGAGCACAAAATAGGTGTTGGAAGGAAAGGGAGTGAGTGGAAAGGAAAATATTTAGCTTATGTAAGACACATCTTAGGTTACATGCCTTAAGACAACATTGCTTGAAGATAACAGTTTCACTTCATATTTTGCTGTATCTAACAATTGGATGGCAATTCAAATTGTTTATAAGAAAAGAATTTGAGACTAACTAGCAAAAGACACAAAAATAAACAGCATTTTTAAAGTACATCAGAAGCAGTAAGCCTGCCAAACCAATCACTGGATGATCAAGGTGCGAAAGGAGCACATAAGGATGACAAGGCCATTGCAGAGAAGCTGAATTCATTCTTCATGCAGTCAAGAATCAGAGGGGTAGCCGTGTTAGTCTGGAATTGCAGAAGTGACAAAGAGTCCTGTGGCACCTTAAAGACTAACTAAAATTTTTTTAGAGCATAAGCTTTTGTGGGCTAATACCCACTTCGTCGGATGCATCCGACGAAGTGGGTATTAGCCCACGAAAGCTTATGCTCTAAAAAAATTTTAGTTAGTCTTTAAGGTGCCACAGGATTCTTCATGCAGAGGATGTGAGGAAGATTCCTATGCCCGAGTCATTCTTTTTAGGTGACAAATCTGAGAAAATGTCCTGGATTGAGGTGTCAGAAGAGCTGGTTTGGGTACAAATTGATAAATTAAACAGTAATAAGTCACCAGGAGCAGATGGTATTCACCCAACAGTTCTGAAGGAACTCAAATATGAAATTGCAAAATAACTAACTGTGGTATGTAACTGATCACTTAAATTAGCTTCTGTACCAGGTGACTGGAGGATAGCTAGTGTAATGCCAATTTTTTTTTTTTTTAAAAAAAGGCTCTTGCAGCAATCCTGTCAGTTGCAGGCTTGTAAGCTTAACTTCAGTACCAGGCAAATTGGTTGAAACTATAGGGGGGAAAAACAAAATTATCAGACACATAAATTAACACAGTATGTTAAGGAAGAGTCAACATGGCTTTTGTCACCCTAATCACCTCACCCTAATCTATCAGAATTCGTTGATGGGGTCAACAACATGTGGACAAGGGTGATTCAGTGGATATACTGGGATATTTGGATGTTCAGAAAGCCTTTGACAAGGTCTCTCACCAAAGAGCTTTAAGCAAAGTAAGCAGTCATAGGCTAAGAAGGGAAGTCCTCTCAAAGGGTGGGAATAAATGGTAAGTTTTAACAGTGGAGAGAGGTTAAGTTTCAGGATCTCCCAAGGATCTCTACTGGAATCTCTACTGTTCAACATATTCATAAATGATTTGCAAAAAGAGGTAAACAGTAAGGAGGTAAAGTGTACAGACAATACAAAATTACTCAAGATAGTCAACTCCAAAGCTCACCAAGAAAAATTACAAAGGATCTCACAAAACTGGGTGACTGCGCAACAAAATGACAGATGAAATTCAGTGTTGATAAATGCAAATAATGCACATTGGACCCATAACCCCAAATCTATATACAAAATGATGGGGTCTAAATTAGCTGTTACTACTCAAAAAGAGATCTTGGAGTTGTCGTGGATAGTTCTCTGACAACATCTGTTTAACATGCAGCAGCAGTCAAAAAATAAAAAAACCCAACAAACTTGACAGAGAATATTAGGAACCATTAGGAAAGAGAGAGCTAATAAAATAGATATCGTAATACCATTACATAAATCCACAGTGCACTCACACTTTTAATACTGCATGCTGTTCTGGTCTCCTCTCTGCAAAAATGATATATTAGAATTGAAAAAAGCACACAGAAAGGCATTGAAAATGATTAGGTGTATGGAACAGCTTCCATACGAAGAGAGATTTTCCTCTCCTGCCAGATGAAGTATTTGTTCCTCTTTAGCACTGGTTATAATTTAGTCTCTGCCATTCAAAGTTAAGTGAGAATCAGAGAGGAATATCTAGAAGATACTAAAGTAAGGGAAAGACTGTTTCAGACATATCAGATCAGAAATAGAAGTAACAGTGAACGTCTGTCTGGTTTATACTGTGAGACAGAGTGACTCTCATTTTCCAAAATAAATAAAATAAAATTATCACGATATCTGAGAGAAATGTTTTGCCAGTAAGATTTATTAGCTGTAGCTGACTAACATTTTCAAAATGACTACAACTGTTTGTAGTAATTTGTTGTTACCCTATAATAGAGACTGTTTACAAATGAATATAACAACACTAAGCCCTATCACTTGGTTGTATTCCCTTTTCTTTGTGCTCTGAATCTGGTGAGCTTTGCAGCAGTTTCATCAAAATGTTTTCTTTGAGCATCAGTGAAATTTGAGGTTTCAAAACAGACACCAAGTGGTCCTAACTTATTGTTCCATCATTCTTCCGCTGTTATCAGAGATGAAAGTGCTGATAGTATTAGTCAGTTTCTTGGTTTGTTAAAACTAATCTGAAAGAATGTTTGAATTCTCACTCACTCCTCCAGGACTAGACTTTGTATCACTTTGTTCAGTCAATTCTCCTGGAGAGGTGATATTTTCAAACCTTTTAGCCTGTGATGTGGGCCTCCAGATCTTCCAAGTGCAGTCAGCTGTGTTTAGATAGGAAGAAACATGTCCAGCTGCCTGTAAACTGGCTGGGCTGTATGAAGCTTTTATTTACACAGAATAAGGTCATTTGTCATTCGACTGCTTGTCATGTTTATGCTTTGAAATGTTTCACTATTCTTGTGGGGTCAGACTTTGTGTGCTGTTATAGTATTTAGAAGAATTTATATTGAAGCTGGAGAAGAAATGCCAAATTTTACTTTTCCCTTTATAGCTTAGTCATCTGTAGATTGTACATATTTTTTGTAGGGCTGTTAATTTTTCTTCTTTAAACTTCAGTTGCATCCCCAATTCTGTGTAAATTCTGAGTATTCTGCTCATCCACATGATCACAGAGAATCATTTGGAATTTTTAATCACAGAGGCTTCATTACTATGGTGATGGGGCTAGCCAGAGAACTTGGAGGGCAAGGGAGCAAAATTGCTCTGGAGAAAAGTATATCTTGCTATTATTTTTAGAATTGTTTTTCTGTCTCTCAGACACAGCTTTTTGGATAGAAGTCCTTTTATTGTACTAAAAACATTCTTTTAAAGAAGCATTTTATAACACCTTTCATGAACATTTAGAAACATTTCTTTTTTTTTGTTTACAATATTTCATTTTATATTGGCAATGGGGATGCAACCATGTACAACAGTTAGGGTATATTTACATAGCAGTACCAGATCAGTTATTGCAGTAATTTTGGCAAAACATGTTGTATACACAAAATCTACCTTTTTAATCACAGAGATCTAGAAACAGAGGCCATGTTAACAATGGCACAGATCCTGCAAACACTTGTATATTTGATTAGCTTTAAGCATGCAAGTAGTCCTGGTGACTTTAAAAATAGTTTTGATGAATAATATTTTGTCTGTAAAATTACAGTACATTCTGAGTGGTATCACAGATTAAAAGCAGCATTGGTTTTATACCTTAGTCACATATTGTTGTTTCTGTTCCTTATCTTGACTGGTATAACTCTTGGAATAAGGTTATCGTTGTGAATATTTGGGTCTCAATCCTGCAAATACACACATACATACACACAAACACAGATGCATAATTTTATTGACTTCACTCGGACTACTTGTGCATAAAGTGAAACATATGTGTGTAAGTGTCTGGTGGATTGGGGCCTTGTTTTCCTAAATTCATCATCTGTTTTCTCTGAGTATTTCATAATTGCATCAAACTTGTTAGGAAGAGGACAAATTCATTTACAAACTTAACTAAATATATTTTGCAATATTTTCCCAAGTCTAACTCTGAACTCGTTGACTTTTTTCCTTCCAATGAGAATAAATCCAACTCCTTTGCTGACACAGTAACTTAGGGTACATCTACACTACAATAAGAACCCATAGCACTGAGTGGAAGAGCCTCAGTCAATTGATTTGAGCTTGCTGGGTTAAGCTGCAGCACTAAAAATTACAGTGTAGGTTCAGGCTAGGCTGGAGCCTCTGAGCTCTGGGACCCTTCCCCCCCATGGGATTTCAGGCTCCATCCCAAGGCCAAGAGTCTACACTGCAATTTTTAGACCCATAGCCTGACCCAGCTGTCCCAGGCCAGTTGTAGCCATGCCACGGGTCTTTTATTGCAGCGTAGACATAACGTCAGATATTTTAGGTAGCGTTCCAGATCTGTACTTCCCTTAGTCAGTAAAATCTTCCTATGGCCTCTTGTCCAGTATTGCAGTCATTATTCTGAATGGGGTCTAACAAGTGCCCTGTACCATACTTGTGTATTACTTTATATTTCATATTCTATATTATCATTCTGACAATACAATTTAGTGTCCCATTTGCCTTTTTTTTACTGCTGCTCTGTAGTATGCTGATGGTTTCAATATTTTCACATTTACCCCAATATCCATTTTCTGATCAGTGTGCTTAATTTGAAATGACAATTATAAGCCTCTTTTGTCTCAGATGTTTTTCCCCTTCAGTTCCGTCTCTCCCCTGTTAAAAGCTCTGTTTATCCAATCTCTGCTGTAATGTAGGCAATTTAAAACCATTTACGCTAATGCAAAAAGAACTTGGAAAATATTTCACATTATTAAATTCAAATGGCTTGGATATAGGATGGCAAGAATTAATTCGGCAGGTGAGCAGTTGTGGTCCAAGGTTGAGGTTTAGTACAGATGAATAGCTATAATAAGGTCAGAAAAGAATCAGAAAAACTAGGAGATAAGTGAAAAGTGGGAGAATGTCCTTGATTCACAATGCAGGCAAGGCTGGGTGGGCAAAGACAGCTTGGAAGAGAGGGAAACCAGGAATAGAATATTATCTAGAATTAGAGGCATGGAAAGTGAGTTTGAAGTTGATTATGGTGGTCTAGGAATAGCAGGAACAGAAGATATCTTTATGGAGACAGGAGGGGTATGTTTACTCTGCATACTAAACTTCCACGTCTGTTCTGATTTGGTGTTTCCAAGCTTACTCTGGGTTTACAGTTACTGGACCTGGGTCTTGCAACCATGCTAATGTGTCCACATTGCACTTTTAACATAGATCTGTGGATTGAGCTGTGTCCACACTGAAAAATGATAGGGCTCGGACTACCACCTCGCTAGTAGGATCTTAGGATCCAGGCTCCAAGTGCTTGCTGCCCAAGCCAGACTGATTTGTATGTGAATGGAACAGAGTTTGGGCTTAAACCTGCATCAGAGCCTGGGCTGTGTGCAGTGTAAACATACCCAAAGAAGTAAAGAGAGATATAAAACTTTCAACCCCACAAAAAATACCCATTTATCCTGCCTGCCAATAGCAATTCCTGAAATCCAAACTGTGACAGGTTAATCCAACCAGCCAGATAAGGGTGAATCCTAGCTCCATTGAATTTTGCCATTGATACCCATATTTCACCCAAAGTATAGTTTCCTTTTTCCTACTTTTCCAGGCCCAAATTTCCCCCGTCTGTCACTATGGGAAAAAGACAAACACAACTTCCCTGCTTCCACAACAGCAGAAAGCTAATAAATCATGATGTTAAGGAAATGTCTTTGGAATGATTTGTGCACAAGTGCTATACAATAACATTAGCCCTGATACTCCATTTCTTGATTTGTAGCTGTAGCCAGATAAATCATTTACACTGTTTAAATGTAAGCATCTATTAATATTTGGCATTTCTCTTAGAAGGAACAATGTGTGCAAGTTTTAAAATATACAGTATTGATCTGGGGAAGAGAATGGGTTCTGGCAAAAAAGGGTTATTTAAGAATTTAAAAAAAAGTTATTTCCAGGAGCTATTGCAATATTAAAAAAGATAAGCATTTGGAGTTATGCATACAAGCTGTGAGCATGCTAATCCATACATTTGAAAATCTGGCTTTGTAGCTACTGTGCTACTTAGGAAAATCAAGTTTCACCCTCTCCCCATTCCCCAAATGGACAGGATAAACCAGCTTGAAAAAAATGTGTGGCCTTAACAATGGGCCTCACAAAATTGTTATTTATAGATTTTCTGCTTTTCATTTTCTGCTTGAATCAGCCTTTAAAGAAATTAGAGTACACAGCTCTACTTCTACTGGCTGGGAAACTATTATCTGTCTTCCTGCATGCCATCACTTCAGATTGTGTCTGGTAAGCAGATAGTAAGTTTTTATTTATGAAAATGGAATTGCTTAAATTAGTTCATTTTATTTCTGTTCTGTTGCTTGTTGACAAAGAGAGATGTAGACAAGACAGACACAAGATCATCTATTTCTTATGTTTCTCAGTTTGTTTCACACATTCCATTCAGACATGACATATGTTTCTTCCTTACAGCTCATCTATTTTCTTTGTATTTTTAGCCTTTACCCAACAGTTTCTTAAATACTTCAAGATTCTCTGGAATATGTCTTTCCAAGAGTATCGCCAGTTACTCTCACTTTATTATTGCTATATTTGTGAGATGAGAAGCTTGACATACCTAAACTTACAGCTGTCTGTCCTGTGTTTTTATTTCTCAAGCATTTATCTCTTGAGCCAACCTCTCATTCTTGCCTTGTGATTTTTCCATCATTGCTTCTAATTTTTGCTGATTTGAGACACCTGTGTGAAATGCTGGAAGTGTGGCATTTAATACTAGAGAGTTCATCAACAAACAAGATCTCCTGTGTTGTTTTGAGAGAGAAAGAAGAGATAAGGATAAATGATACTTTTCTGTGTGGGTAGAAAACAAAAAACAGGGAGCAGTTTGACAGCTCAGGCTGAAATATACCATATGTCCTCTCGTATCCAGGAACAATGGAAAAGGACATTTAAATATTTTCTTAATGCTATCTGTTGAGCCTGGGCTTTGGTAGACAGATTGGGACAGATTTTCAGGTGGTGTACATGGTCATAGCTCTATTGACTTCAAATGAGCTTTGACAATTGATACAAGTTGAGTATCTGGCTCACTGTATGTTTGTGCCTTAATTTTGCATTTCCTCTCACTACTATTTGCTGACAAATGCAAAGTGGATCAGTAAATAAACAGTTTTTTGTATGAACATAGATAAAGGGGAAGTCTTAGGTGTAAAAAATCTCAGCAGTGTTAGCTCCCAGTGCATCATGAATAAATGTAGAGTATTTTAATGCTCACATTAAATAACAATATGCTGTATGAAATAACTGCTAAAGGTAATTTTTACACTTGCATTACAGTTTGAGAGGATGGTGGTAAAAATAACCACATGACTAACTATATTACTTGCTTTTTAAATGTTTTACAATTTACCTTCCTTTATTCAAGGCTTTCCTCTTTGTATTTAATAATTTATCAAGAACATAAATTAACACACATATGCGTCCAAAATAACCACAAAGACCCAATAACTGAGATCACTAAATAATTCCATATTTTTATGATGGCATTCACATCACCTTGTAGTTCAAAAATCCAACAATATGAAATATAAATCTCATATTTATAGTGTACTTGAATTTTCAGAAGGCCTTTGACAAGTTCCCTCATAAAGGACTCTTAAGCAAAGCAAGCAGAAATGGGACAAGAGGAAAGTCCTCTCATGGATCAATAATTGGTTAAAAGATAGGAATAAATGGTTAGTTTTCACAGTGGAGAGAGATAAATAGCAGGGCTCCCCAAGGATCTGTACTAGGATCAGTGCTGTTCAACATATTTATAAGCGATCTGTAAAACGGGGTAAATAGTGACATGACAAAGTTTGCAGATAACACAAAATTACTGAAGATAGTCAACTCCAAAGCTCACTGAAAAGAGTTATAAAGGAATCTCACAAAACTGAATGACAAAATGGCAAATGAAATTCACTATTGATCAACACAAAGTAGTGCACACCAGGAAAAAATAATCCCAATTATACATACAAAATAATGGATCTAAATTAGCAGTCCAGCATCTCTTTCTTGAGTGGTAAGTCATAGTGAATTGTTCTCTGTTACGATCTCAGTGTGCAGTGGCTGTCAAACAAGCTAAGAGAATGTTAGGAAAGGAATAGATAGTAAGACATAAAATATCATAATGCCATTATATAAATCCATGGTTTGCCCACACCTGGAATATTGCCTGCAGTTCTGGTTGCCCCATGTCAACAAAGATATATTAGAGTTGGAAAAAGTACATGGAAGGTCAACAAAAATGAGTAGGGCTATGGAGCAGCATCCATATGAGGAAAGGGTGGGGGATAGAGTGGGACTGCTCAGGTAGAATAGAGATGGCTAAGCAGGAATATGATAGAGGTCAATAAAATCATGAATGGTATGGAGAAAGTGAATAGGGAAGTTTTATTGATCTCTTTATATAACACAAGAACAGAGGTGGGCAAACTTTTTGGCTGGAGGGCCACATCAGGGTTCAAAATTGTGTGGAGGGCTGGGTAGGGAAGGCTGTGCCTCCTCAAACAGCCTGGCCCTGGCCCCTATCCGACCCCCACCCACTTCCCATCCCCCTGACTGCCCCCTCAGAACTCCCTACCCATCCAACCCCCGCCCCCATTCCTTGTCCCCTGATTGCCCCCTCTGGAGACCCCCCACCCTAACCACCCTCCTGGACCCCACTCCCTATTTATTACCCCCACTCCTTGACCCCTGACTACCCTCTCCAGAGACCTCCCATTCCCTAAAGCACCCCCCCAGAACCCCGCCCCCTATCCAACCCACCTGCTCCCTGTCCCTGACTTCCCTGACCCCTAGCCACACCCCCACTCCCTGACAGGCTGCCTGGGACTCCCATGCCCTATCCAACCCACCCACCCCCCGTTCCCCATCCCCTGACTGCCCCCAGAGACCTTCTGCCCCTTATCCAGCTGCTCGGCCCTGGCCCCCTTATGATGCCGCCAGACACGCTGCCATGACTGATCACCGGAGTGTGCAGCCCTGCTCCCCAGAGGGCTCCTTGCGAGGCGTACTGAGGCTGCGGGGGAGGGAGGTAGCAGGAAAAGCGAGGAGGAGCTAGCCTCATCAGCCAGAGCTCAGTTAGGAGGCTGGTTAGGAGGATCCCGTGCGCGGATCCAGCCCGCAGGTCGTAGTTTGCCCACCCCTGCACAGGAATCAGAGGACACTGAATAAAATTAATGGACAGCAGATTTAAAATAAACAAATGGATGCACTACTTCACACAATCAATCTGTGGAACTTGTTGCCAGGGCCAAAAAGTATAACTGGGATAAAAAAAGAATGAGAAGTTCATGGAGGATAGGCCAATGAATGGTTGTTAGCCAAGATTGTAAAGGATGCAACCCCATGCTCTGCATGTCTTAAACGTTTGACTACCAGAAGCTGGGATTGGATGACAGGGGGATGGAACACTTGATAATTGCCCTGTTCAGTTCATTCTCTCTGAAGCATATAGCACAGGCCACAGTCGGAAGACAGGATACTGGGCTAGATGGACCATTGGTCTGAAGTGCTGAGTAGACAATTAAGTGTAGCTGTCTTAAATGAACTGAGTTAGTGCTGCAGAACACAGAGTAAAAGAATAATAGAGAACAAAATCAGAATACACAACAAAGAAATGTATATAATAGAAGGAAGTTAAAAAAAACCCCAACCAAACAGACAATAAATCAGTAAAGTGACTGTAAAGCATCCTTCCACTCCTCTGGGCAAGCCCTAATTTAGTAATTTGATCTAATATCATGAAAAACAAGCACTGTACATGCTTGCTACAAACAAATCATTATTTATCATCCACACAGTACTTTCAAATATGCAATTGAAATAATTTGCTCCAATCATCTCTATTTATAAAATGTCATTCTTTCTGTGCATAGTATCAGTGCTTCAAAATAGGAAACATGCTTTATATACAAAATTTGTTGTATTAGTGTGGCAAGCAATGAATATATCCACCTATAAAGCAAAATGCACTTTTCTTACAATACTGATATTGCTCTCTCTTTTGTGTTGCCTGATAAATGTTGACATCTGGTATACTACTAAAATCATGCAGAAGATAATTTGGAAGGTGTTACAAGACCTCTGGTAGATCATTTCCTGCTGCATTTTCTTTGATGTTGTTCAGTTGGACAGGACCAACCTATCTGCCCATTATCACATTTAATTTATTTATATCTCCGACAGTTGTGATCATTTTCAATTCTAGCTGGTGACCAATGTATACCTTGTAGAACCTTGTACGATATGAGGTTTAATTTAGCTTCTCTAGCAAATTCATGAAGAGCCCTTAGTGTACACCTTACTACTTTTCTGAAAAGGTCATGTGTACATCCTATCCCCATTTCAATTTTAAATTATCCAAGATGGGAATTGGACATGCTTGCTGTAATATAGGATCTAGATATTAAATGTAAACGATAAGTAATTTCAAAAAGAGAGGAGGTTAGAAATGGCAGAATTGCATTATTCAGCAAATGTTGATTGATCTTGTTTTATGTACTCTTATGAGAGTTAGGCAAACACTATACATTTTACAAAATAATGGAGTAAAGGTCAACAAGTTATAATTTTACAACCGATTTTCTATGTGGAGTGTTTCGAATGCCGTTCAAGAAGGACATTTAATAGCCGCTTTTGGAAATGTTGCTCTAGAACTAAGCAACTTGGGAGCCTAAGTACTATTTTCAAGCAAATTAAAGGGACTAATGTATATACACTTCTGAAAATATCATTCATAATAAATAACATTCTGAAACCCTGAATGTTAATCCTGACTGAAAGCCTCCAAGAAATCAATATTTTCATGTTTTTAACCATTTCCCCTCTAAGTATAATCAATCCAAACTTTTACACACTCCTTGAAAGATCTCACTTTGTTCTTCAAAGTTGTTTTATTTTTTACCTTCTCAATTGCTTTTTAATTACCGAATACAAGAATGTATAATAATGTATAGAAAGAACACAAATATAGAGGTGCAAAGTTTTTAATTTGACTGTTTTAACAACAAAGGTCAAAGTAAGAGTTTACCTATATTTATAACAAAAGTCAGCCAGTGATATTTTAAAAAATCGGCAAAATCATTGTGTTTTTCCACTAGTCTTTTTTGGGCATTTGATGCAAGCAAATCAAGTGGTACTCAAATCACTGCACTGTCCCAGTATCATCTAGATTACTTGTCCCATTAGTGTATCTTTCATCTAGTTCAATCCAAGGTTGGAGTTTTCACTTGCCATAATAGTGCTGTTTTTCTTCTTTGCCAGGAAAAAGAATCACAAATCTCCCCATATGGACCTCTGTTGCTTTTAAAAATATTTATTATTATTGATTTACATATATAATATATATAATTTGGAGAATCAATAAATCCATCATATAATTTTCAAAATATGTGCTAGGTCTTATTTCTATTACCTTGATAATTTGAGGCTTTCTCAAAACAAATTTTAGAATATCTTCACTGTTTCAAAACAAACAAAAATATTGACAATTTGGGAGTTGCTGGCAGCAGAGGGAAGGTAGACCATCTTCTGGACATACTATAATAACTAGTGCCAGATTCTCATCAGATGGAAATCAATATAGATCTACTGACTTTAATGACGTTAAACCAATTTATACCTGTTGAGATGGGGGTTGCCAACCTTCCAGGATTGTCCTGGAATCCCCAGGAATTAAAGATTAATTTTTAATTATGAAACCTCCAGGAATACATCCAACCAAAATTGGCAAGCCTAATTGTTAATCTATACTTTGTATTCTTTTTCCATAATTACCCTACGTAGCCTCCAGTCACAAATCAGTAAATGAGAATCATCACTTTAAAGTTATGTGGTTTAGAATTAAATTGCCCCATTGTACATGGTTGATAAACATAGATGCCTTATTTGTCGTCCACTAATTGGTGTCTTTATAATGTTGCAAAATGTTAACAATACCTTTTGTATTCTGCAACATTAAACATTTATCAGATTCCAAACAATAAGGAAATAGCTGTTGATCCAACCTTCAGAGTGGATATAAATAGCAAACAGTGCTGGTTAATTACCTTATGAACTTTACACACCTTTTAAATGCTATAAAGAAAGGCAAGTCACCTTTAAAGTTAACAAAATCATTGCCTTATTAAAAAATCATTCATTGCTAAATTCTAATAGTAGCATTTGTCATGAGAAAATTTCCATTCCTGGTGAGCAATCCTAAATTGTACTATTAATATGAATAATATCTATTCAACTTCCTCTTATATGTTTAAAAAGTTATACTATTAAACTCTTATAATAGTTTCTTTATCTTATTTTTCTGCAATGTACAGGTCTGGTATTGTAGCAATAGAGGTGAAAAATCAATGGATAAAGTCAAATATTAAAAGAGTTCTGAATAACACAGTTCAAAATCCATTGTAATTCTCTTTAGCACTAGATTAAAAAAAGAATATCCTTGTGTTTTCTTAGTCTATATACAAAAAAGATGAACCTTCCCCAAAAGAAGTGCATTTAAATGTATAGTAAGTAGTGGAACTGTATTACTGAAGCAACTTTCATGTCCCTATAGTTACAAGATGTATCAGCACTACCTTCAGGATTTTTGTTTCTCATGGGTTTGTAACTCAGCTGTTAAAAGTCACTCCAGGATGAAACTTGGAACAGAGTCCTGTGCCTCTGAATAATTTCTCTCCTCTCCCACTCCCCAGCAATATTTGAAAAGAGTAGTGAGGGAGGGAGGAAGTCTTTGTCATTTTTGTGTGAAATACTCGGGGGCTTATGGTCCCCTAAGCTATATGTTGTAAATTCCTAAAATTTGTGTTTATTTTTGTTGATGGAATGACTGCATCTACAGAAGATTTTTGCACAGGTCTGTTATGCTCAAAGTGGCCAGTAATGGGGTGCCAGTAATGACACTAATGATGTGATAAGAGAAAGGCCTTTGGTTCTCTAGTGTGAATCTGTTGTGGGGCAGTGAATATGTAAACTGCGCGCCAGGACAAAGACTCAGTTATGTGACGACTCTCCTGAAATTGGACTTCAGAGAGGTCAGTCAATGATCATAGATCAACTGGGAATTCTTTCAAGGCAGGAAATTTCACACCCTGTTAAAACATTGTGTAGATGTATGGAGCTATAAACTTGATTACTAATTAATATAATCTTCTTGAGCATATACTGTTGGAAGGCAATTATGAGATCTCATTAACTTGTCTATGCACATGGTATAATGAATTTTAAAGTAACCTATCAAGAGGGTAAGTCAGGGGTTCACAATCTAGCCTTAATCCTTTGAGAAGAAGAGGCCTGTGACATTGAACTGAGAACAAAAGGGCACAGTTCTATATAAGAACTGATGATCCTTCCCCAAAAGAAGAACATTTCAAATGTACAGTAAGTAGTGGAACTGTATTATGGAAGCACCTTTCATGTCCCTATAGATGCATCAGTACTACCTTCATGATTTCTGTTTCTCTTGGGTTTGTAACTTAGCTCTAAAAAGGCACTCCAGCATGAAACTTGGTATTTCCCATGATGTCATTCTCTGCCAGCCATTCACATCATGTTTTATATTAAAAGCAGAATCTTCTGAACAGAGATTAAATGAAGACCACTTAGAATAACTATTCATTTTTTAATGTTTACACTATTTTTTTATGTTCTCACTCTTTCACTACAAAACTGTCTCCTAGGTTGAACATATTAGATTTAATAATGTGGTTTCTGTGCATTCATGTTTGGCTCATTTTCTCTATGCTGTATGCTTTGTCTGGTAAATCATAAATATTATTTAATTATATTTCCCTTTGAGTCCTATTTTGTGTAATTCTCACAGCATATCTTTGAGGCCTGTTCCTGAACAGAGAATCTATATGGTAGGGAGGGAGCTTTTCAGACAACTTTAATTGAGCAGAGAGGAGAATTTTGGAAACAGAACCCAGAGCATAAAGAGAAGCCAGGCAGAGTCCAGCAAAGTAGAGTTGTGCTTCCAGGATAAAATCCTAGCCCCTCTGACGTCAATAGCAAAAAATAGAAGATATCAATAGGGCTATGATTTTACCCCAGACGTCTGTTATGAATTCAGCCTGCATCACACGGATGATATGAATAAGATCCATCATTGAGGTTTTGGGTATATACTGCAAGTTTGTTGTGGTATGACCTCTTGTCTGTATTATGCTTCACACTGGAAGTATTGTGACACTGTGTAGATGACTATAGTAACCAAAACACACAGTTTTGAGATTCTTCTCATGCATGCTATCATAGAATGCTATTTGCACATTTCACCAAACTCTGTTGCATAATGTTCCATTGTGTAACTGGAGGATTTTATAGATGGGCTAACATAGTGTTTAGAAGCATTCTAACTTATCTGGACTTTTGGCCAGTACATGAGACGTTCTCTGCAAGTATACTCTAGAACATTATACAACAATTTACTGCCACGGGTATATTTGGTAATGACTAGTACCTAAGGTCACTGAGTGGGCCAATTTAACACGCTGCAGGACTGAACCTATTATTCTTGACTTCAACTTCCCTGAACTCACCACTATATGTATTATCTCCAATTTACTAGCTTAGGTTTCCTAAGGTCACTTTATCAGTGCTCTCTCTTGTGGATCAGTCTCTTAATTTTGAAAGGAGAGGAAAATATAATCTACTACAAACTAACTATATTTTATGAAACCTTGAAATTTATTAGTTTATTGGAATCCCCCAGGATTCAGATTTTCAACATTTCTCTTGAAGTTATACATAAAGAATTATATACTCAGGATTATTTATTTTTATGGACTAGGAAAATGTGAATTGCTTTTTCTGATATTGATAATCCTTGTGTTCAGTGACTGAACGGTCTTATTTCAGTAAAATTATAAAATCAAGCCTTTTAACCTGTGTTTGATATGGAAAATTTTGCCAGAGGGTCAACAACCAGTTATATTTAGCAAACTTAACATAACTATTAATTTAGCTAAGTAGTGGCTTCAACAACTTTCTGCTGTTGTATATCTGGTAGTAACTGCCTTTGAAGTTATGAAGATTAAAAATAAACTTGCTATTTATCATGCAATAAGCAATTCAGCACATAATGGATAAATTGTTCTGGTTCAATCATAGTCTGCTTTTATCTGGTAAAATATATAAGAATATCACTTGCTGAAATCCCCAATTAATTTTTTTAAATAAAAACATATTGTTGTTTTTTCCTTCCAAACCAATTTAGATGGTAATTTTGATTATGGTTCTCCTGGAAACATGGTAGTCTGTAGAACAGTGTCTCCATAAAAAAGAAAAGTCATAATAATGTAATATCCCACATTATGTCTCATTATTTATTTCAAGAATTTATTATAAAAATTATCTTAACTTTATACTCCCAATTTTATACATTATGGGCCATATTTCGTGATGCACCCTAGTGACACAAGTGTGATTGTAATTGAGCAGAATTTGGCCAAATATATAAAGTGAAAGCAATATGTAAAAATTATTTTCTCACTTAGAGTAAGCAATTGTGGCTCAAATTCTGCCTTTAGCATGCACAGTGCCCACTGAAATCTTTGGGAGTGGCACACATTTTAAGGACTAAATTTGGGCCTTTGACAATAGTGTTGAATATTATTCAAGTATGTAATATAATATTGTAATTTGAAGTGATCTGGACAAGCTGGAGAAATGGTCTGAAGTAAAAAATAGGATGAAATTCAGTAGGACAAATGCAATGTACTCTACTTAGGAAGGAACAATCAGTTGCACACATACAAAATGGGAAATGACTGCCTAGGAAGGAGAACTGTGGAAAGGGATCATAGTGGACCACAAGCTAAGTATGAGTCAACATACTTTTTTTAAGAGTAGCAGCCGTGTTAGTCTGTATCTGTAAAAAAGAAAATGAGGACTACTTGTGGCAACTTAGAGACTAACCAACAGTGTATCAGAAAAAAAAGAACATCATTCTGGGATGTAAGTAGGATGTATTAGCAGAAGTGTTGTAAGCAAGATACAAGAAGTAATTCTTCAACTCTGCGCCACACTGGTTAGACCTCAGCTGGAGTATTGTGTCCAGTTCTGGGTGCACATTTCAGGAAAGATGTAGACAAACTGGAGAAAGTCCAGAGAAGTGCAACAAAAATGATTAAAGGTCTATGACCTATGAGGGAAGACTGAAAAAATTGGGTTTGTTTAGTCTGGAAAAGAGAGGATTGAGAGGGGGCATGATAAGTTTTCAAGTACATAAGAGGTTGTTACAAGGAGGACGGAGAAAAATTGTTCTTAACCACTGAGGGTAGGACAAGAAACAAAGGGTTAAAATTGCAGCAAGACAGGTTTAAGTTGGACATTAGGAAAAAACTTCCTAACTGTCAGGATAGCACTGAATAAATTGCTTAGGGAGGTTGTGGAATTTCCATCACTGGAGATTTTTAAGAGCAGGTTAGACAAATACCTGTCCAGGGATGATCTAGGTAATACTTAGTTCTGCCATGAATGTAGGGGACTGGACTAGATAACTTCTTGAGGTCCCTTCCAGTCCTATGAGTCTATGATTTACCTGATAACCTGAAAAGGGATTTATGGGATATTCTATGTAACATATGTGTTTTTCACAGTGCGAAAATCCCATACTATGCCGAAAAACTTTGATTTCATCCCTTATGCATTTTATGCAGCTTTCTCTGGTATATAATTGTATGTAGTTCTAATTTGTTTTCTTTATTTTACTGATTCAGGCTCAGTTTTTGTTTTTAATTTCTTTTTCGATTTGTTTATGAATTTACAGTTCATAAAAGGAAGGGACAAATAATACTGGCTAGATCCAGTGATGTGCTACCAAAATATAAAGTAGGGGTCCATCAGAAAAATACTGCTTCCGAGAGTTATACAACATTCCCTAGGTAAAATATTCTCCTCCACCACTACCTTGTCTCCTCCAACCCTCATCTACCACAATCCACCATATTTTCATTTCTGCTTATCACTCAGAATATTGTTTATGTGTTCTTTCCTGCCATGTTGCGTCTGTTAATCCTTCCACACATCAGATCAGTACCTCTTGGCCATATTGCTTTCTCCTTTCTTAATATCTTACCTGAGGCTTTTGAAAGTGTTCCCTGGCCAGTTTGCAGACTGTTTCTCACAGTAACAGCGGACATGTCAAGTGGGTTGTCCTGCAGATTGTGACTGAGGTGGCGGTTTAAGTGGTCTGTTTGAAAATGGCTTCTCAAGGTTCCTGAGGTAGAAAAGTATTTCTTGGGTACAGGAGGTCTTCCTTTGGCATTGTGAGAGACTGATGATCAGATTTGGAAATAGAATGATGGGGATAGGGATTCAAGGTGAAGGAAGTGGGAGTGAGACTTCAGCTTCTGTTTATCAAATGAAGACAATATTTTGGCTTTAAAAATAAATATCATCAGTTGCTTCAAAGTCAGGAATAATCTCATTGTAAAGGCTGAATCATTGTCTCTGAACAGTATCCTTAATAAAGTAAGTGATTTTTTCAATAATGAACTGAAATATATTACTCTTATAAATAGAGTAAAAAATGATATATTACGAACATTTGATTCAAATGTAACCCTTTATTTGATGCATGTTGTTTATGAACCAATAAGAATATATGTGAAGATGCAGAACATTTTAAAAAATGAATTAACATTTAAACTAATTCCATCCCATGGATTATCTATAGAAAATATTATTTGACTTTTTACTATTTGGAATTTGCTATGTAATTTTTTTTTCTGTTCATGGTTGCTTGAAGTGACTGGATTACTTCTGCTTCAGCCTGAAATGAATTGAATTAAAACTTAAAATGTAGGCTATTTTCTTTAATAACTCTTACACTCAGTCCTTATTTTCACCATCTGCATACATTTCGTCTGAACAAAGTTGCTCTCATATGAATGTGCATGGCCAATGAACAAAAAAAGGTGAGAATACAGATGTGAATTAAAATGCACATGAATGCTTTTCCTTGCTATTCTGCCATTTCTAATCAGAACATACCATTTTGTATACTATGGCTTTATTGCATTAGAATATTCTCCCATCTTTTCATATTTGAGCATAGCATTTCTTATTCACTTTTTTGACCCCAATGCTCAATGAACAGACATCTTTGTTGAGATATTCACGATAATGTCTAGCTATTTTACCATAAGTAATTAAAACTACTTCAAAACCTGTCAGTATGCATGAGTTATTTAAATTGTTCCGTCCAGTGTGCATTATTTATATCCCGTGTGTGTCAAAAACTGAAGATTTTGCTTAATTTGTGGTGCTTTTGTGGTGTCTGAATGTCTGTAAGTAACTAGAATTTCACTTACGCCATTCTAATAATTTTAACTGCTGCCATTATGCTCTGACTTTGCTTCTGAAACTTCACTTCACTTATGCCATTATGTTTTATCATGTCAAGGCCCACATAGTAGCCTGCTGTTTAGTGGTTCAGAGATTAATGCTAGCAGATGATCTTTAAACTACAGAACATAACTGCCTAGACACAAAAGTGATGATATGAAATACTGCTCTCTTTTACAGTGCGTATGTGAATGTACCTGGATGAGACGAGTTAGAAACTCAAGCTCTGTTAAATCTATGATTGCTTCCTGTGGGAACATAGGAATTGCCATTCTAGATCAGAGTAGTGACCAAGCTAGCCTCAGCTCTCAATTCTTCTGATAAAAGTATAAAATTTCATAATGGAAAAAACTGAATTATTTTCTCATGGGGGAAGTTTCTTCCTAAGCATAAGCAGTTAGTAGCCAGCCTATGTTCTGAAACATGATGGTTTATATCCCTTAGAATTCTGTATCTCATCTGATTTATTTATAGATGTTTTAACAGTATTATGCATATCATAGAATCATATAAGATTAGGGTTGGAAGAGACCTCAGGAGGTCATCCAGTCCACCCCCTGCTCAAAGCAGGGCCAACCTCAATTAAATCATCACAGCTAGGGCTTTGTCAAGCTGGGCCTTAAAAACCTCTAAGACTGGAGATTCCACTACCTCCCTATGTAACCCATTCCAGTGCTTCATCACCCTCCTAGTGAAATACTTTTTTCTAATATCCAACCTAGACCATCCCCACTGCAACCTGAGACCATTTCTCCTTGTTCTATCATCTGCCACCATTGAGAAGAGCTTAGTTGCATCCTCTCTAGACTCCCCCTTCAGGTAACTGAAGGCTGTTATCAAATTCCCCCTCACTCTTCTTTTCTGCAAACTAAATAAGCTCAGTTCCCTCAGCCTCTCTTCATAAGTCATGTGCCCCAGCCCCCTAATCATTTTTATTGCCCTCTGCTGGACTCTCTCAACTTTGTCCACATCCTTTCTGTAGTGAAGGGCCCATAACTGGATGCAGTATTCCAGACATGGCCTCACCAGTGCTAAATAGAGGGGAATAGTCACTTCCCTTGATCTGCTGGCAATGTTCCTATTAATACAGCCCCATATGCTGTTATCCTTCATGGCAGCAAGGGCACACTGTTGACTCATATCCAGCTTCTCGTCCATTCTAATCCCCAGATCCTTTTCTGCAGAACTGCTGCTTAGCCAGTTGGTCTCCAGCCTTTAGAAGTTCATGGGATTCTTCTGTCCTAAGTGTAGAAGTCTGCACTTGTCCTTGTTGAACCTCATCAGATTTCTTTTAGTTCAATCCTCCAAATGTCTAGGTCACTCTGGACTCTATCCTTACCTTCCAGTATATCTACCTCTCCATGCAGCTTAGTGTCATCCACAAACTTGCTGAGGGTGCAGTCCATCCTATCAAAGATCATTAATGTTCAAAGATGTTGAAGAAAACCTGCCCCAGGACTGACGCCTGGGCTACTCTGCTTGATATTGGCTACCAACTAGACATCAAGCTGTTGATTGAGCTGTTGAACCTGACGATCTAGCCAGCTTTCTATCCACATTAGAGTCCATTCATCCTATATATGCTTTTTTAATTTGCAGGCAAGAATACTGTGGAAGACTGTATCAGAGAATATTCTCGGAGCCCATATCAAAAGCTTTGCTAAAGTCAAGATATATCACATCCACTGCTTCCCTCATAACCACAGAACTAGTTATCTCATCGTAGAAAACAATCAGGTTGGTCAGGCATGACTTGCCCTTGGTGAATCCATGTTGACTGTTCCTGTTAACTGTAACAAGTTACCGGGACTAGATGGCATTCACCCAAGAGTTCTGAAAGAACTCAAATTTGAAATTGCGGAACTATTAATTATGGTTTGTAACTGGTATTTTAAATCAGCTTCTGTATCCAGTAATCAGAAGATAGTTAACTTAACACCAATATTTAAAAAAAGGGCTCTAGAGGTGACTCGGCAATCACAGACCTGTAAGTCTAACGTCACTATGAGGGAAATTAGTTGAAACAATTCTTTACTATAAAGAATAAAATTGTCAGACACATAGAAGAACATAAATTGTTGGGCAAAAGTCAACATGGTTTCTGTAAAGGGAAATCGTGTTTTACTAATATTAGAGTTCTTTGAAGGGGTCAACAAACATGTGGACAAGGGGGATCCAGTGAACATAGTCTACTTAGATTTCCAGAAAACCTTTGATAAGGTCCCTTACCAAAGGTAATTAAGTTGTCATGGGATAAGAGGGAAGATCCTTTCATGGATTGAGACCTGGCTAAAAGACGGGGAACAAAGGGTAGGAATAAATGGTAAATTTTCAGAATAGAAAGAGGTAGCTTGTGGTATTCCCCAAGGGTCAGTCCTATTCAACTTATTCATAAATGATCTGGAGAAAGGGGTAAACAGTGGGGTGACAAAGTTTGCAGATGATATTAAACTGCCCAAGATAGTTAAGACCAAAGCAAATTGTGAAGAACTTAAAAAAAATCTTACAAAACTAAGTGACTGGTTTCATTTGCCAACAAAATGTCAAATGAAATTTAGTGTGGATAAATGTAAAGTAATGCACATTGAAAAAAATAACCCCAACTATACATACAATATGATGGGGGCTAATTTAGATACAACTAATCAGGAAAAAGATCTTGGAGTCATCGTGGATAGTTCTCTGAAGACATCCACGCAGTGTGTGGCAGCAGTCAAATAAGCAAACAGGATGTTAGGAATCATTTGAAAAGGGCTAAAGAATAAGATGGAGAATTTCTTATTGCCCTTATATAAATCCATGGTAAGCCCATATCTTGAATACTGTGTACAGATGTTGTCTCCTCATCTCAGAAAAGATATACTGGCATTAGAAAAGGTTCAGAGAAGGACAACTAAAATGATTGGAACAGGTCCCATATGAGGAGAGATTAAAGAGGCTAGGACTTTTCAACTTGGAAAAGAGGTGACGAAAGGGGAATATGACAGAGGTATATCAAATCATGAGTCATGCGGAGAAAGTGAATAAGGAAAAGTTATTTACTTGCTTCCATAATGTAAGAACTAGGGGTCACCAAATGAAATTAATGGGCAGCAGGTTTAAAACAAATAAAAGGAAGTTCTTCTTCTTACAGCACACAGTCAGTCTGTGGAACTCCTTGCCTGAGGAGGTTGTGAAGGCTAGGACTAAAACAAAGTTTAAAAGAGAACTGGATAAATTCATGGAGGTTATGTCCATTAATGGCTATTAGCGAGGATGAGTAAAGTATGGTGTCCTAGCCTCTGTTTGTCAGAGGGTGGTGATGGATGGCAAGAGAGAGATCACTTGATCATTGCCTGTTAAGGTCACTCATTCCGGGGTATGTGGCATTGGCCACTGTTGATAGGTAGGATATTGGACTGGATGGACCTTTGGTCTGACCCAGTACAGCCATTCTTATGTTTCTGATTACCTTCCTCTCCTCCAAGTGCTTCATAATGGATTCCTGCCTGATTTTTTCTGGGATTGAGGTAAGGCTGACCAGTCTGTAGTTTCCTGGTTGTTTCTTCCTTGTAGTGTGTGTCATATTTTTTTTTAAAAAATCCTACTAAACACTTTGTTTCTTTGAAATCAATTTGTTGTGTTAAAGTCCACAGATTAATTGGGGGTAGATCGGAAATTGAAAGGATATTAAAATTAGCTTTTTGATTTGACTGGTTGTCTCCTAGTTCTTGTATTCTGAGAAGGGGTAGAGGAATGCTCAGTTTACATTGTCCATATACCATTTATTATTTTATATACCACTGCCATGTGCGCCTCCTCTCCAAACTAAACAATTTTAAACACTTCCTTTTCTCTTCTTATGAATTTTGTCACACTTTTCTGACTGCTTCTTTTTGAGATGAAGTGACCTGAACCAAAAACAGTGTTCAAGGTAAGTGCAAATCATCAATGTATAGAATGTCTCTGACAGAGATACAGGCATACACCCACCCATCACCCTGACACATTGTGTAGCTATCTTCATTGAGTTGCCCCTGGTGATGCTTAGCTTAGATCTCTTTCTGGCTGATTACAGTTAATTGAGAACCTATGAATATATTTGAGTAAATTGTTCATTTTTAATGTAAATGATGTTGCACTTATCTGAAGTGCATTTCATCTGTTGCCATGTTACCTAGCTGCTTAGTTCCACAGCCTTCTGTAGCTCTTATTTATGGGTATTTCCCATAGATTATCCTGACTCTATTCTGTTTGTTAATATAAGCAGAATTTATCTCAAGTAAAAAGTCTGATTTCATTTCTAGGTTTTCTGTTCATGAATGCCTCAGAAAAGCCCTATACGCTTGACAAGGAAGAATAATTTTTGAAGTCATATTAAGAAACAGAAATTTCATGACTAAAAGTTTTGGGTTTAGTACAAACTGTTACATGGGATTGCTCATGTATTCTCTGATAATCACAGGAGAGCTAAGGTCAGTTGCTGTTGCATACAATGTAAAGGAAAGTTGCACCAAGTTTTCTGATGTGAAAGTGACTGATGTTTGCTATGCCAGGACATCTTTGGACAGTTCACATTCTGCATTTAGATGACATCATCAGAGGAGGGAATACTGAAATCCTACTGCACATATGCACAATAACTGACAACCAGCCATATCCTACAATTGCCCGGATCTGATCGCTCAGCCAAAAATGGCAAACTGGAATACACTGCACTTTACTGATTCCAACCGGCAGAGTATAGGAAATATGTTATTGAGCATCAAATTTTCTTCAACCAGGTGATATTCCTTGGTATGAGAGAGTGCATGTTCTCTTCTCAATTAAACTCTAGCCATTTAATAGCTAGAGTTTCATATCAGTCCTTTGAAGTCTAGCTAGTGCTCACAATGATAAAATGTGAGGACTAGCTAGACTTCAAAGAACTGATATGAAGACTCACTAGGAAGCTAATTTTCCTGCCAAGCCTGAAATCTGAATTTCAGTGAGAGCTTGGAAATTGTTACCTTTAAAAATGTGTACAAGAGGAATTTGGAGATGCCTCGTGTGTCTCTGAAGGACTCAATATGTGAAATACTTTATTTTTAGATCTGGACAATGAGCTATCAAAGCTTTCTTACATATATCTTTCTAGTCATGGCAACAAGATAAGGGCTAAAATATATAGCCACAGCCGTCCATTGGGGGCGGAGGGAGGAAAGAACCCTGGAGCTGCAATATCTTACCCCCACCAACCTTACCACCAGAGAGAACTTGGTGAGGGCAATATTGTGACCTGTTAAGCAGGTTTTAACAGGAAAACCTCATGATTTGCCACTGTATCTTTATTGTCTGGAAGTTTCGCCAGCGACAGTGAGACATATATAAAAATCTAGAAACATCTATGGAACAATTTGATAAGATACTTTTATCAGATATTTTCCCTTTCCCTCTCTCAAGCACTCTTTGTTACCCTGAGATGCAGTGCATTTACCATGCAGCTCTGCCTTCAGTGCTGCTGTGCCAGTAGGTTAAAATGGATTGCAGATGAATGTATGAATACTTAGTTTTAAAATAATTTATTTTAATGCAAAAACTTGCATAACATAATTGTAGAAATTTGTTTTTCCACCAGTAAATAGAAATCTCTTTTCTATTAAGAACTATATTTGCTTAAGGTTTTATAGCTAGTCATCAATATATTTTGCTCTTTCTGTTAAATCCTGTTTGATGTGAACTTCTGCTGACCAGACTTTTCACATAGATTCAAAACAGATTGTGCTTGATATAAAATTTATCTGGATGAAGTGTTCTAAATTAGCAGCAATATTTGCTAACAATATTGTGACCTGCTTAACAATAGTGTCTGCCTAACACTATTGTTAGGTATTATTTCATTTCCAAAATCTACTAAGGAACATTAACTGATATGGAAAGATAATTCAAAGGTGAAAAATTTCCTAGATTAACATGTAAGACAAAGCTGAGTTCCTTGCTCAGAGTAAAATTCATTTCCACTTGCTACGAGGTTTCAAATCTAGAAGATATCATTGTCCTTGAAAAGTAATTTCTGTATTAAATTTCAACATGGCCACAATATTTTTAGCTGAAACACTGGTTGTTTCTTTGATGTTTTATGGTTTCACTTGAGACTTTTTGCTGCTTTAGAAGGAAATGCTTCAAATGAAAATTGACCTCTTAGCACAGTGAGGATGTTAACTTCTCATGGGAGGAATTGCATGGTCAAGAGATTTTAACCCTCTTCTGCATTTTCAGTGTCACTTAGTGGTGTTCATGGATACAGATTGTACTAGAGAACTCTATTTTCTCAAAACTACCTCAAAAGTGATATTGCAGAGACTGGAGGCCTGGGCAGAGAGCAGAGTTGAGAGATTTGCTGCTGCTATGAAACAAGATTGCAAAGACACTTTTCCCCTTTGCCTTAGAATAATTCATATGATACAAAATATGATAGTCTTAGAGAAGGACAAACCACAAATTTAACAAAGTAAACAAAGAACAGATATTAGAATACAGTTCCATCTGTGAATACCTGTGAACAGATATTAGAATACAGTTCCATCTGCTTTGTCATGTTTATTGCCTAAGAAGAGGAGTTGCCTGGCAATATCCGTATTTAGCCTTAGTTCATGTGTGAGCCTTGATGTCACTAGGAAAAATGGGGTGTTCTTAGCTTGTCCTAGCCAATATGTGACAGGTAACATGAGGTAAAATCCTAATGAAAACAAGGCAGTTTGTCAAGAATCAGAGGGGTAGCCGTGTTAGTCTGGAATTGCAGAAGTGACAAAGAGTCCTGTGGCACCTTAAAGACTAACTAAAGTGCATGCATCCGATGAAGTGGGTATTAGCCCACAAAAGCTTATACTCTAATACTTTAGTTAGTTTTTAAGGTGCCACAGGACTCTTTGTCAAGGCAGTTTGTGTTTTAGGATGAGAAATCCTAGGCTCCTTCATAGTCTTTACTCAACCTGCTGTCATATGTGCAAACTCAAACTGCCTTGAATTCATTAGGATTTTTCCTCACATTAATTGTCTTGTGTTAACTAACATGAGGTAAGAACACACTCTTTTAGATATAGCCACCCTTGGAGAATAGATGTGCCTGAGAAAGTTGCTTCCATGCAATGAACATTGAAAGGTTTTATTATTCCTTTTTTCTTTTTTTTGCTATTTTTTTTCTGTTGTGTTTGTGTTGATGTTGATCTTTGGACAAAGAAAATGGAAAAGATAAGGAGACACATAGGTGTGTCATGAAAACTCTTCTTACGTTGCTAAATCTGGACTACAGAAAATGGTTTTATGCTACTGGTTTATTGAAAAGACAGATTGAATGAAATACTCCAATCTACTGTGAAACTATGCTTGCAGAGTATCTTTAAACAGTTTTAGACATAAACAGGTAATAAAATGCCCACTATCAGTCAGTTGTGTCTCTACCCACCACTCTGAAAATTTATCTCTAATGAAAAACTGATATGCAGATATTTTCAAAATGAAATTTCAGAAACAATGAATTGATATTTTTGGCTCTGAAATGTCATTAGCAGATATAACCAGTCCAGCAAGACTGATTCCAGAAAAGATTGCCAGTTGTTCTAAGAGCAGAGAGAAATATAGTGTAGCCCATGTATTGTGCTTGCCCTGTGTTCTTTTTAACACTGATCAGAGTAAGTAAAGCAAAATGACAGAAAATTTTAAATTTATTTTCACTTTAACAGAAAAAGAAGCAGTGAAAAATGTCCAGCGGTTAGTAGATTAAATCAAAATAATTCAGATTTTAAAAAATTCATATTCCATTCTTTGCACACGGTATAGATTTAAATACAGTACTAATAGGCAGTATTTCTTTCAGATCATGGATATGAATTCCTACATTGTGGAGGGCAGACTAAGTTATTAGGCTGCTTTGACTTTAATTGGTTGCTTCTTATGATTAAAATGCATGTTTTCAGATTATATTAGTGTCTTTAATTCTGATAAACAGGAAGCTTTTAGCTAGATTGTACAACAGAGATAACACATATGGCTGTAATAGTTTGTTTTCCTCTAGGTAGTTGGGTTGAAGTTGTGAGACAGCATATTTCTTATGGGTTCTTTGTTAATTTTGTTTGTTTACAAATGGAGAAATATTTTACATTATACACCTTGATAATCTGAATAGCAAAGTACTAAACCTGAGTTTGAAAACATTAAAACAAGAGCTAGTAGTTTAGAGATGCCGGATAGTTGAGGGAATTGGCAATAGGCTATGGAGCATTTCACTTCTAGGTCACCATTTCACATCTGACACAGTCTGGTAGTGGCTGAAAGTTACTTCTATCTCATGGCCACTGCTGCCTTGCATATAATGATTTGATATTTCCAGTCCAGTTTCCAGGAGACATGCACAGCCACATCACATATTAAAATCACAAATAGTGTTAATTAGCAACCTTGTTCTTGGTATTATGAATCATGTTTTTTAAGGTAGTGCCTAAGGGCCAGTGAAGAATGTGCGCACTGTACAAACACAGAGTAATAGATGGCCTCTGCCTCAAAGAACTTACAATCGAAATAGACCAGATAAACACAGGCCAAGGGAAGGAGTAGAACACACAAACAGAGAGTTGTATGTGATGGCAGTATACAACATGTTAGTCCCACAGATTTTTTCTTTTTTTTTTAGGGGAGTGGGGAAGATACTTAGCACAGGATGAGCTGAAAAGGAAGAGGTTAGGGGGATAGGACAGGAGAAAAAGGGTAAGAGGGACAGGCAAAGAGTGTAGCTGAGCTGAAGAGACTTTGAAGAAGGGAAAGAGTTGGAGCAAACAGCCAATCAGCCCAGAGCAGAGAAAGTCAGCACTGTCTGTAATTTTTACTGGAATCTTCAAACTTGGAAAAGGTGTCTGCTTTGGAAGCCTAGTCCCTACTTTGTCTCTTACTCCCCCAGAGCATATTCAGTACAGTAGCTGCTGAGGGAGAGGTGGCCCTGGTTAGACCATTTTGCCCCCTTACCACCTGTGAAGCAGTCTCTACTTTGACTGCTTCTGTTCCTGTTTGATGAAGTCTGGCTGGTTCCTCTCTGCAGTTTTTCTCCAAGGTCATGGCAATGAAGGCGGGGGAGGAGAAGAGGTGGCTTGAATGGGCATAGACTGAATTACCCTCATCCTTAAAGATGCTCCTTCCATCAGGAGACTGAAAGTTACCGGTGGGCCCTAAGAACATCTCAATGCCAACTGTCAAAGGGTTAATTGTTTTGTAATAATAATTCCTGACAAGCCTCACACACTCATGCACTTAGCTCACTGCTTTTTATCCATAAAAAATGTCATGTGAGGTCTTCAATAAAAGCCAGGGGTCATGCTGGTCATTAGTAACATTGTGAAATGTATGTACAAATACCATGGAATAAAAAGTCTGAATCAAGGTACTGCTGACAAACAGGTGGCTGCTAGACAAAGGATGTATATTAACCTGCCTGCCTCTGTTCAGATGTAAATTGAGCACTGAAAGTCAACACAAGGGAAGCCCCATTTACAGACAAAGTCAACATAAGGCTGTGACTTCAATATGAAGTCAGCACATCTGGAATAAACCCTGGGGGATTATCCTGACTCTAGGGACAAACAAGGATTTTTTGCAGGGGGAGAGATATAAGAAGAAGGCAGAATGATTTGTTTATTATGCACCTGAGGAAGTAATTGGGCAATGTGATTATATTCATGAAAACGGAATCCCAGCCTGCCTTGGTTGAAAACATTGCAAAGGACATTTAGGAGAGATAAGCCTGCTTTTAGACAGATGGTTAGACTGTTAAAGTTACGTTTAGTGTCTAGAAAGCAATGTATTGATTTTCTTTTATATGTAACCTTGCTGTTTCCATTATCCTTATTCACTGTCTCTTACATCTTCCCCTTTGATAATAAACCTATGATAGTTTTCACTCTAAATATATCTCATTGCTGTGATGTTATATAGAAGCTGATCCTCAGTTGAATCAAACAAATCTAGTGTACGCTGCCCCCTTGGCAATAACAAGCCTCATATTTCTGTGAATAGCCAGTTACGGGGGTTGGATATCACAGGGGTTCTTTAAAAGGGGCTCGGGACTGGGGTGCACCTATTGTTAACCTGCAAAGCAAAGTGAGGGCTAGTATTGCCTAGAGGAGATTATTTGGGTGACTAACAGACTGGAGATGTCAGGGAGCTGACACCCAGTTAAGCACCAACAAGTCTGTCTCTTGCTGGAGGTGGGAGCAAGAGTCACCCTGAGAATCATCGCAATGGCAAAGCCATGTGGGGAGAAACCTGAACTTCCACTGTCTGCTATACATGACAGATGGATGGATGTCTCCAGGGCTGCAAGATTCATCTAGATGTTAGGAATGGCTTCACTGACTTACACTGCAGTATAATATAAATGTAGAAGCTTAGGCTGTCCTCATTTTGCCCTGAGGTTAAATATGAAAACTGGAAACCTCTGGCCTCACTTTTCACTTACACGATCTTTGGGGATCTTTTCCTAGGGAAAAAGAAAGGGAGAGCAGTAGCAGTTAATTGCTACTGGCCATTTTCGGTAAGTCAAAAATTGTTGTAATTTATTAAGACATCAGTACACTTCTCTCCCCATTTAAATAGTGCCAAGTTTACATTGAGTAATATTTTAACAACTTTGAAATGTCTGCAAAGTAACTGGCAATAAAGCCAGTTAAATCTGTGCTCCAAGCAGATATTGAAGGACACCATTCCAGTTGGCAGGCGGACTTGATTTGCCAGGCAGTACACCAGCCCTACAATCCACAATACTGAGCTCTGCACCTTCCTGAGAAACCTACTTAGGTTGACAAGAAGTGGCTATTAACCCCTGATATTGGGCTATTAATCCCAGGTATTGTGCATTTTTTTTCTGTGAAATATTTTATATTAAGGGCAAAAAATAAAAGTTCTTACTTTCTATTTTTTTAAAATAAGGCAGTACTTGTGAAAAGTGCTCAGTTGTCATACCAATAAAATAAATATAGTATTGGCTGGTGTCTGCTTCCCCACACTGTCTAGTCAGTGTTTTGACCTTTGCTTATGGTCCTGGAAATCTAGTTGGTTTAAACCTTTGGGACTGCTATTGAAGGGAAGGTATCTGACTTAAAGAATACTAGTCACTGCTATATGGATTTGCTATTTCCCCTACTCCACGCCCCACCCTCTGCCTCAATCCTCCATATGTACACTTTTTAACTCTCTTCAGTTTCAGGCAGAGTGCTGAGGACAGGATCATGACCTTAATGCAGACTCTACAACTCTGTCCAGTCATTCTCATATTTCTGACAGTCCTGTGATGTAAACAGGTTCCCTTAGGGCAAGTGAACATAATCCCATGTTTTTCCCTGGCAATTTTATTTATTTCAGTTGGAGACATCATGGGGATGCTCTCTTACCCCAAGAGACCAAGCTATTTTTCAACATCAGTGCTGAAGAAAGGATATTGCCTGCCTGCTGGTTCTTATAGAGTTGAGCATCAGATGTACTTGACCCTCACTTAAATGTGCTCACAGCAATAGATTCCAGTTAAATTGCTACTGTCTGACAAATTGGTTCCCACTGAGGCATCTACTCTTAAAAGTTCAAGAACAGATACAGCAGGATTAGAAAGTATAAAACTCTGCCTTACCAGCAAATTCAGATACGTGGGCACAGGTAGTAACGGAGAGAAAAAGGTAGTTTTGGCAGACAACTCTAATGGCTGGTCAACATAATGCATTAGTGCACAGCAGCTGGCATGTGAATTCTAGTTGGCACCACCATGCGATGTGCTGTTTGTATAGACAGGTGTTCACTAGAAGTTCTTTAGCATATGCTGATGTAGTCCTGTTTCAAACAGTACTATGTCAATATATCCTGGAAAACTTTCAATGTGCAATATGCTGGTGCATGCTGGAATTTACACCCCAAAAAGTGCACACTAACACCTATTCTTGAACTTTAGATCATATAGGTAAGCCCTAAACTACTTCTGCTCCAGAAAGCCCTATTTATAATATTTTACAAAGAGTGAGAGAATATATGGGAGGAGCCCGTTGGAGTCATGATTTCCTCTATAACCTTCACTAAGCAAGTATTTGTGGCTTCTCTCACAAAATCAGTCACTGACGTGAACCATAGTTCAGTCAATGTTTAGCTAAATAAATCAGTCATTTGACCTGTTGTGACTCAAGTTGGATAGTCTTACCTAGGACGCCTTCCACCTTCAGTTCAGTCACAGTGAATTTTCAGGCTGATTGATAACATTGCTGTATGATACTATACCAGTTGGCTTCTGGGGGAGTCTGAGAACCTTGTAACATATGTGAAAGTGAACCAGCCATAAGGAGGCACACTAGCCCAGTTAGTCTGTTGTTCTATGGAAGGGGAATTAATACCTTCTCTGTAAGAGAGATTTTTAATCACCTCTCTTTCATGAAGTAGGTAGTTGTGATCTCAAATTGTTTAGAGAGTGCTTGTACAAGCTGTCCTGTGGCACCTTAAAGACTAACTAAAATTTTTTTAGAGCATAAGCTTTCGTGGGCTAATACCCACTTCGTCGGATGCATGCAGTGGAAGTATCCAGGGGCAGGTATAAATAGGTAGGCAAGAACCAGGTGGGAGATAACAAGGTTAATCCAATCAGGCTGAACCAGCTTGTTATCTCTAATCAGGGAGGGTGAAGTGTTCCTCTAGCAGTTGAACTGGAGGTGTGAATAGCGAGAGAAGAGAAGCTGCTTTTGTAGTTAGCTAGCCATTCAAAATCTCTATTCAGTCCCAAATTGATTGTGTCAAATTTGCAAATGAATTGCAGCTCTGCAGTCTCTCTTTGCAGTCTGGACTTGAAGTTTTTTTGCTGCAAAATGCTGACCTTTAAATCTTCTATGGTGTGTCCGGTGAGGTTGAAGTGCTCTCCTACAGGTTTTTGAATATTGCCATTCCTGATATCTGATTTGTGTCCATTTATCCTTTTTCGTAGGGACTGTCCAGTTTGGCCGATGTACATAGCAGAGGGACATTGCTGGCACATAATGGCGTATATTACATTGGTAGATGTGCAGGTGAATGAACCAGTGATGGTGTGGCTGATCTGGTTTGGTCCTGTGATGGTGTTGCTGGTGTAGATGTGTGGGCAGAGTTGGCATCGAGGTTTATTGCATGGATTGGTTCCTGAGTTAGAGTTATTATGGCACGGTGTGCTGTTGCTGGTGAGAATATGCTTGAGGTTGGCAGGTTGTCTGTAGGCCAGGACTGGCCTGCCTCCCAAGGCCGGTGAAAGTGAGGGATTGTTGTCCAGGATGGGTTGTAGATCACTGATGATGCGTTGGAGAGGACTGTAGGTGATGGCCAGTGGAGTTCTGTTGTTTTCTTTCTTGGGCTTGTCTTGCAGCAGCAGGCTTCTGGGTACACATCTGGCTCTGTTGATCTGTGTCCTTATTTCCTTGTGCAGGTATTGTAGTTTTGAGAAAGCTTGGTGGAGATCTTGTAGGTGTTGGTCTCTGTCTGAGGGGTTGGAGCAAATACGATTGTACCTCAGTGCTTAGCTGTAGACAATGGATCGTGTGGTGTGCCCGGGGTGGAAGCTGGTGACATGAAGGTAGGCATAGCTGTCGGTAGGTTTTCGGTATAGGGTGGTGTTGATGTGGCCATCATTAATTTGCACCGTGGTGTCCAGGAAGTGGACCTCCTGTGTAGACTGGTCCAGGCTGAGGTGGATAGTGGGGTGGAAGCTGTTGAAATCATGGTGGAATTCTTCCAGAGTTTCTTTCCCATGGGTCCAGATGATGAAGATGTCATCAATGTAGCGTAGATAGAGGAGGGGCGTGAGTGAACGAGATTTGAGGAAGCGTTGTTCCAGGTCAGCCATAAAGATGTTGGCATACTGTGGGGCCATGCGGGTGCCCATAGCGGTGCCACTGGTCTGGAGGTATATATTGTCACCAAATTTGAAATAATTGTGTGTGAGGATAAAGTCACAGAGCTCAGCAACCACTTGAGACTTTATGAAATGAAAATCTTTTAAAAATATACTTAGTGATGCTACTCCCTTTCCCCAGTCCATTTCTTTTGGGCATGTCCTGCCATGTTTGCTTGGTCAGTGTAAAGAAAGCTGAACTTATTGCACTGAGTGGAAATTGGATGGTACTGCAAAAAGCAGGCATTCAAGTTATTATTGTGAGGGCACACAGCTTCTTGTGCAGTTGTAAATGATACTAAATACTCTCCATAAACCCAGCATAGTTATGGAAATATTACTAGAGTCTTTCAGACTAACTCTGAAGGCTGAGCCTCAAAAGACTGTGTGTGGATAATGATGAAGATACATTTTTTTTTGTTTTGCACTTGGATAGAGCCCACAGCACTCTACAAACTGTACAGATTGCATGAACTACATATGAAAAAGAAAAAGATCACTTCTCCCACCAGAGGAATATAGCCATCTTTGGGATGAAACACAGCAACTATTGACGAGTAAAGGGGAGCCCTAGACAATCATCCAGGGCAGGAATAAAGAGGAGTATCACAGGAGGAATTTAGATTGTCATTGCTTGAGCTGAAATTTGTTCAGAACAAATGGATTAACTGTCCCTTTTAATACTGAATGTGCCCATAACTAGCACTGATCACACTGGGCATATAGTAGGGTACAAATCCCTCCATAGCCTCCTGAAGAATTTAACTAAGTTTTTCTAACTTTGAATTCAGGCCCATGCGGCACATTGCTTATTTTATCCAAACCAGTTTGCTCTACTTCAGTGGTTCTCAAACTGTAGGTCAGGACCCATTTTAATGTGATTGCCAGGGCTACCTTAGACTTGCTGGGGTCCGGGGCCAAAGCCTGAGAGCTTCAGCCCTGGGCAGTGGAGCTCAGGTCACAGGCTCCCTGCCTGGGGCTGAAGCCTTTGGGATTCAGCTTTGCCTCCTGCGCCTGAAGCGGTGGGGCTCAGGCTTTGGCTTTTCTCCCCCACCCTCATGGCTGCAGGGCTGGGGCTTCGGTCCCCGCTCCTGGGGTCATGTAGTAATTTTTGCTGTCAGAAGGGGGTCGCAGTGCAATGAAGTTTGAGAAGCCCTGCTCAGCTTTACTAATAAACCTAGTAGTAGGGTGACCAGACAGCAAGTGTGAAAAATCGGGACAGGACGGGGGGCAATAGCAGCCAGACCCAAAATCAGGACTGTCCCTATAAAATCAGGATATCTGGTCACTGTACCCAGTAGGCCCCTAAAGATACAGCCTCATGTAAGTGCCACTCAGTCTGAGTGATAACATCTACCACAGAAGAACAAACATGGGGAGATGCTAATAAGGTTAGATCAATATTATTGATGAAGGAATTTTTGGAAGGTTGACACCTGAGTTCCAGAGCTTCCCTGATGCAAAGTAAATTCCAAATCAAATTAAAAATAATTAGAGCAGAACATCACTACATCACTAATGGCCATTTCAATTATCTACACAACTAGCAATTCATAAACAAGAAACAATCCTCTCCCCTATGTCTGTGCAAAACTTTAACAGCAGGTGCTCAAGTGAGGTCTTATATTCCTTGGGATTCATTTCTTATATAACCTGATATGCCCTAAATAATGTAATAAATAAAGCTAAATTATACATGTAAAAATTAACAAAGAATATATTTGCAATTAATTATCCTTTTTGTTCTTTTACCATCATCAATGTACTTATCTTCACAACACCTCCCGAAGTACAGAAGTACTGTTATTTTATAGATGAGGGAACTGAGCCACAGAGAGGCTGAGTGACTCATCTAAGGCTGTACTGTGGCAGGTCTTTGACAGAGCAGGAAATTGCACCCAGGTTTCCTGAGTCCCCAGGTTAATGCCTTAACCACTTCTTTGTTTGCTTGTTCAGGTAATTCTCAGAGGGTGTAATTCACCCTTGTGCAGAGGCCCAACATTGCCTGTCTAGCACTTCAGCCCTCCAAATAGGACGTAAACTGGGACTTTAGTGGAATATGGGTTTTATGCTGGAGTTCAGCATGTGGGGCCTTTTACCCAGTGCAAATGATTGATGCTTTTCTATAGATTCATTCATCCTTACCCTGACCTTTTCTCTCTTTGCCTGATCATGATTTGGAGGAGGTTATTCAATTAACTATAAGCATTTTGGTGGTACATACTTCCAGGGCATATTAGTCCATCTCATTTCTAACATCTGTTACCATTAGAATCATGTTTACTGGTATTCTGTTGCAATAAAATCCTGAGATAATAAAGAAATATGACTGTGAGTTATAACTGCCAAGTCAGAAAGCTCATTCAAATGAAAAAGTCAAATCGCCAAATGATTTATGGGCAGCAGAAAGTACTGTACTGTATAACAACATTTGATTCTAACGGTTTATTTTAGTCAAATACAGTTTGATGTGACAGCTCCAAAATGAAAAAGGTGTTCAGACTGACTGATGGATATTAAGTGACAATAAAACATTGCACAGTTTCAGGGGGATTTGTCAAATAAAGTGTCTCATGAATACTTTGTTATCCCTCATTTTTCACTTGTTTCTCTGCACAATATTAGTATATGGGCAATTTTTTATATCAGATTTATACCTTTCTAATTTCTCACATTGCTGGGGGGAGAAATGCCCTGTTGATAAATTGTTAGCAGCATGCATAACAATGGGGAAAACAAAATATTAGATTGTTAATATTTAACTTCCAATGAGCAATATAATTACATACTTTAGTATATCTTAAATGTAAAAACTAGGAAAATTTTCTAACTTTCCTATTACTCTTTACAAGGTTTTTAATAGCAAATGATTACACTCCATCTATTAAGCAAAAGTGAATTATTTACCTGTTTAACACAGAAATGCTTTGTGATGGGGTATCCTACTCCTACCTTCCCCCAAAAGGTGAGTCCTCTAAGTGGCATAGAGAGCCAGTCGGAAAAGGGCTGCAGGGAGCTGCCAATCTGGGTCCTGTGGGCCTGTGGTGAGGCAGCTGCCCCACTCCATGAGTGATTGAGCTAGGTCAGGCTAGAGAGGCTGCGTGGGCAGGCAGCCAATCAGGGCAGAATAGAGGCAGTCAATCAGGACCAGGCTGGGCCCTATATAAAGGTTGCCTAGCAGAGTAGCAGGCAGTCTTTCCCTGAGCAGTGAGAAAGAAGGACTGTCTCCTGACCCAAGGAGACAGGCACCTTGGACAGGACAGGACAGGGCAGGGCAGGCTTGAGGGAGAAGAAGAGGACTCTGGCCTGCTACCTGCCAGGCTGCAGGCCCTGAGGAGAAAGGCCCAGAAGATGCAAGGGACTGGAGGGAAAGTGGCCCAGGGATAGTGGCTGGACAAAGGGAGTGAAGGAAGACAGGGAAGCTGCCACTACAGGGTCCCTGGGCCGGGGCCCAGAGTAGTGGGTGGGCCTGGACCCCGCTCTTTCCCATTGTACTGGTTGTGGAGGAGAGGCTGGAACAGACTGCAACCAGCCCTTGATGAGAGGGGCTAGACTAAGGGATTGTGGTTGGCCGCCACGGCCGGAGTGGTTAGCCCCCACCCCTTGGAAGAGGGTGAGTGTGTGTGGAAGTGAGAAAAAGGGAATTGAGCGCAGCCATCTTACTTTTGTTAGAAACAGAGCAAAAGTCAGGCTAACCCTAATTCTAGTAACGTGGGACTTATAAAAGCAGGACTTGTGCTTGTGCGGGTGAGAAACTACAAAGCAATGCTGTTCTAACCTTGCCTTGAGATAACAATGGAATGTAATTATAGCAAGAAAATGTTAAAAACAAGTAAGATAACAGAAAGAAAAATGTATAAACAAGACATCACTTTATGTAATGAAAGGGTATAAATATTTGTTTGTACTTTGAAGATTTGCATAAGGACAGACACTCTGTCCAAACTGCCGTCTTCCTTCTTGCAATTGCTTGAATGAAACTGTCTCTGACTTGTTGCATACCAAACTCAGAGTGAAGGCTCGTTTTCTTCCACAGCGTGGACTACTGGGCACTGCTCGAGGGCAGTATCCTGAAGTGGACACTGCCGAGCGGGGAGCAACGTGGATCCGGATACCAGCAGGAAGCAGACGATGGATGGGACACCACTGGTAGAGGATGCTCCAGGACCATTAAGAGCTGCTTCCTGACCTGTACAACAGGAGATGCTGTGGTGCTGAGTCCCAACCCTGTCCATCTAAAAGAAGTTGCAGTGGAGAACAGGGGTCAGATATTGCTGGGAGCTCAAAGGGTGAGGACTGTGTTCCTAGCAGGCTGAAGGAACTGTAGCACCTTGGACAGAGCAGTTGCTGGCAGGGACCTGGGGAGCAAGACGATGTGCGTGGATGGCTGCTGGGGCTAGATAGCTGAATGCTTTGAGATAAGAGTGAAAAAGGTGTTGAGGCTGTGGGGAAGTGGCTCAGGGAATCATAGTAACACAGAGAAGTTAAAGACACGCAATAGGTAGCTGCTCTTACAGGATCCCTCAGCAAGGACCTGGGGTAGTGGTTGGACCTGGTTCATCTCCCTCCCCCGACCTTCCCACTGCCAGTTGCCACTGGGGAACAGGCCTAACTTATTGGACTGTGATACAACCCTGGAATGGGGAAACACAGATGCTGATCCAGCTAGAGGGCTGAGTCATGAATAGGTTGCTGTGGTTCCTGGAGTGACGCGAGTCTGCAGGCAGACATGACGGGTGAGGCACCACCGGGAGAGGGCACACCAAATGCCAGAGCTAATCCCTGGTATGGCCAGAATGAGGCTCCACTGTGGTTACTGAACACCATCACAGCTTATTTAGATAAATGAGAAGAGATCGGAATTGAAATTTCTCTCTTCAGCAACTGAGGCTTCTTCCCAAAATACTCAGGTGTTTCAGAAATACAAGTATGCCATTCAGCATGACAATCCTAGAAGGAAGTGTTTAGTGTTTCTGCTCTTTGTGACAGGATACTTGGAAAGGCTTCTGAGAACATGGCAGCACTTAGTGCTAGCTCACACTTTTTGTTTCCAAAATAAATGCTGCTTGCAGTCTTGCTATGAACATCTGATTTTTTTGCCAACAATTACTTGGCTAATTTCTGAAAATGTTAAGAAATAGAGTCTTCTGAATAGTTTTAACCTCCAAGCAACAGAATGTTTACTCTTCCTTTTCTCCTGAAGAGAACCCAGACTGTACCTGTGGATAATGCTTATCTACCCCAGGAACTTTCTCATAGTGGGTGTCCCAGTGTTCTAGATAGCTAAACCTCTCATTACTCCCAAGTGGCTTCAAGATGCTGGGTCATCAGTACACTGTTTACTCAGCTCTACATATCTGCTTCACATTTTATCAGACCTGGCTGGTAGGGCCTCATGGCTTTCCCAATATTTAGCCAAAACTGAGGCTTGCATGATTGACTAAAGTTCAGTGTGGGTCAGAGTGAGATTGTCTGGGGAAATATCCAAATGAAATATGTCCCCTGAAGTCATGAGAATATGCCTATCTTTTGTAAATAAGGTACACAATCTAGGTTCTTTTGCACCTTCAGCTGCTTCTGTTGGCTAACAAGCAACAATACTCAGTTCTTTTCCAAAGGAATATTAAAATACTACATGTGGTCTAACAGTTGAAGACCATTAAAGCTTCAACTAGTTCAGAAAGAGGCCACACATTTTCCTGTGTTCACTTGGAACATGTTACAGCTAGTGTAGAATAATATAAGATTTCATTTATTTAATCTATTGTATACAAGTAACTGCACACAACTATTTTTATTTGTCTTAATCTTTATCGTATAGCTTTCATTATTAAACAAGAATACATTTTCATTTGTTCCTTTGCTCAAAACTGTAATAGGTAAGCTCCTTAATTAATGTTTGTTTCCCATGTGTTATATTTCCCTTGTTGTTTTCTAAAAGCTTTATTTCAAGCTATAAATATTTCTTGTTTTTTTCACAATATGATGCTCACATGAGGCTGTCAGAACCAAATTAATTAGCTTGCTCTAATTCTGGCTTGCTGATTCAATGAAGTGAATTGGCCATGAAGTATTCTGAATATGAGATAGTTTCAAGTAGCAAAATTCACCTCTGGAACCAAACATTCTCACAGTTATTAGGATCTGGAGTTTTTTACTTCATCTTGCAAACATTTGTGTGTGTTTAACTTTTCACATTAATGTACTTTCTAGAGCAGGCCAGGAGGGTTTACATGGGGCAGTTAGAGCTGAACATGCAGGGCCGGCTCCAGGCACCAGCCTAGCAAGCAGCTGCCTGGGGCGGCAAATGGCAGGGGGTGGCACTCAGGCAGCTTTTCGGTGGCACACCAGCAGCAGCTTTTTTTCCCCCTTCCCTGCTTGGGGCAGCAAAAAAGGTAGAGCTGGCCCTGTGAACATGTTCAAGCACTATGCAGATTACTTTAGTGCTTTGTCGGTGCCATGTAGACAAACCCAAAGTGAAAATCTGTATGTCAGTGAAATTCTGGAGGGAAAGGCAAAGGAAAAAGAAATACTCAAAAGCTTAGTGACAGTAGCAGTAGCCAAAACTGCTTAAGTTTTCTGCTAATGTGAAGCATACCCAGACTATTTCTTCTAGCCGTATGAATGTTGTACTCTCACTGGAGTACTACTTTTTTTAAAGAGTACATAGGCTTTTGCTTCTGCAATTTCTGAGCATGTCAGTAATAATTAGGATGGGCAGAAATTTATTTTTGTTTTATAATTTTGATGGATAATATCAATTTAGTTTTAAGTATTTTTTTCCTAATTTTACCACTCTTAATTTTTGGTTGCAGGAAACTATGGGAGGGAGATCAGACAATATATTAGACAATTATTTAATGATGGTAGACCCTGAGATTCAAAAAGTTAAAGCTTTTTAAGTGTTAAAACACAAATTGTCGTCACAAAGCAAATATCATTAAATCAAACTGTCATAAGTATAAATTAGCCTAGAATTAGTGTTTACCTGTAAGGGGTTAAGATAAAGGTAACCTGAGAGGTGGACAACTGACCAATGAGAAATTCCTCAGGAGACAAAGGATTTTGAGTTTCAGTTTCTCTTTGGGTCTCTCTGTGTTCAACTCGGCTATGGGATGAACCACACCTAATTTTTTACTGTAACTATAAGCTTCCTATCCAGTAACAAGTGAGGTAGTCAAATAGTAAGTTTAATCTGTTTTTTTTATCACTTGAAGGGTTCTCAGTGGTGAGTGTTGGCTGGGTGCTTCTTGATATTGTAAGATTCAGCAGAGATATCAACAGTGGGAGAAAGGTGCCTCGCGGGAGAGGTCTGGTTTCTTAATTCTTTTGTTGATTATGGTAGATGCTGTTCTATTGATGGTTATAAGGGATATATTCCTTTCTTTTTTTCTTTTATTAAAATCTTTCTTTTAAAAATCTGACTGCTTGTTTTCCATTGTGTAAGATCCTGGTTTTGGATCGGGCACGTCTCGCAGGATCAGGCGAGGTCTGTTTTTTTTTCTCTCAAGCTTCCCAGGGAGGGAATAAATTTGGGGGTTTTGTGGAAAGAGAAAGAGGGGCTTCAAGTGGCCCATGTCCAATAGTTTTTTAAAACATTCTCACTTGATGGTGGCAGCATATCAGTTCCAGACACAAAAGAAGTTGTGTTCTGGGGAAAAACATTTTAACCCAAGCTGGTAAAATAAGTTTAGGGGGGTTATTTCCTTTTTTCATGCGGGTCCCCACCTCTGTACCCTAGAGTTCAGAGTGGGAAGGCAATCCTGACACAAACTCAAATAAGTTCTCAAACAACATTTTTCATACTTTGCCTATCTGTAAATTTCTGTCGTCAATAGAAATATTTTTTGGTCATTTTTGCATATATAGTGAAATTAGTTTTTAATCACATTTACTGATTTAAAAAATCTAATCCTTCTAAGACTAGTAATAAACACGGTGAAAAACCTGGCCAGTACTCTGAAAAAGTATCTCTTAATTGCAGAGAAAGAAGGTTGCTCAACCCTGAAGCAACATTCTACTACTTTCATGAAGCAGCAGTGGAGAAAATGAGAGCAATTGTGGCAGCAATGAAAAGAAAATCAGGTCTGGAAGTAACAATAAGCAGATTCTTTCCCTTACCCTACCAACAACAGGAGGTAACTAATTTTGTTGTCATGTGTATGCAACAGCCGTTTTCCAATTCAACCATTTACCAACAACTGAAATGCCACTCTTATACTGCATATAATTTATTCAACTGTGTGATAAAAAGTACACAAATGTTTAAACTGTATGATCCTTGCAGCAAAGATTATTCCTTGTGCAGTGCGAAGGACATACATCCCTGAAACGTTAACAATAATATTACAAGACCTGGGATACTTTTAAGCTTTTGGGGATTTCACAAAATGATCAACCCAAAACATTGACAATTAAAACATTTTTAATTGTCAGTTGCCAAAGATCCAAAAATCAGTTGTTCACCCAGCTCTAATATCAGGGACATCAGAAGCTAGCTACTGGCTTGGGCTGGTTTAGACAATGGTCAGAACTCTCCCAGCTCCCAGGCAACAAGAAAGACCCTTGATTCTATTTCTACCATGAAGACTCATGGGCCCCACTAAATTCCAAAGCATGCTGAAGGACAGCAGCAGTCCACCCACAGAATGTGGAGTTGAGGATCTGGCGAATCATAATTATATGTTAGTCTTGTTTTTTTGATAAAGAGGCCTCCAATTGGCCTCTTCTATCTCACCAACACGTTGATCTCCTTGGTTTTGTAACACCCTCCAACAGGTGAAGAGAAAAGAACAGAAACTTGGGCACTGATGGCAGAAAAGGAAAGTTGTAACGCAGGTTGAAACATTAAGAATTTCTCCATGCTTATGCTGAGGCTGTACTACACATGAAAAGAAACCTTCCTCTCAGCTTCCAGTGAAGCTGCTAAATCCTGCCCTGAGGAACTATCCAGGGAGATAAACCATTTCAACAGTCCTGAGTAGAACTAGTTGGAAAAATTATGCCTAAACACATTTTTGTCAGATTTTGCTGGGGGTTTTTTAATCAATTTTTTTTAAAAAAATCAAGTTTGATTTCGATGAAGCTCTAGGCATGGTTGTATTGGCCCAGAGCTCTCAGGGCTTCCACAGCTGATCAGTTTGACTGCTGTGGAGTCAGGGACTTCCAGGATCTGTAGCTTCAGGATAGTACATCAGAGAGCCCTAGAACTGGGGCTCTATTCCTTTCATAGATAATTTAAAATTTCTTTGGTTTAAATCCAGATCAGCACAGAAACAAATTTTGAAGTAGGGAAATACTCTGAAAAATGGAATTACCTTTCTACTCCCACCTCTAGTCCTGGTGGCTACACCCTGCAACAGAGCACAGTACCAAGTGCTGTGAGGAACTATCAGCATACTTCACTGAAAAAATTGCACATATTCAGGAAGACTTCTTTAACAGCATGGATTTCTTCCCCATATACCAACCAACAAACAGCCAACCTGCAAGACCAGTATTCGATGCATTCATTCCTTTAGAAGTACTGGACACCTGAAAGGAGTCTCACTTATATCTTTTCTGGCTGGTGAAGGAAGGTCACGGACAGCTAGTGCCACTCGAGACTGAAATAAGGTTTCCTCATTCAGGAAAAGAATCTTCCCTTCCTTCTTCAAATAAGAGAGAGTGCAACCAGCACTGAAGAAATGCTCTGGGGATACACTGGTTCTAGCTACTCCCTACTGCCCAGTATCAAACCTTCCATTCCTGAGCAAACTCATACAGAAGCTAGCTAAAGGCCAACTACAAGATCATCTAACTGAAGATACAGTCTGGATTTGGGCCAGGACATGGAATGGAAGCAGTTTTAATGGCACTGATGGATGATCTCCAGCTGTCAATGGATGGTCACACTTCCATTCTTAGCCTCCTAGACCTCTCTGCAGCATTCCACACAGTTGATCATGCTGTCCCAACTGAGGTGGAAGAATGCGCTAAAAAGCTTAAGTGTTTCCTGGAGAGAGACACCCAAATGCGAAGGGGAAACTGCTCCTCTGCCACTAAAACCCTCACTTATGGAGTCTATGAGATAAGACTTTCCAGTTAGGTGATTTTTATTTATAGAAAAACTGTCTTGATGCAAGGCTGACTCAAATCTGCCTTGCCTTGGTACAGCTTTAAATTTGGGGGTGGGAAGGAAAAATGTCTTTAAAAAAAAAAGAAAAGAAAAAGTGGGGAGAAGGATCTTTTTGAATTTGCTTAAAGGTTTGGAATGTAGGAATAAGTTTTGGGTTGGGGGAGGAAGAGGTGACATTTGTTTGTTACATTATTGTGCAATTTATCACTTGTATATAATGTTCAAATGTAAGGTGTATGTATGAATGGGAAAATCACATGGGCTGTGGGCAAATAAGATGCTGTGTTTGTAATAATTTAAAATATATTTGGAAGTTAGGTAAGCTTATTTGTAATTCATGAATTGATATTTGTCCTCTCCACTCTCACTAGAATAATTCATTATTGAAGATATGTGGTTTGCATATGTAATCAGAAGAGTATACTTAACAAGAGGGACAGAAGATGGATTTGATCAGTTAGAACTGCTGAAGCCAAAGTCAATTTTGCAGCATGTAGTCTGAATTTAAAAACTCCAATAAACATTGCATTGATCTTTTAAACTTTTATAAATATCTGCCTTTTTTGTCTGTGACTTTTCTGTTCTACAAATGTAGAAACATAATATACTTTTCTTTGTTTAAATCCTTCTGGCTTATGATTTTTTTGTTTTTAATAAAACTTAAAAATCACATTAATAAAAATGAATAATTGTCTTGATCTGCTCACATATCAGCAACTTTTTTTAAAGTGTTGTCTAGGTCACAATAATTCATCAGGTAACTAAATACAGGATACCAAAATAGTATGTGTGCTAATGTGCAAATCTATGGTAATCACGTCAAATTTTATGTGGTGGTTTTCTGATATGGTAAATGTTTACTCAGCACTATTTTTCAATGGGGACAACAGGATTTGGATCTAAGCATCTCCATTGTTAACCCAGTGCAAACTTTTTTTAAGGTTTGTGGAAGAGAGATCCTGAGACTTTTTTATTCTATCAGTTATATATACACAGCAAGACAGATCAATAGCATGACAGATATGCTGCTCAAATTTAAGTACTGGTTCTAGATTCCTATTTGCAAAGAGAGAAGTACAAATGAACATGCACAACAAAAGCTTTGGCCTCATGCCAGAATGAGGTAAGTGTCCAAAGCTCCCATTCAAGACACTATACTAAGAATTCTGCTTTGCAAATTGTAGAATGGAGACAATAAGCTAGTAGTTCTAACAGTAATAAAAGCAGTGGAAAATTTGGGATGTTCACTGGTGCAAGAAGCAAGGGCATTTCATTTCAGTTCACCTGGGTAATTCAAATATGAACTGTCAATAGGTATTCAATTCTCCTTGCAAGTCTCTCCATCAACTGCTAAAGTAAAAAGAAATCAAAGTCAGTGAGGAAAGATGTTTGGAGAGCTCCTTTCATTTGGTGAGTTGTCTGGACACTGATCTGCGTCAGAGCCGTCCCTAGGCATATGTGGCTGCATAGGGCACTGGAAAATTTGGGACACCATTCCCCTCGCTGGCTGTGGTTGGAATCCTCTATTTTCCAGCCCCTCCCCTGTGCTGGACCGGCGGGCTTCTCCCTGCCTCCAACCCACCTCACCCCCTCACTCGCTCTTCAGCTGGCCGGCTAAGGGCTCCAGCCTCAGGCTCTGCTGCCCCAGCCCTGGGGAGCCCAGAGCGGCCGGGCCCACCACCGCCCAGAGCAGAGTCCCTCCCTGGACCCTGCCTGCCTGTGCTGCTTGGTCTCCGGCAGGGGCCGGGCCAGGGACAGGACAGGAGGAGCAAAACTTCCACCGTTCTCCTGGGTCATTCCTTGAATAGAAATTCTACTTTGTCTTTTGGGAGTCATACCCTATTTCCCTGTGTACTTTATTCATTCATATTTTTTTTTGAAGATGTGGGTAGGGATAGTAGGTGTTTTAAAAAAAGAGACTGCATCCCAAGATCAATAAAGTGGAAATGTGATGGGGCATATACCCCATACTGGTGCTAAAAGGGTTAATGGGAGCTAGACAGCTCAACTGAGAGGGCAGCTGGTTACACATGGCGGGCGAACCAGGCTTAACTGAAGATGAGGCCAGGTGAGTGAGGAGTTGGATGGTGAGCATAAAGAAAGGAAGCCCAGGTGAGAAGTGGGCTACAGGAGGAGAGAGGAAGAATACTGCAATCCCTTTTTAACTGGTAGAGAGTGGTGGAAAGGCCTACAGAGAGCCAGAAGTACTGTAAGCCCTAGCCCAGGAAGGAGCTGTGGGAAAGTGCCTGAAGGAAAGTCAAGGTGGGAGGAATTCCAGGGAGGTGGTGAGGAATTAAAGGTAACAGACTTTACCTGCTCACCACAAGGTCCCTGGACAGGAACTAACAGGAAGGCCTGAGTTCCCCTACTGAGTCTCTCTAAAAGGTGGTGTAGAAACACCTTACCCAAGAAGAAAATGAACTATTGAGTTTGGAACCAGGCCTCCAAGGAGAAGGCTTTGGCCAATGCAGCTCTACACAAGGCTGTGTGGACAGCCCTGCAGCTCCCAGGAAGGGAGAGACTTTAAAGTGACCTGGGCAAAGAGCTAAGTCATGAGAACAGAAAGAGACTGCTTCAGCCATGGAGGAGCTGTCAGCAAGGGGCATTAGATGATTGCGACACCATGCCTGATCATAAGGCTCCCTCTAGTGAGTGTATTCTTCTTTGGAAAGAGTTTGTCCTAGTTTATGAATGGGAAATAATATTCTTATAAAACTATGTTGCATTAAAGCTATATCTGCTGCTGCTGTATCAGTCTCCCTCAAAGAGTTAGACTATTAGAGTGATGCTTATAAGTCAGTTATTTTAAAGAAGATACTGACGTTTTTGCATAAAAAATATCATTGTGCTTTTTCACTCTCCAAACACATTTGTAAAATTGTTTCAGTCAGGCTGTTTTAATTAAATTAATGATTCCTTAAATTCTACATCAGGCCCACAGTCAGTCTCTCTCTCTCTTTGCTGAGCTAGTGTTTTATTTTCCCTCCAAGTGCATATTTCTAACTGTCTTGGATTATTAAGAGTAATTGATAATAAAAACCTTAGCTCACAAGTAATATCAATAACAAAATTAACCTAACCCTTGGGCATGGTTAAACAGAACAGGTCTCACAAGCTGAAATGTCATTAATGGCCTGGAATAATATTGATTGCTGTTGTTTGAAGTCCTTGTTCTCAAGAAATGCAGTTGGCACCTTTTAATGCTGGCTTGAGAGATTCTCAAAAAGAGACATTTCTATCCTTGCTTGATGAGGCCTGAAAAATAATAATTAAAAATGGTTTATTTCAAAAATATTTTGATTTTTTTCTTAAAATGAAAAATGAAAAAAAAATTACAGGGCAAACAAAATGTTTCATATGTTGATTAGAAATGATTTTCTAAGTGCAATGTTGATTCAGAATAAAAAGACAAAGATGATTCATTTAAACATTTTTTAAAAATCTTGATTTTCAGTTTTTTTTAGCTGCAACTATTTGCTGAATTCATGAATAGTTTTGGTGCACCTGAAAATGATTTTATTCTAGTTAAAAACTTTTTTTTTTTTTTGAGCTCTACACAGGAGGAAGTGGAGAAATTGTTTGTTGTAGTTTAAGCTTCCAGTCAAAGACTTGTTAAGAATATTTGCCAGATCCTGGAAAGTTCTGCTTAAAAACTAGTGTCTGTCTGTCTCTGTCTCACACACACACACACGTAACAGATTCCATATAATGATAAATAAGATCATTATTTGCATTACTTTCATAAAAAGAAAAATGAAGGCTAAATGATCTTACAAAGAATATGAGACTTTAAATGATAACAGGGTTGTATAGATTTCCATCAGGTTGGAACCTCAATTTCTCAGTTGATATTCTGGTCTCCTGTTTTTTTTACTACAGTTATTCTAGGATTTTTGCTCTCAGAAGAGTGAATAAAATAATCACAATTTTTACAAGGCATCTTACTGCAATTATCATATGGAAAAAAGTCACTAACATGAAATTTTGAGGCATATAAAAAGCAAGGGGAAAGTGATTCATCTTGTATGTAGCTAGGATGAACAGAAGTCCCAATTTAATAGGGACAGTCCTGATTTTTGGGTCTTTTTCTTATATAGGCTCCTATTACCCCCCACCCTGTCCCGATTTTTCACATTTGCTGTCTAGTATCCCTAATGTTAACACAGGTAGTAAAAAAGGTGCAAGACAATGAAGAAACTTATATATGAATATTCAGGAAAGCATCCATATCAAAGTACATAAACACACTACTAAAGTGATGATTAACACAGTTTCATTTACGAAGAGTCAAAACAAATAGTGCAAACTAAACTCTGCAAAGTATACTAACTGGAACAAATGATCTCTCCTGTTAACTTTGTATAACACTGATTTTAACTTCTCTGAGAATGGATGGACTGAATTTTTCACTTTAAAACCTGTCATAGAAGAAAGGGGCATAATTTACTGAAACTTGTTTGTTATAAAGCTATCCAAGAAGCTAGGTATGAAAATAACTCTTCCTCTTGTTGTCTTTGAATTTCAAAGAGATTTATATCTTCCTCTATATTTCATGTTTCTCTTTCTCAAAACATATTAAGAAACACAGAAAATAAGTGTTACTGTAATGCAGAAGCATAATGTGTTTATATTCATTTTTTAAATATATTAAAAAGTTACTTTAAGCTTAATCAAACATACTAATGTTTAACCACCAAACTATACATTAAAATGATTTGAGAGGCACTCTTATGCTTCTTATAAAAATCTTGCTAGAAGTACTATATTTTACTAGAACTCCTGGGTCCTTAGCAAACAAATGTTAATACCCAATATATCACTGAATATATCTGAAAGAAAGAAAAAAAACATATCCTGGAGGAGAAAATGGAATAGCTGGATAATAAAGCTGACTTCTCAGCATTTGATGCATAGACGTTACCCTGATCAAGCCTACAAAATGGAATAACACTAATATTCTAAAACACTTAAATGTGGCTCATAGTTTTCCCCCATCTCCTGCCCAGATCATATTTATGGATATTTAAAACTGTTTTTAGCTACACATAATATCCTTCTCTGACTTATGAATTTATTTCATGACAGTGACTTTATTTGCAAAGCTGTTTATAGCTCAAAAATGCCCATGTTTAATTTAAGACAATCAGTTTACATCTGTTCAATCTATTAAGGCAGCAACGATGCCAAGTAATATGACAGCAGTATTATTCAACATCATTGCAGGCAATGACATATGGTGGAACATAAGGACAAACTACATAAGGGTTTTTTTAAAATCAAAACCAGGGCATTGTTTTAGTTTGAACAAGCCACTTGTTAGAACATCTGTGCTTAAACAGCATATTAACCTCAACATTTATTTGCGTGCTGTGGTGTAGCAATGCTGGTCCCAAGCTATTAGGCCTAGTCTACACTACAAAGTTAGGTCGACTGAAGCTGCCCTGCATTGACCTAGTTGTGTATGTGGATTTGTCTATAGTTAAATTGTCTCCCACCAATGTAAGTGTCCCATTACAGAGACACAGTAACATCACCTCCATGAGCAGAGTTGAGTCATGGTTGATATACTGAGATTGATGCAGAATTGGTGTAGATGCTGCATTATTTATGTCAACCCTAATAGTTCTCCAGCAGTTGTCTCTCAGTGCCTGATGCTGACAGCTCTTGTCACACTTGTGAACTCCACTGCTCAGGGGTCATGGAGACCCCCTTGTCTTTAAAGCCCCATTAAGTTTGGAAATGCCTTTTCCTGATGGTCCATCTTGGTGATCACACCTATCAGCTCCACATGGTTGTGTGCAACTGCCCAGCTACCAGGCTGACTACACATTCCAGATGCACTCTGACGTGCAAAGGAAGGCAATAAAACAACATAACGTTTCATGTCACTTTGATAATACTACATAATAGAGATGTTTGAAAACGAAAAGGAAAATTCTGGAAAGTTTGAGTTACTTTCACTTCACCCAGTGTGAAATGGGCCCATTTTCCCTTTTTAACACATTAATAGAAATTTAGATTTTGTGTTTACTCCCCCCCCCCAAAAAAAAATCAAAATGTTTGTTTCCTGAAAAATGTGGAATTTTTAAAATGAAAAATATTGATAGTAGTGCTTAATTTGTGCAAGGGCTGAGCCCTGGCACCTCTAGAGTTGGCAGTTCATAGCCCCAGCGCCTCTGGGCTTGCTGCATCAGTTGAGAAAGTAAAAAAATTGCTTAAGCCATGGCACCTCTTTCATTATAAATAAACACTGACTATTTCAAGAACAAGTTTGATAAGAAGAAATTCATGAAAACGTTTGACAAAGTCTGCAGCTTTTTAGGAGGTGGGGAAATGCATTTGAAATACTTTGACCAGCTCTGTTAGCCATATTTAAGAAAGTTTTCATGTGGGTTGTGTGCAGGGAAATTTCTTCTTTCGCTCTTGGACACCAGCTTTTTACATGAACTGGAGACTGTTAATTCTTGCTATTTTTATTCTAGCAGATAGCAGATAATATTACTTCTTTTTTTGTCTAATCCTCTTGTGGATCTTGCTAAGTTATTTTACCCATAGCATTCTGCAGTAGTGATTTTCAGTACTTCATTATATGAAGCAATTGGAGTAAAGGCTGGGATCTGGCCCCATGAGTCTAAAATTGTGTCAAATTCACAGTATACGTAACTAATCTATATGACAAACAACGTCCCCATGAAGGTCAGCAAAACATATTTAATGCCATTGTAATTCATTAAAGAAATAAAAAGTTGATTTGTGCTGTTCTCTATTTCCCTTCCTTCCACTTTATTTTTGAAGTTATATGATTTTATGACTTTGTAATATTCACATAAGTCTGCTATTCAGTTATTGAGAAATTTAGTATTAGTATCTAAATCCCCATAACAATACAAATGAACTGCCTCCCAAAGGAGCTATACTATAAATAACATCACCTGAAAAACAAAGGAACATTTGTAAGACACAATAAAAGTAATAATGATACTGAGCACTTGCAAATCAACAGCAGAGGAAAGATTTGAAAAATCTTCCAACCCCATTCTAAAGCCATTGGACTGCTTAAATTTTCTCAGATTATTAACCATACAGTAGTTTAACAATAGGAATATTCTTAGTATTTATATCCTGATCTATTTGAAAGGTTCATGGGAATAATCTAGGAATAACAAAACCTCTGTCATAAATGCAGAACGTTTCAGTCTCTGGGCTCCTACATGAAGTATGCTGGTACTTTCAGTTAGTTAGGGTCAAGCTAGAGTGACCAGATAGCAGGTGTGAAAAATTGGGATGATGGGGTAATAGTTGCCTACGTAAGACAAAGCCCTTAATATGGGATGATTCTGATAATATTGGGATGTCTGGTTACCCTAGGTGAGGCCCTCCCACCTCAGAAAGAGCCAGAGCGGATCCTTAAATAACTGATCTAGTTCACTCACAAAATAGCTTCTTTATTTATGTGCTCTGGGGCTTTCTCTACTTTCTGTCAAATTTTCTTACTAAATTCTTCCCTAATTTATTTCTTGGATTGTCCGATGAGATAGATGAGCAAAATGTATTATATTTATTATGTAAAACCATTGATTCTTTGACTAGACTCCATTAGCTAGCATTGATTCAATTGAACTCTGATAGACCATTCTGGTCCAGGCCAGTCTGTTCTTTAAAAAATCAACACTTTTAAATACTTTGAAGAAGCATCCACCGCTCTGCCTGATCAAAGCATTCTCAAGCATCTGGAAGGAGGGAGGTATCTGTTATACCAACTACAAAGTGTAGTCTGATATTTTTAGGTGATTGTTTTTTAAACTGACTTACATAAGGTGGTAGGTTATGAATAAAAGGCCTTTTATTTTCATTTTGTGTTCCCATATTTTCTACCATGACAGAGGATGGATTGGAAATCCTGTCTGGGCTTTGCCATATAATTTAGGACATACTTGATATTAACTTTCCATGTATATAGGGTTAATGATCTATAGCAATGATTAGCCATTTATTAAAATACCCATTAACATTTATTAATGCTCTATAAACTATAAATAAAATATTAATATAAAGTACAACCATAATTTATTATTTTGTATCACACTACATCTTTCCCTAGAGAAGTCGTCGGTGTTGGATTCAAATAATTAAGTATCCACAAGATATTGTTGTTGGTTATTTTCTAGGTCAACCAGGTTGCCTCAGGATTTGGAATTGTTTTGAAAGATTATCATGGACACTGCTCAGAAGCCTGTAAAGTGAATTTCAATATATTGCAATAATTTGCTATACTTCTCAGTTGATGGCACTGTAGAAACAGTGCTTCCGTGATGCCATTCCAAGCTTGTGCACACACCAGGCTTCATAGAAAGGGAAAAAAATCATTTAAAGTGTTGTAGAAATGAGGTTTTCACAAATGAAAACAATCTGTGATGCAGAGCAGAGCATTGTAACTGTGTGCATATGCTTTTTCTCCACATCAGCTTTACATTTAATACTTGGTGAAAATAATTGCACTAATAATGTGTTAATTAAAATTGCATTAATTTTACATAATCAAATAATGATTATTAATTTAAGTCCTAATACACTGCAAAATGGCTAATTCTTCAGCCATTTTACATTTAAATGTGTAGAGGAAATTAACGTGGTTTTGAACAGCTCATTAAGCATGCTAAGATATCCTGTGAATTCCTCTAAGTGATTAAAGAGTCAACCTTTATATAAATACAAGAAAAGTCCTGATCATGAAATGCTGAGGCTACACAGGGAAACACAAAAAAGTCAGGAAATGAAAAAAAGTGATGATTCCCACAGCACATTAATTCTTCCACATTGAACATAATACATTTAAATCATGAAATACTGCATCCCCGTGCCTGTGCACTGATTTCACCCTTGGGAGAACAAGTGGTGGGACTGCTGTATCCCTCCCCCTCAGAGTTCCACCAGTGAAAGTAGCTTTAATTTAAGGTGCGTGCTCCAAAGGAGAGATCCATTAACAAAGTCTGCCTGGAAGATTCATTTTCTGGGCCGCAGCAGCCAATTCCAGGTCCTTGGTGGAGCAGTTTGTAGTCAGCTTCACCAGGGTACTTGTCATCCAGGTGGATTTTTGATCACCAGGCCCACAGACTGTGTTTGCTATTGGAATCAAGCCCAATTGTATATTTTCACATGTTCATTTCTAGTAGTTTAGCTGTTAATCAAAAATGTTTAATGTGACTGAATTAACATTACTGTGAGAATCTTGGGGTTGAGCCTCAACAGCACAGAATTTAGAAAGGTGGCTCCCATGATCCTGAGCTGACTGGGAGATGTAACTGTCCCTGGCAAAACTAGTGCATCCTCAGAGTACTGTGTCTGCATCCAGCTGCTGTGCCAACAGACGATTGTGCTCTGTCCTGCCCCAGTACCCACTTTCCTGACTTGATAAAACCTCTGTGTGGAGGCAGAAAAGTAGCATAGAATTGGCTTTATGCCAGGCAAGGATTCTTCTTGGTTGTGGGAATCTTTATTTGCTGCATTAGTGCAGCCTTCTGGTGACTGTGTGAAGATTTACCTCTTTAACTTTTGTTTCTTGGCTTTATCTTGTATTTTGATATGTAATCTTAATGTTGCATTAATATAAATAGTCCCAACTAGGCTCTGATGTTGATAATTTTTTAGATGAATGAGGAGCTGTGGAGATAGACTTAATACATATTGGCAAATGAGGACTTAGAACAAATAGAGACAACGCAGTGGTAAAAATGCTTATGCCATCCTGTACCTTATCTCCACTTGCATTGTCACAAGGTGAACGGGGCTCTGTAGGGTCTACTAGATTCTTGAGAGATGGCAATTGGGCATGATCATAAATAATTCTTGTAATATAGTTCTAATTACTCCTCCAAACATCTTTCTCTTTATTGCCAGGTTATCATTATAACAGATTAAAAACCACTTATTTTTTTTTCCTGCATCATATATAAAATTCAGTTATAGCCACTGCAGGTGGTGCTGCCTATTAAGGTTGCCTAACACTTTCCATTATAAGACCCTGTTGCTTTAGTTGCTTACAACTTTGTCAAACTTTAACCATTTTGCCTGAAATTTTCTATTCTGGGTATCTGCCTCAGGCTGAAGTGTTTTGGACACTTCTGCAAAAAACATGCTGCCACTTCTCAGAACAAAATTGAAGAAAAAATGTTGTTTTACCCATGTTTAAAAAATTCTTGAAACCGTTTCCCTGAGAAGCTCTAGTGCTTCCATACTTTGAAGCAAAGACTGAAAATTTAGTGTATGCGTGAGTGTGTGTGGGTGTCACCCTGGTGTTTGTTATCTGCTCCACATGCTCTGGGAGAGGCTTTTAGCATTTGGTAGCTACATTCTCTGTACTGAGTGTATTCTACGCTCTCATACCTCCTATCTGCATCAAGACTGTGCATATGCCATCCCCGTTGACCAGATTCCAGCCCACAGATGTAGGAGCTGAGCAGGACTCCCCCTGCAGTGATGGCTGCTGTGATGCTGAACATGAGGGAGCAGAAAGACACTTCTGTGCTCTCAGTGTTCTCCCTGCTGGCCCAGGAAGTGTCCAAGTAGCCCAGGAAGAGGAGGAAACAATCACACTGGAATGAAGAAGAGTGAAGAATTGGGCCTGGGGGACAGTGAAAGGATTTACTGGGGCATGGGACTGGAGATTTGTGGAGTGGAGGGACTAGAATGAAGATTAGAAGCTGGGGGCGGGGAAGGTGCGGGGGACTGGTGAAACTGAAGGGACGGGGAAGACTGCTCCTGGGACAAATATAGGCTGGAGGGGCCAGATGGAGTTGGACTTGGGAGACACAGAGGCAGAAGAGTCTGTAATCACTAGAGAACACTCCTCTCAAAACCTGAAGTTGAACCCAGGCTTCCTAAGTCCATATTTTGTAGCAGGTTTGAAGACGCTGAGGAGCTGTTCTCTGGACTGGTGAGATACTAACCTTTGCCTTTCTGAACTGTGCTGTTATGTCTCATTAATAAAGATGATTGAGCCTATGTTAGTTAATGCCTCATCAATGATCTAAATCAAACCCTAACAGTTTTCTTAGGAAAGGAGTAAGCCTGCCTGATTTGTCATTCTCTAAATGGCTTCCATGGTATTAATTTACCAATATTGCAGATAACTACCTACATTTATATTCAAATTGGTATCATGAGTTTATTGTTTCTTTCTTAGTATATGTATTTGACACTATAATTAAAATATATTAAAAGTATCCTTTCAATGCAGTTCAATCTAGACTTGCTCCAACCATTTATTTCAGAGTCACGCAGAGTGCACAGCACGGGATTTTGCATTCTCCACAGGGGACTGTGTAGATCATGCACACAAAATGGCAATGAGAGGCTTCGAGCGTGCTCACGGTTCTTTTCTCTGGATTTTTGTAAGTGAATATAAACATAACCATTTCCCATGTGATGAGGGTTTTTAGAAAATTGTTCCATGCGGCATCAGAGGAGATACCTCTGCCATCTTGGAATTAATATCATGGAAGCGTCTTGTGGTTCCTATTATACACTTATGAAGGAGCTGCAAGTGTGCCATGCTTTTATTGCAGAACCTATGGGCATAAATAAACAAGCAGAACATAGAAGGCAGCAAACAATACATTATAATCTAAAGCCATCTCGAATTATCAGTATTTGCTCTAATTTAATTTGTGAATCAAGATTTTTAGGAGTACCCACATAAATTCCACAGTGATCAGTAAATTATGAAGTTTCACCTAAACACAGATTAATGCTTACTTTGCAGTGACAACATTTTCTTCCTGGCCACAAAGAAAAAATGACTTGTGCTTAAGTAAAAATTCCCTGAAAGAACTTTCCTCAATGAAAATTTCCCAAAGTGATTTCCCCCCCTTTGTTCAAGGTGATGTGTTTGTAGTGGAAAAAGCAGAATTGTCCTTCAAATGAGGCAAGGGCAGTTTGTCACTTAAGTTTTACTTCTGAGGAAAACTGAGGTCTTTTCCCCAATAAAACTGAACAAACCAAAAAGAAAACCCAAGACGAAATACAAAATAGTCTTGGTTTTTAACAAAATTCTGAGATTTCGCCATTCTTCCATTGCTGAAATTCTTGAAAACATAGTTCTAACTATGCCGAATTTTTCCTTCAGTCTCTTCACTCATCTTGTAAAGTCTTTGTCAGCTGTCTCCATTGTAAAAATGTAGTAAAACAGTGAACATTATACAATAGAAAAAGATACTTCTTTGAAACATATCTACGTTAATCTTTTCTGTCATATTCAGGTGCTATCTGGCTTTGTTCAGTGTCCATCATGATGTATGAAATAAAAAAGGAAGACAATAATGTACTATCTATATCCATAAAACCATCCAGATTCCCTTCTTGTGAACATGCATTGAACAATCCAAGGGAACTGAATTTAGTTAATCTGTCATATTCCAAAGGCAAAGGATATTGAAAATCTTCTGGTGTTGCTACCAATTAGAAACATCATGAACAGCAATGAATAGAAGAACATCTAAATCCAACACCATAAATTTATATAAAATAACAAGAAAAACAGGGTTATGTAAGGAACAGTACTTTTCTAGTTTCACTATTATATATATTTCAAAACATAAGCATATGAAATTAGAATAAAATCACTGAAAGCCTTATTAAAATTCATCTTTTGTTTTTGTAACATCTGTCATTATCAGAATGATATTCAGCAGTCATTACTGTAGTCCCTGTTGCTAGAAAAAAATTACTTTGTACATCCTAATATGGCAGTTAAAAATCCCTGTGGGGAATTTAATTTAGATCTTTTATAGCAGCAGCATAAACTAATATATTCTAAGAAAGTTAAATTGTCTGTGACTGTTCCAACAACACATTAGATAAATCCCAAAGTGCTACCACCATAAGAGTCAAATGTCATGAGCTGCAAAGATGGAGTTAGAACAATGGATTAAATGATCTGTAACAGTGGAAGCATCATAACAAATTATGAGTTTGCAGTGTATTTTCATATTTACTATACACATTCTGCCATTTTATCATAGATAGGAAAAATGGAACATATTACTAACATGTTGTAAAGAATGAAAATATACATGATGCATTTAGACTGTTACTCTGATTACATAATTGTTCTTATGAGAGGTAAAGATCAGTTGTTTGTGCTGCTGTTTTTAGATCTATTAGCTCTGCTCAGTACAGTTGCTCATGAGGTAATCTTGATGCAGACCCTAGTAGCAGTGAGCAGTGCTGATTTTAGATGGTTTCTTTTTTCTTTTGGAGAGCACCCAGAGGATAACTTTAGTTTTGCCCTGAGGCTGTTCTCATCTGTACTCAGTTAAAGAGAGCAAAGAAGAATTCTGCTGTCCCACAAAGTATGGTGAACTACATAGACTGTGAGAGGAACTCCAGGGAAGGGAGTCTGAGAATCAGCTCTCTATAACAGCTGGAAGGACTTAGAGGGGTTAAGAGCTGAGCCCAGAAGGTGGGCTGAAGAATAGCCTGAGTGTGGCAGGAACATGGTTCATTGGTTTGGATATTTTGTTTGGTTATTTAATTGGACTTTTGTTATCCTGGAAGGGTACTGAACTTTACATGTGACCTGGTGGGAGGGCTGAGTCACCCGGAAGACTGCTACAGAACCAGATTGGCCAACAAAAGGGGGTGCTAGAGTAGAAAAACCTCTACAATGCCACATCCTGGCATGAGAGAGGGAGTTATCTGCCAGTGAGCTCCCACTATCTCAGCAATGCTCCACCTTTATTAAACTGCACTCAAACCGCTGTCATTTGTTTTCAACTTTAATGGTGTTTTCTTGTGTGTGTAGGACATGTAGCAACATTTTGAAGTGCTTCTTCACCTTACATGTTATAGGACTCCCATATGGATTTAATTGTGCAAAATAAAATAGGAAGACAATGCTAAAGTTTTCACGACAAAATGGTCAAATGTGTTAATCTCTATGTAATTGTTTAATATATTTGATTTGAATGTACTATCTTGACTCCTAGCTTAATGACAAAATAGAATATTTTAATTTTAATATTTTATTTTGGGAGGAGATTTAATATTGTGTACTAGAGAGATGCATAAACCAACACTCCAGTTCCAAACTATCCTGATCTTTCAGGAAAAGTGGAAAGATTTGAGTTCATGAATATTATATACTTGTAGGAAGAAAAAATCTTGAAGATTTGTGATTGATATGTGGCTGGGATGAGGTAAAATTAAGGATATTGCATGAGAGACATAAGAAACCTTTCATTTGGATACATCACAGAGGAGGAATAAAAGAAATGAGGTTTTTTTGAGACAAATTCCTTTTAATCTGTTTCTTAAAACTAAGAAGGCATTTTTATCACACTTTTTAAGGCATCCTAACCTTGCAATCAAGGAACCAGGGGGGACATGTTTGTTTCCCCAATTTGCTTTTTCTTACAACAAACATCTTGGGTGGTATTTGTTGTTGGAAATCTGCTTACCTGTTGATAGCAAATGAAATGTAGGATGTGGCCATTTATTCATCACACCACTTAAGCACATGATTAAATTTCATTAGGCTTTAATTAGACAAACTCATGCTCAAGTCCTGTGCTGAATCAGGGCCTCTATAAACAAAGCTGGAGTTTGACTGCATTCCATCATCTTAATTCTACATTATCCCGTATGCAAACGACAGGACCTCATTGTGTGACATTTATTTAAATTGGTGAACACTTGCTAACATAAAGTGTCTTACAGATTTTGGTGGGATAAGTCAAGTGAATTGCAAATGGGGCCTTACGTTTTAGCAACTAAACAGTAGATCAGAACACACACACAAATCTGTGCTAAGTAGGTAATAGTTGCATCTGTCCAAAAATGCAAATTTAAAACCTTATTGTCCACTAAAGCATAACTGAGCTGATAGTGGTTGTACCATCTGGTTGCCCTTCAGGGATTTCAAAAATTCGCTTCACCATAAACTGAAATAAATAAATTTGATGGAAAACCAATTAAGAACAATGAGCTCTTCACTTATTAACTGTGGCAAAAAATACCAGAGAAATGTCCCAAAGATTTTACAGTAAACAAATCACCACTTACATCGGAAGAGAATATAAACTCAGAGCACACACTTCATAATTTTTCATTAATATCACTATGTTGCTAAAATAGCATATGACTTTGTGCTATCATTGCTAGAAATATATTGGTGATGTGCAGATAAAAATAGAAAGTGGATTTTTGCTGTCTCGCTGAAATCTGTTATTCACTCCTAATTTCATGTCTCCCTGAATAGTATCAATTGTCAATTTTTTTCAGATTATAGTCTCTAGAGTATGCACGTGCAATTCTCAATATAGCTCCTTTTCCAGATGTTTTATATGTAAAGCCCTGTGTGAATTTAGAAGCACTTTGCTGCTCTTACTTTGCAAAAGCCATCATCATAGAATGAATGAGGAAATAAATTTTGAAACAATTAGAAGTAGAATAAAATCTTCAGAACCAGCAGTGCACAACTTGGTTTTTTAGTGCACTACTTGAAGGTACTATATTGTGCTACCCTGCTAATAAGTCTTAAATTTGTAAATCTTATCAAAAAGGTCTGTAAGTCTGCCTTCGAGATTTATACTTCCTGTAATTTTTCTGGTAAGATTTAGACTGATTACATAACTATTAGAAAAGAAAAGATGCATTTTCCTAGGTTTTTATATGAAAAGATAAGCTCATCCTTGTTTGCAGTGTACTCCTTCTAAGGAATTCTTGTAATTCTTAAAAGCTTTGGGCTGAAAATCTACAGGCCAGATTCTGATATCCTTACTCATGCTAAGATATTATATAATATGAATAAGGGATATCAGAATCTGCTCTATGAATTTTTGATACTTTAATTTATCAGAGTAGTCTAATGGTGGTGGTGAAGCACTGGAATGGGTTATCTAGGGAGGTGGTGAAATCTCCTTCCTTACAGGTTTTTAAGGTCAGGCCTGACAAAGCCCTGGATGGGATGTTTTAGTTGGGGGTTGGTTCTGCTTTGAACAGGGGGTTGGACTAGATGATCTCCTGAGGTCCCTTCCAACCCTATTCTACAATTCTATCTTTAGATGAACAAACAATAATATCTCTGCACTAAGAATAATCAATTGTTTGTGTTAGCAGCATCTCATTAGCGCTAAAAAAAAAAATCTAATTAGGGCAAACTGGGAAATTTTCCCATTGAAATTAAATGGGAACTTTGTGCTTTTGAAAATCTTTCCTTAATAGTCTAGATTAAACTAGCAAGTGTGAGATACTACATGATGTGAAATAGCCAAATACAGAGTAAAGCAGATAGTTCTGCTCTTCCTCTTGTACTCATGTCTTATAACACAAGGCCATTCCTGCATTCCTTGCACACCCCAAACACCCACTGAAGTCAATGAGAGTTTTAGTTGCACAAAGAATGCTGAGTGCATAATTCAATCAAAATGTGGCAGCATGTGCATTTCATGAAGTAACATCATACTGTGAGCAATGAATTGATGTGACAAGGGACAAAGAATTTATTGAAAGCATAATACTGTAGTAGAAAGTAAGGATTGGCAATCAAATTGGGTATAGAACTACTTTAGTTTCAGAGAAGAAATTTGAAATGAAGCCATATCTTAACCAAATTACACTTGTATTATGTTTTCAATAGAATTGAATTTGAAAACTGAAATGTGTTGTCAAAAGAGCTTTGTTTTCATTCATATTTTTAGACTGGATATTGAGAACAAGGAAATAATTTAAAAATAAAATAGAAGTTCTGTAGCCTTTGGCACCCATTACACTACATCTGTACTGTATTTGATGTAATGGGATAGCCCCAAGAAAGTCAGCATGCTGCATGCACTCGAGTAGGTGAGCAGGCAATAATCTCATGAACGCAGAGAATCAACTGTAGTTCTATTGCTTTTTTCAGCACTGCACTAGACTATTGTGGTTATGCTTCAGCAAATTACAAACTCAATTGTAACTTTAGGCTCACACAGCCAGAGACTAAGGATGAAATCCTAGCCCCATTGAAATCCATAAGAATTTTGCTATTTACTTCAATGGGCACAGGAAATCATGCTATAACCGGAACATGCACAGTCAGGCTCCTTGTTTTTATGCTTGTGTAATGTAAAACATTTTGCACTACAGAAGGCAATGGAGCTAGGTGTTTTAGATGTGAACTCTGGCAAATAATACCTTCCATGTCAAATGCACCATAGAACTAAAAGAAGAGAGCATCGGGTCACTTAACTCACTGAAAGATATAGTTGAAGAGAGCAGAACTGTGCAGTTGGTAGTTGTCTGTGAAAGTTCATAGCAACTGTAATATTTAGCTCAAATTCAAGGTCCATCTAATCCAGCATCCTGCTCCTTCAGTGGCCAATAGCAGATGCTTCAGCACCAGGTATATAACCCCTCTGGAGGTAAATTTGGGATAATCTACTCCACACATTAGGTTCCAGTTCTCTCAAACACAAACTAAATGCAAACCAGCCCAGCTGGCCTGAATGGTGCTAAGAATGGGCTCTTAATAGTTTTATGTGCTTAATCGCTAGACCATATGTAGAATATAGAATATGCCACACTTGGGTTAGAGGTTTCCTTTCCAGAACCAGGCAGCACATGTAAGCTGCATCTTGTAGTTTTCACTTGTTCTTTATCTCTTTTTTTCTTTAGTTTTAGAATTTTTATTCATATCCTCATTTTTTATCACCTTTTTAGTGCCTACATATTTTAGATCCTTCGGGCTTGCAAGTTTTTACAAGCTTTTTTATTATTATTAAAAATCAAGAAGGTTTACTTGCTTCCCAGTAGAGTTTTCTATGATCTCTAATTTACATTTAAAAGTCAAAATAAAACCTTGCTTCTGTGGCTAATCGGTATTAAACAGAAGACTCCAAAGGAAGGCTCTGGACTTCAAAATATACTTATTTTGCCTAGATATTTTCAACCTTGAGAAGATCACAGAAATAAATGGGGGATGCTGTTGACTGCAATAAGAACCATTAAGCTTGTCTCCTTACAGAAAAAGAAATCTGATCACTACATCTCACATCTGTTCTTTTCAACCTAAAAGCATAAAAGAAAATGAGACATTACACAGTGTGGGGAGGAGGTGGGTGAAAATCTCGATGGCTCAATATGCCGGTAAATGAGAGTGTTGATTCCATTGTTTTCTCCAACTGTGAAATCCCATTCCATTTAGCCTTAGAAATTTTAATATATGAAGGAGGATTCTAACCATGTGTTTAACTACAAGGTTGAGGACAAGCAAACTGTCCTGGGATTGTTTAACTGAGTTGATACAGTCTTCAGGATGTTTGTCTGAGGAATTTAGAGCGTGTTTATAGCCTCGTTACCACTGGTTTTGGTACTAAGTACAGATGACAAATATCTTATTATCTTATAAATATTATATTTGTAATAATATTTATAATATAATATCTTATAAAATATTATTATAAATCACCTGATGGCATTTACACCAACCTCATGGGAAGGTCAGTCTTGCTATTGAAGCGTGGGATTTGAGATACTGTGTACACTGACCTTTACTCCTAGAATTCCAGGGCAAATTACCTGCAGTGGATTTATTTACCTAAAACTACCAACCAATGTGTTCTGAACATATGGGCAACTTGTTAGTGCAGGACAATATCAGAAAAGCACATATAATCATCAGTCTCTTGAGCTAGCCTAAGTGACTTTCAAGTTATTTGAAGAGAGATTTGCATGGGGAAAACATTCTGTATCTTTTGACAGGACAACGGCTGAAACTGATAGCATGCATCTTTGGAGAGGTTTATGTTGGGTCGGTTCTTCTGTTCTAGGATCAAATAGAGTGATTTCTCATTTCTGTTATGCTTTCTGATATACACTGCAATACATGGTGCAGAATTGTTATGCAGTATTCAGATCTTCGTGCCCATCAAAAATGTTAGGGCCGCTATTAGTCTTCCAAGTGTTTTGTGAATAACACATACTCTGGCTTGACCTTCCATAGTGGTCCTGCTAGTATTTAAGATTTCACATTATCTGCTCAGATTATAGGTTACATTATAGTCTCTCTTCCAGTAATTTGACAAAAAAGTAAGACAAACATTACTCCAGAGGCTTCCTCTAGAAGAAGTCATACTCTGTGCATACAGTATTATAATTGCAGTCCTATCAAATTCACAGCTGTGAAAAATGTGTCACAGAATGTGAAATCAGACCACCCTGTGTCATCTCGCTATTGGAGGGCAGGGGCTAAGGCTGGGCTAGGGGCACCCCAGCAAGGGGCTCCTACTGGCTCCCAGCTCCAGCTGCTAGTTCCTTCTGGGCTCCCAGTAGGAGTCCCTGGCTGGGGTGCCCCCAGCCCTGCCCTATCCCCTGCCCTCCAATAGCTAGATGAGGCTTACTCTTCCTCTGCACAGCAGCTCTGGCTGGGAGGTCAGACCCACCTCTGGGTACTTACCCCAGTTGCAGGAAGTTGCTGGAGGTGGATCTGGTCTCCTGCATGCTGCTGGAAGCACCCCAGATGAGGTGCCCTAGCTGCTGGTTCCAGCAGGACTGGGGAGACACAGGAGTTGCTCTTCCCCTGCACTTGAAGCACTCTGAAGTGGGGGAGGTAACAAGAGGGGGGTCTGATTTCCCCCCCAAAGATGGCTGTGCAGGAAAAGAGTAAGTCCCTTCCCTTTCCAGCCCAGGGACAAGCAGAATTCACTTAAATATCTTTTAGCTTATCTGAAGTTCCAATTTTTTTTTGAAATAATAAAGATTTAATCTGTTTAATGGAGTATTTAAAAGGAAATCACCTTTAGTCACTATCAAAGAAAAATTTTGATTTTTTCCCCATAACATCTTCACATTCAAATGTAAGGTGAATAATTGTTTAAAAGACAATTAATCCATGGGTAAAAAAATTACACAGAGTAGGGTTAGGTTATTTGTTTTGTTTTTCAACTAGTTTATACTGTGGGATACCCTAATTTTCTAAGGGTAAGTGCAGATGCTAAGCAATGCTTACTTTGAGCCACAGTACTTAACATACTGTATTGTCTGTTTTTTCCCCCCACTACCAATTAAAGAAAATTATAGTACACTTTTACTAAACTGCTTTAACTATTGCCTGGTAAATTATGCCATTAGATCTAAAATAAACATCATATATAAAGCATGTTTTGTTTTTTAAAAAAGTTAGTTTTTTGAGACAACACTTACTGTTAATTTCAGTTTTTTCCCTTAAATTATCAGAAGGCAGATGTAAATACCAGAACTGGCCTTTTATGCACTAAGAAACATCTTTCAACATACTACATTAAAACCCTATTTCTTTCTTTCTGACCTTTTTACAATTCTGAAAAAATGTGATGGTACAAGGCTTCTAAAATGACAAGAGCGATCACAGAATGTCAGCAAATGTGTTGCTTCCCCTCCCATCTCTTCCCCTCCTATCTTATTTTGCAGGGTTGTTCCAAGAGCAAATCTCAATTGGTACCAACTGTACTGAGCGTGAGTGTGAATGTCATCCCCCTTTAGATTGGAAACCAGAATCTTAACATGCTTCCCCTCCTCTGTGCTATCAACAGGAGGGGCTGCACAAGATGCAGTGGCCCATAGCTTCTCTATGAAGAAGTATATTACCCCTTTTAGGGCAGGCTGGAGTCAACAGCTGGGACAAATGAGTTCAATCAAGGAGTTCAACCTGGCACTGGGATGAGCTATTTAAACAGGAACATGAAGCTAGCTAGGAGAGAGGAGAAGTAAAAGTAATCTAGGCTGTGCTATATTCAGGGTCCTGGGGATTAGCCTAACCAGATTTAGATAATTTGTTTTGTGGGCTCTAAATCAGGGCCCTGAGGTGAAGCCTTATGAACTATTTATTGTAATTGCTCCATTTCTGAAACCTTACTAAAGGGGACCTGCTATCTTGTTAGGATGTGTGGACTTTTCCTTGCCTAGCTCTGGTCAACTGAACATTTTGATACGCAAGTGGGAAAATAAAGAGGGGTGTTCACCTGTAGTATCACACTTGGCCCAAAGAGGGTGGGTATGGATTACCCACATCGTTATGAATGCCTAGGACCAATATCTCAGCAGCTCCCAGTGGTACAAGGACATCAGGCAGATGCTTTCTAACCCGCTCAACTTTCAATCATTGTAACTTAAATCCTGAACTCAGAGCAGCTGGCTGCTGGTGGAAAGTGGGGGAAACCCACACAGAATTTTGCCATGGGGTAAAAGTTCTTTTCGGACCTCAAAGCTAACAATCAGACTAGTCCCTGACAACAACTGCAATCCAGAAACCAGATACACAGTGCATCTGAAACGGGGAGCACACAATGGTGGTTGTGCTCAGGCAGCAAAGTGCCCTTTCCTTCTTCCCCCTCCCACATGGCAGTCAATCACCAGGTTCCAGTACAACCCTTACTGAGAGGAGGGTTGTGTGGAATGGGCCCATGTTCCATAATCCCATGCACCCGATGGGTGGGGAGAGAAGCAGCCTCCACCCAAAGAAGGTAGGGGGAGGGGGATAGAATGAAAGGAGAGAGCCAAGTAGACTTCTGTCTCAGCTGGTCCTAGTAAAGCTGTCTTCCCTGTGCTTTCTAGTGGCAACAATGCCATATGGAGGGCTGTGCTTCTCCAGAAGCCAGAGCAGGCTATGGGAAGAGGGCTATGGAACGTCACTCTGAATTGAGCAATAGATTCTTTCCCCTTTTTCCCTGCATGAGCCAAATCCTGCTCCCCATTATGCTGATGTAAATCAGGTGTAACCCCATTCATTTCAATAGGGTTATGCCTTCTGTAAGCATGAAATTGTCTCTGTTGTTCCTGCTCTGCGAAAGCCCCAGTGAGGTGAGCTTATTAAATGTTTGGTTTCTGCTGTTTAAAATTAATTATCATTCAGTTCTCTTCTAGTGCTTGTGTAATGATAGGATCACAACACTTGTTAGAGAGAGGTCTAAGTCAACAGCCACTACCAAACATCCAATTGTTTGTTTAAAATCTGAATTTTATGGCTTGGGCCAGTCATCAGTTACTCATATTATGCTTGTGGCATTAAAGTAAATCTCTTCCTTTTACTGTTACTTTAGTGTGGGTGTTAATGTAAGCTTGGAAGAAAAGAGAAAGGTGAGGGACTCCTAGTGTTAAAATAGGAAAACTTAATTTTACTCTCAAAATGGTGATGTTGGTAGGTTATAGAACTAGGGCCTGAAGTTGCAGGCTTTGATTGTGTGAAAATTCCTATTGGATTAGTGAGTAAGGAGTGTAGGATGCCGTCCAACAGTGATTTATAGTTTGAGAGCATTAACACAATACACGTTTCTGCTCCAAAGATGAAGGGGGTCTCCATCTTCCAAACCGTTCTTTATGTTAGAAATCAGTGGGGATTACTCACTGTGTTAAGGACTACTCATGTGAGGAAGGGTTTGAAGAAGGATCTCTGTAATCTGTAATGCTGACAGATATAAAGCAAAAGTCTCTTCATAATTCACCAAACTTCCTGATGGTAGTTTGACTTAAAACAGTATCTTAGTGCCTTAGTTCAATAACTTAATGTCTACCTTTCTGTATGCTATATGAGATGTCAAAGTGGGATTATCATCATAGAAATGTTATAACGAGAAGGGATGTTCAGAGGGCCTGATTCTTAAGACTGCAGAGCACCTATAGCTCCTCTTTACTTCAGTTGGAGTAAGTTGGCACTTCTAAGGGCCTAGTATTCAGTGGTTAGAACAAAACATTGGGAAAGAGGTTCTAGTTTCTAGTCTCTTCCTTTTTAAGGACTGATTTTCACACTATCAGAGTCTATAGGAGTCCTGCCATTGACTTCAGTGGAAGCATGTGGAGCATTATATGCACATCAAGAAGCTCAGTAGAGGACTGCATTTCTGAGTTCCCCCGATCTGTGCATCTCAGTGCCACAGCTGTGTTTTAAAGGTATAATCTAGTGCTAAGCATCACTGGGCTTCAGGTTACCTATTTGTGGAACTGGTATAAAACATCACAGTGATGGTTAATTAATTAAGTAATTAATAACTGTAAAGTACTTAGATCTGTGGATGAGGGGGGCCTTATGGGTATAAAATATTACTGTTTTTTTCCTGTGATTATATTTATCTCTGCAAAAAAGTTGCAGACTCAAAGCTATGTCTCCTAATCTGAACCTCTGTCACTCCCATTCCATAAATTACTTACTATTGAATTCCACCAGTACGAACATAATAGCTGGTATTTAGCCACAATTCTTAATAACACTTACAGTACAGTATAATTACCACTATCCAACTCCCACTGTAGCTAATGAATGGCTGCTGACTTCAATAGGAATTAGATCATGCCTCATATCCAGCCTAACTTTTGTATGTGTCTCATTGAGGACCTACCCATACATCTGTTTTTTCCATATAATAATTGTTATGGAAATTCTAAATGATGTCACAAAATAGAGAAGGAAAGATTAACACAGGGTTCTATATTTGTGCATTCTAGGTGAGTCAGAAAAGCTGTAATATGTATCTACCTAGTCTTTAGAAGATAAGTTCAGAAGGGGAAGTGGAGAAAAATGAAGTGGTAGGAGGGAACATAATTTAGCTTATTTTTACAGAAACTTCTGATTCAAGTTGCAAAAGATGAAATCTAAACAGGACTGCAATTGTCTGAACTGGTGTTTCATCATTGCTAGTATAAGGAAGAGAAAACTCTGATTAATTTTGTTGAGTCCTTTTCCAGTTACTTGTTAAAGAGAGAGCTGCTACATCTAATTGTGTTTGTGGAGTTCTTTAATTTGCATGAAAGAAGATATAAATGGAAAAACTAAGGAGGAAGACAAGTTCAGTTTACTAGCAGAGGAAAGCTAATTTGTTCTTCATTGAATGCTAATGAACCTAGCACCCATGTTTTATTTGTTTTGCTGTGTTTGAGGTTTAAAAGTTCTTGCAACACAGCAAAAGTGCATGATATACAGATATGTTAAATTCAAGACAGCTTTCCTTGATGTTTCACTTAAGTGTGTTTGGTGGTCTAAAGTAACTAATATAGATGTATGGAGCAGTATTTTTAATAGGGCAAACCTCAAATGATTTGGAAGGTTGCTTACGGTAAGCACCCAATTTGCAGATGTTTATATGAACTGTGGTTGACCTATTCCATGCCTGTGGGACAGACTGTTACCATAGTGTTACATAATGTAAATTCATAGTCACTTCACAGAACTTGGTGGAGTGGTTCTAGGTCAGTGGTTCTCAAGCTAAATACCATTGTGGCCATATATGCAGCTCTCTACTATGTTGATGCGGCCCACAGAAAACTATATATATAGGTATATAGATACAACACTACCCCTATGGCCCTGAGAACATCACACAGGCCTTAACAATGTGCTGATTGGGCCACAAACCACGATTCTAGATTAACACTGATATAACTGGTGTTGGACTCTGGCCCCTTAAGTTTACAGATCTGTGCTTAGCCATGCCTCTGATGAGACTGATTCTAAGTAACTGGATAGCCCTTAATCATTCCTGAAAATACAACATAAGTAACTAAAAGCATGTCCACAACACCTCTCTTGAATATTATCATTTAGGGGCACTCAAATTTTTTAAAGCTGGGGTTTATTAGCACCCAACTCCTACGCAAGCCCATACATGGGCATCTAAATAGCTATTTGTGTTCATATGTTTTGAGCTTTTTGATCTTAACTTCTCTGTTCTCTAGCTCTTTAAAGTGCAGATATATTAATCAATGTTTGTAAAGTATGTTGAGATTTTTGGACAAATATTCAGAATGTCTACAATGAACTGCAGTTTTTAGTGTAATTTCTTCTTGGGAGCTGCCCATATCTCGCCAAAGATACCTTTAGCATATGAGAAATGATTGCATAGTGGACTTAACCTAAATAGTTGGATTAAGTGTGAAAATCATAAGGGTTTATTTACATAGAAGGAATGAGGGGTGAATTTGAGGTTAGTTTGTCAGGACTGTAAACCTTATTTGCTGTTTCCCATCTTCACTAAAAGTTCTACCCCTAGCCTGCCTCGCTCCCTTCACTGTATGCCTCACACATATGCAGAGATCAGGAGGTAAAGATGGGGTAGTGGTCCATCTGTATATAGCACTTCTATAATTTTAGAATGTTAAAAAATAGCCATGAATACAGATACACAAATAACTCTTGCCTGTAATAGGTGCAGCACATGCAGAACTGCTGCAGTAGTCGGCCAGCAGTCAGTAAAGAAATGTTGGGTTTGAACTTGGAATAACTGTTGTGTATAGCCAAGACAGGACAAAGTAGTTTGATTCTGAACACCATTCATTTAGTTTAGCTCAAAATTAAAACTGGTATTGTACACAATATACAAAAGTGGGGTTTGTTTATTGTAAAGATTGTATGTTGATTTAGACTAAATAGAAATACAGTGTTCAGATTTGTGCTGATCAGGAGAAATACCTACAAAAAATTCTTGGAATTCAGTGGAATTTAGTGTGTTTATATCTGCAGAAATGAGCCTAAATCAAAAAAGAGTTGAAATTGATGCATTATAATTAGTCTTTGTTATTACTATAGCTTGTTAGGAACCCACATCATGGACTATGACCTATTATTCCTGTAAGTGAATCTTTATAGGATCAGAGAAGTGCCCAACATTTAGCTGCTTGTCTGAACTTTAGCCAGATTTATATTGCTCTGTGAGGTATGGACAACTGAACTAGAGAATTCATGGAAAAAGCTTTATTGTAACTTTTTTTAACCTGCTTTCAGGTGGGTCTCCTTCCCTTGCAGTCTTTCAGCCTTGTTTCCCTCTCCAACCAAATCTAGTAAATACAGAGGCATATGAAAACTAAAAGAATATTTAGTATCTTTTTAAAATGTTTTAATTTTACAAAAAGATTTAAGTTAGGGATAAGTCCGTGGATTATTTCTTATTTGTTCACCCATCCCTGTCAAGTTGTCAACTACACTTGAGGATTCACCTCCAAACAATGTAATGCATTGGGAACAGAAAAGTTTTGAAGCAATTAGGAAACACACTAGGAAGTAAATTGGGATCAGAACTGGTGGGGTGTTTTTTATATTCGTTACAGAAAAGTTGTGGTATAGTCTCTTTTAGAGGCCAATAATGTGAGGGCCTGGTGGAGTCATTTGCACTTGCAAAGCATGGCTGAAAAGCCAATAACCTCTGATCTCCCTATTTGGCCTGCTTTATTTTCTTGCTCTCTCTTTCTCTCTCTGATAAACAGTGTGTTCCCCGAAGACATTTTTAGGGTCTGCTCTCATGGCAGGTGTAAACTTTTACCACAGTGTTTTTCTGGCAGCTACTCTGCATATACCCAAGGGTTCTGTAGTCTCATCTCTGGTAAGGGGATCTTACTGCCTGATTTTTATCTCCGTGAATTGAAAATCCATTTCTAAAAATAAAATAAATTATGGGCATGCTGGTGTGCTGGATTAGGGAGCAAACAGCTGCTGTTATCTTTGCAGCTTCTCTTTGCCATGCAGCCTCCTTCAGAATCTGTAGAAGCATCTTTGTCAACTGTCCTAATGGCTGTGCACCATAAACAGTCCTTGGGTGTTGGACTTGGTCCCATATGTGTTGCCATTTTTTGCACAACAGCTGATGTGAAAACTTGTATCAAAATACCACAGTAACTTCTTCCAGTATGTCTTCCAGCAATGAGTTATTGATACTTCACTTTATCTTTTGAGTTCAGAATATTAGCCACGTATTTTCATGTTTGATTGGAGTTCTGGTACTGAACCTTTTTGCTTCTGAGCATGTTAGAATGACACTTAAATAGTTAAAAGATTCAGTCTTGAAGGCTGTCCATTTGATACTTAACACATGTACACTGCATTTGTGAAAAATATTAAGACAGAAGAAGAGCTCTTTCATGTAACAATTTAATTTGTGCTTCCCTTCCAATTGACACTTTTGGACTGCTTAAAGCAGCACTTTCTAAACCTTTTGTACTTGGAGCCCTTCCAGAAATGATAGTTGAAAGCTAGATAGAAGGTTGCACAGATTCTGCACTTTTTCTCTTGTTGCTTCTTTTCTTTTTTGTGTGTTTGCAACAGTATTTTAATAAATGCTATACTATGGGGGCCAATCCTGCAAGATGCTGAGTGTATCTTGTGAGATAGTGAATGCTTGAATTCCTATTCATCCTATGGGAGATTAGAGCCTTAAGCACCTTACAGCAGTGGCTCTCAACCTTTCCAGACTACTGTGCCCCTTTGAGGAGTCTAATTTGTCTTGCATACCCACAAGTTTCACTTCACTTAACTACTTACTTACAAAATCAGACATAAAATACAAGTGTGTCACACATTCTACCACTAAAAAATTGTTGTACTTTCTCATTTTTTGCCTTATAGTTGTAAAATAAATCAACTGGAACATAAATACTATACTTTTAGTGTATATAGACCAGCATAAACAAGTCATTGTATGAAATTTTACCTGGTACATTGTACATGTGCTGACTTCGCTAGTTCTTTTTATGTAGCCTGTTTTAAAACTAGTCAAATATATAGGTGAGTTGATATACCCGTGGAAGACTTCTGCATACCCCCAGGGATACAAGTACCCCTGGTTGAGAACCACTGCCATAATTTCTGGTCCACTAGCTCATGGTTATTAATCTTCCATCATATCTTGAATCTTAGTGCTTTATTAGTTAATAAGCATAATCCTATTTCTAGTAAGCAATCTAATGTGTAATCATATTAGCATCTTGTAGATCATATCAGTGAAAATGAACATTAATTTGGAGAATTAATAATACAGCAAAGCTTTCATGTTAGATTAATAGAGGCGTTTTATTCCTACCTGTTGGCACACATTTAGTACTATGAGAGTAAAGAGACACTAGACATAGGAAAGCCTTGAGAGAAAAATTCTCTCTGGCCACCATGAAAACACTGTTTGAAGTTTCATAACTCGTTTGTCTAGAGCTTGGAAAAAATGTGAGCTGGATATTAATTTCCAAATATTTGGTTACATTATTTTTTGCAGTGTTCCCCACTGTAAGTGAGGGGAGAAGAGGGTGTTTAAGAAGGGATATAAGAGTTCACAACTCTTTTAAAAAAAAAATCTTCTAACAGCCAGATCTTATCAAACTTTTTTTAAAAAAAAATTTAAAAAACCCCTGGTGCTCTTTTTTTCAGGTGTTACTGGTCCTGGCAGCATTCCATATTTAAAGTTTAGGGAGTATTGTTGGAATCACCAATACATTTTAAAGCTGAAAATAACCTTTAAGTGAACCCCGTATATGACAGAGAATGGCTATTGAAAATCCAGAACTGTGAAAAGTCTAGTCACAAATATGATATGCCAACTTTCTCTGTCCTTCTGATTTCACATCCAAACAGTGTACAGTTCTAGTCTCTTATCCTGCATTTTGAAATGTTTGGAGCCCCACCAAAATCAATGGGGACTTCTGTGGGTGCTGGGGTCTGTCCAGGCATAGTAGTAGCAGGATCAGGGCTTTAGTTGCCATGTTTAAAAGGGCTTAGAAATATAATTGTTCTGACAAACATGCTGCTGCTTCTAGTTATGTCATAGAGTTTGTTTTTGTTTGATATTTTTTTGGGTGGATTTTCTGGGATCTCCCTTCTGACAAGACCCTATGTCATGGCAGAAGTGTTCTGGCTGGATGCAGCTACCTCCAGATCATTTCAGATTTTTTTTCCTTCCTGATTCTTGAACTGAGATTTATATCACTTATTTGTATTTTGAAATGTACCATAAAAATACAACTTTAATATCATAAAACCTATGAAAATAAGAAGGAAATATAATTTAACCTAATTCTGTACTTGGAATATGAGATGTCTGAGCACATTCCTAGTAGATTTGAACTCATGAGGACCACATTTTCAGAGAGACTCCCTTAATGCCAACTCATGACTGCTAATTGTTATGTACCGTTGGATGAACTGCACAGTGACAGAGAACAGAGTGAGGCTCTCACTGTAGTACTTCTCTGCTCCTTTTCTCTCTCCCAGCATCTCTGTCTCACCCTATTCTTAGCTCCTAGCAGCTGCCCAAGGCCAGTACTCAGATGGGCAATCTGAATATAAAGTGGCAATTGTAGTAGAAATAGCTAGATTAGCAAAGTATTTTGTGTCTGCATCCTTCTTCTCAGTTCTCCCCTAAGATGCCAGAAGTTTCAAGCTTCCTGGGGCTCTTCCCCTAGCTCTAACTTGCTGCTTACTATCTTCTGTCCAGTCCCATCAGTCCACGCCTCACATTGCTTTAGCAATATCCATTTATCCAAAATAGCATTATTCAGATGCAGCCGCCTCCTTTTCTTTTTTGGTTGTTGCTTGGCACGTGTGAACTTTGTAGAACAGAGATTTTGCAAATAATTGTGGTAGGTAGTAGGGATAACATAACCTCTCCCAAAAGCTGGGCTAACCCAAGTGGGAGGTCTCTGTGTAATATATACAGCTTGACTTGCCTCCATCTAGTCATCTTACTGGTTTTCTACTCTGCCTACTTTTTCATTGAACTTTTTCTCAGTTCATCTTCTTAGCATGGTCCATAGTTTGGAAGGGGGATGGAAGGTGTTTCTCCCCCCCTCCCCAACATAGGCAGGTGTAGAATTTGTCCCAATGTGCATGTCCCCGTTGGCCTGACTGGAGCTGCCCCCATCCTCAAATATAGAAGTCAAACCATGCCTATGCATATTAGTCTTTAAATGTACCATAATATGAACACACAAACTTTTGAACCCTACAGTACTGAAGGGAATTTGACAAAATGAATTAACAAAAATAGTAGTACAGCATCTATGTTAATAATATCCATGATGTTTAGGTCAACTAATGATCATATCTGAGTGAAACTGACCCCCACCAAACTCTAAGCAAAGCTTAAGTAGAATAAAGTGAAATGACAGATTGGCAATGATGAAAAATGGAAAAAACCCAAACATTTTGGGCCAGATGGAAAATATTTTTTTTAAAAAAATTCAAATGAATTTAAAGAGTTTCAGTTCTCCATCCCTCAAGCTGCTTAGGATGCTGCCTCTGCAAAGGCTCATGAACTCTGCTTGCCAAGAGAGCCAGCTTGAGAACCTGAATTTGATTGCCTATTTTTTAATAATACTGTAGAACCTTGTGGAGCTTGTAGAATGTATTTGTCAGTTTTTTATGCACTCCTTGATGTTGCTAAAAGGCATTCTAGGCCAGAGTCATGAGAGATGATATAAATAAATATTTTTCATTGGTAGTTATTAAATTTAATCCATTCTTATTCATTATTTATGTATATACCTTTGCATTTTAATTGATAGTTCTATGGAAATATTGCAGAAGATATGAACGTATGATCACAATCTATATTTATGAAGAACAAGTGTCGCTTTGAGAAATTCTGACATTCTCACTGGAAATCGTGGATTTCATAGATTCCAAGGCCAGAATGGACCATTGTTGTTATCTATCGAGAGGCTCTCAAATTTCATTGCACTGCAACCTCCCCTTCCAAAAACAACAATTACTACACGATCCCAGGATCATGTCACCCTTTACTGTGCTGCTGAGTGTGCTGCTTACTAACTCATTAGAATGTTGGCTACTCTTGACCTCTGGCTACTTAATTTTTAAAACCATGTATTTTCAGGTGATTCACTTTTTCGAAACAATATATTTTATTTTCACAATGCATCATTTAAACACACACCAATAATTTGCTTTGCAGTTAATCAAGTGATTACAAGCTCTGGGCTCAGTCCTGCAATCACATACATGTGTATAAACCATTAAATCCACTCAGCAGCCTATTGTGTTCAGTGGGGTTCCACAAAGTCAGTATCTGCCCATGAATGTTTGATTGCAGGATTACAGCAATCATTTCATCCATCACTGGAATACAGTCCCTTTGAGGATGGAAGCAGCAGGCTTTAACACTACAGTATATACCCACTGTTTTGAAATGTGCCACTGGGGTTTTAATAACCAGGGTTCATTATGACTGGTTTTATGTATCATCCAAAAATAGCTTAAGTGCTCCATCAGATAAATATTGTGGCCCTTCTTTCTAAAAATTCTACCTTTTTTATAACAACAGTTTACTTAAGAGACATCTACAGTAATACTCCTATTGTCTAAATCCTTTGCATTATCCAAAGCTGGGCTAAGCCTTCGTTGCCAAAAGGTGTTGCTCTACAGTGAGAGAAAAATTAACTGTGCTAAGTCATATTTGTTTACCTCACTGTACCTAGGTGAGCTCATCACTATACCCCCTCACTGAGGCTGACCTTGCCTAGCTACATCAAGGTTAAAAGTTTAGCCTTGTCTCTACTAGGATTTTGCAGTGAATAGATTACAGTGAGATACATAATGTGAGTTAAGACACATCTTTTTGGCAGCAAAGCTATAGCCTCCGATTATTGGTTAGAGCTGGCTGAAATTTTTCCACCAACTTCCTCTGCACCTCCCCTGCAAAAAAGGGGATGTAACTGGAAACATTTCTTGACGGAAAATATTTTATTTGTTTTTTAAAACGGGAAATTTTGGATTGTTTTTTCTCTGGACTCCCTTTTTTCTTGTTTCTCCCTGCTTCTATATATTTCTTTTCCCTCTCCATCTCCCCCGTGTACACAGTTTAAGTTTGCAGAATTTCTCCATCTTTGCAAAAGCTAGTGACCAAAAGAAAAAAAAATATAACTTTGCCAGTTTGGAACTTTTCCAAAGTTGAGGGGTTTTTATAGTTTCATTTTAAAAAAATCCTTCAAACAAAAATATATATATATTTTTTTTTTTGGAAAAATACTTTTTCACCAATCTCTGTTATTGGTGAGTCCTGCAACCCTTGCTAGTTCTGCAATTCCTCACTTATGTAACTGGTTCCGCCAGAATCAACAAGACTGTTTATGTTAGTAAGGAGTATTTGCATGAATAAACCTCATATTTTTGAGATAAATATTCTAATAATTTAAGAGCTTCTTAGAATTAAAAACATGTCCCTCCACTAGTGTTCTTTCACTATATATGTGAGTGAACATGAATTACTAGGGATAAAAAGTAGGAAAGCAGCTCTCAAAGTTCTGCAACTTTTTCCATCTTTGGAGATGGTTGAAAATTTCCCCCCCAATTTTTTTACTACTGAAAATGCTAAAAAAAATTGCAATTTGTTTTTCATTTTGGTCATTTTTGTTGTTATTATTTATTATTATTTTTTAAAATAATTTCTAAGTGAATAATTTTGAACTTTAAAAAGTGTTTTGTTACTATAGGGGAAAAATACTATCTCTCAAATGTTTTTACTTAGCCCCACTCCATTTTCCCATGGTGGAAAAGATGAGTGGTTATTTTTCCATAAAAATGAAAATAAAGTTTTCCAATTAAAAAAAAAAAGTGTTCACAAAATTATAAAGAATTGAATGGAAACTTTTTCAAATGAATTGAAAAATGTTAATTTCTTTTGAAATTTTTCACACTATACTTTTTTCTACCATCTCTACATATCCTTGAATTTCATCTGCACTGTACTTTCAGAGCTTTACATCTCTATTCTGTTTTCCTTGCTTTTTGTTGGATATTTTTTTAAAAAAATTTCCAACTCGTTTCCCCAAAGACTTTTTCTTCTTAAAATATAATGGAAACACCAAAAGAGAAACAAACTTACATTTTTTTTCTTGTCACGATGCTTGAGTGCTTTAGGTGCAAAGTTGGCTAGGCTAAGTTGTCGATCACCATCTGAATTGTAACAGAATGTCACGTGGCCTATGAATCTTGTAATTTGAGAGAAAAGCCAGGCAAATAATGGCAAAAAAATTGTGGAATATTGTATTCTGTCCATGCCTCCTTTCCTCCCTCTACCTCAGCAACAAGCTGGGGAAGAGTGGCATAAGAGGCCATATGCTACCACTATGGCATCTGACTTTAAGGCCAGAGTTCCCCAGCAGTGCGGTGGAAAATGGGCACCTCTTTATAAGGAGGCTTAAACACTTCAGTGGATGCACTTTCCAAAGTCCTTTGTTTATAAACTGAACTGAGTGAAAATGGAGTAGTGTTCTTCTATTTAGTAGTTTCTGTTGGCTTTTACCATGATCCTAATGCTATTCAAAAATAGTTGCTACATTTCATGTATTTTTCCAGCAGTGCTGGGTCTGTGCTGGCTATTTCTTGCATGACCTTGTTTGATCTCTTGGCTGCCTTCACTGCTGACTGCTGTGATGCTTGTAGAAAAGCCAGCAGTTCTAGTGACAGATTTCTAGGACAGATTTCTGATGGACTACTTTGCTCTTCTGGATGTCTTTCCCTTTCATTCCCTCTAGAGTCAAAACCCATCAGTGCTGTTACACTGTGTTCTGGTCTTGTAGCAGCTCTGCAAGGGCTTCACAAAAACAAAATATAAGATTTCATTATAATAAAGAGGACTTAAAAGTATAACCTCCTTATATCTAGTGAGATTTTATGTACTATTTTAACACATTGGTTGTCTTAATGTGCTAAAACCTTGATATTGGACAGAATGAATGTCAAAAGCCAAAATGTGATACAGGAAAACACTATTTAATACAACACATAATTAAACTATGAAACTGGTAGGCACTATATATAATTGAAACACTGTTTATTAAGTTTCAGAAAGGATTAGATATTTGTATGGATACTGAGAACATCCAGTTACATTCAGCAGAAGAGACCTTTTTTTTTTTTTTTTCTTTAAGGGTATGAACCCTCATGTTTCACAGACTGACTAAACCATTACCTAACAGTTTAGAAGAAATTGTCCTCCTTGGGTGGTTTATTCTACTACTGGGGCTCATGCACCTTCCTTCAAAGCATTTGGTACCAATCACTATCAGAGATGGGATACTGATCTAAATGAACCATCGGTATAATATGATGATGGCTGTTCTTCAATCTGACCTCTGTGCGGACTCAAATCAAACATAATTTCAGGTAGTTCTGCTTCGAGTGTCAAATATTTCTGTAACACTAAGGGCTTGTGTGCATGAACAATTACTTCATGGGAAGTCTCGGAGTCAATCTACCCAGCATTAGCCTGGTGGGGTCTGATTCTCCTTGTAAATCCTGCTGACCAGCAATCTAACCGTCCATATGCACTAACAGAGACAAGGTGGGTGAGATATCTTTTATTAGACCAGCTTCTGTTGGCGAAAGAGGCAAGCTTTCAAGCCTCAGAGTTCTTCTTCAGATGTGGGACAGGCACTCTGAGCATCAGAACTACATGTTGTATGCAGTCTAGTTGTACACTGATAGTTCATTAGGGCGCTTTGAGCCAGTTCCATTTTAAAGAGGACTAGATCAAGGCAATCTAATGAACTCTTAATGAATGTCAGCAGCATGAATATGGAGCATTAGGCCCTGCCAGTTAAACTCACATCGCAGCTTGTCATGAACTAATTGTTCAGGTAGACAAGCCTTTAATAGAACTATTTTTTAATTATTACCTTTTTATAAATACTAAATTAGATTTACGTTTTAAAGACTAACTCTTCTCCTTATATCTGAATAATACTACCTTATGTTTTTGCCATGAGATGGCAGTATTATGTTGTTGCTTCCTTAATTGTTTCATTTGTGCTTGGTCCTTATACATTTTTAATATTTAGTATTGTTAACTAATTACTCATGGCTGAAGTGTCTATATAGCTTCTGTATAGGATTGTATACATCTATAGGATATACTGTATACACAATCTGTAACTTGAAATTAGGTAAAAGGAAAAATGGCACCATTTTATGGGCCTGACCTCACAAAAAGATTGTATGTCATGTCTCTGGCACCGTACCTTTGAAATATGATTTTAAAAATAAAACTTCATCTGGGCTCCAGGTTTCAATAGTATTCTAAACATAAATCCTCAAAAGCACTCTAGATTATGAAATTGTAACCGTTCTTATTTTAAGCAGTATTCAAGATTTTATTAAAGCTGCCCTCTCCCCCCAAAGAAAAAAGATCCAGGTGGACCAAAGGGTGATGATATTCATATTATTTTACATGCTCCTGTTTTCTCTGGGAAAGCACACATTAGATACAACAAAAATCTTATATGCAGCTCTGGGCAAACAGCAAGATGTCAGTTTTGAGAACACAGAATCATAAATTGCCCTGAAAATTTTAAGAACAGAAAATTCTGTGGTGTGGGATTTTCTTTTTAAAGACTTTGTGAATGCTTTCCTTAAACTAACTTCCAGAACAGAAATGGCACCAAAGATGGGGAGAAGAGTGATTCTCGGAGAGAATGAACACGTGGAAGTATCAGGTAAAATGGCTTTTGTGCAAAGAAAGTAAGAACTGCTATAATGTCTAAGGGAATGTAAGCATTTTGGCCAAATAGTCTTCAAAATCTTATTAGGAAAAGTCTTTTGGAGCATAAATAAGAGTGAAACCAATTGGGTTCTGTCTAAATGACTGTAAAAAACTATGGGATTTAGTGGAATATGTATCTCTTCTGTAGTGTGTGTGTTTTGTTTTGTTTTGTTTTTTTAAAAAATCATCCTATAGAATTCTACAGCAAATATAAAATCTCTATTTTAATTCTGTGAGTTGGTCCAAATATTTTTCAAAAAGAGAGAATTTAAGGTGAAGTGAAGACTAACTTCTTTCATAAGAGGTAATCTGACATGGATTTAAATAACAGAGGGGTGTATGTTTGTTTTTTACATTAAATTATATATACATAATAAAATTCTATTTAATGTGGTATCTGAGGTATCACACCTATCTTTCTGCTTTGGGCTGGAAAGATGCTACTCTGTTTGTATAGAAATCTGGCTCTCATGTATACTGATCATTAAGATTTCTTTTAATGTATTTATAAGTGTTTAACTTGAACACAGTGGGTTAAATTCTGCAGATGGATGTAACTTGGATATAGGTATGTAGTTTCCATTAAAGTCAATGGGAGCAATGGATGATTGCATAAGGTTAGAATTTTGCCTTTCAAGACAGTAGCTTTTTTAATGGAGACTCTTGCTGAATTCTTTACAGTACACAAAATATACAGCTTGTTTCTTTGAGGTCAATGTTAAAAATGAAATAGAGTTGCATATAAAACTATCTGTATACTGGACTGTATATAATTTGTCACTAGTTATCCTTACAGTCATATTTCATTTAGTCACTAGATTTTAAGTGGCCTCTGAGATCCACTGTAGAAGTCATCTCAGGGCGTTTGCAGTATTGTACAGTTTCATCCGCATGTCACTGTCTGCATTTTTATTGCTTTCATAATCTGGGTAATAAAACCAACATTCTATACCCATAGTATAGCAGTTTAATCATAGCTTTTAAAATAAGAAAAAAGTCTACATTACTTCCTATTAAGCCCTAGTTAATGAAAAGTAAAAGTTAAAAGGTGCTACAGCAATTGTGAATGCTATTGAAACGTGCTTTTGCATACAGAGGAGGAAAAGCTCCTTATTAAAATCTAGACGTGCCTGCTGGCTATAGGTTTTTGTAGTTCTCATATACTGGCTAGGCAGCTTTCTGCATTTTATTAAAAAAGAAATCCTTCAATCAAGAATTTTTATTGATTCTGATTAAACTTTCTTTCATTAAAAGTTAAAAGCCACCAAAATTGTGGGTAAGCATTACTGAAAATCACACGACCACAAATGCTCCCAGAAGGAAAAAAAGATGTTCTGTTTGAAACTGAAAGCTGCAGACAGTCAGTTTCAATGCAGCTAGTGAGAAACTAAATATGTCTTTTACTAGCTTTATCTTTCACTCTTTGGTTCAGTCACTCTTCAAAAGTCTAAATGTACTGATAAAAGGGTGCCTGAACTTGAAGGCAATGCCTGGAGATAGAACAGACATGGAGTGCTTGTCTACATTTCTAGTCAGTGTGAGGCAAGCGAAGTTGTGAATGTACAGTGGACTAGCCTGCCATGTGCCAACTGACCACATGGACCTTCTGACCATTTCTAGAAGTTGTACACATGCTATGTCACTTGTAGTGTGCAAGGCAGCAAGGTTCATGGAGTCAATTGGTGTGTGGCAGGCTAGTGTGTTGGGCATTCACATCTTGGCTTGCTGAGTGCTAACTAGACAAGTTTGAGATTTAGGGCTTTCTTATGACCTTCTATGAGGGGAGGGCAACAAACATTTACTGAAGAAACTGTGAACCAGACTCTGTGCTATGTTGTGCAGGAGACACAACTCAGACTGCAGGAGAGAAGATGTGGTTTAGGCACCTTTATGCTTTCTGAATTGTGGGCCTAGCCAGCACTTCCCACACAGTAGAGCAGGCCTGAAGGGGCATAAAGCCCTGCCTGGGCCAAAACGTGGGATGAGGTGCACACAAATATTACTCATTCAGGAATCTAAAAATGTAAAAATGCTGTGGGTTTAATTTTTTTAATGCAAATAGGGGTTTTTTAGAAACATTTTGCTTCATTCCGTGTAGCTGATGTAAAAATAACTTTCACAAATAAATCAAATTGGGTTGAATGTATGCAGGTAACTTTGAGACTAAAGATAGTGAGATCCATGAACATGGGGGGCACCTGAGAGAGATGCTGAGGGCTTTTCTAAAAGACTGCAGCTGAAGATGTAAATTCCAGCTTGGGTTGATGTAAAAGTTTTAGCTCTGATGGAGCCAGTGTGCTAAAAATAGCAGTCTGGGTATAGTAGTGAGAGAGGCATGTTGGATTAGTGCCTGCCCCCTGGGTACAATCCAGCCTGAAACCTTAGGTATGTGGTTGGGGCAACTAGCTAGTCTTGCTGCCAGTGCAGCTGCAACTATGTTGCTTGCTCAAAGTGAGCACAAATATGGCTACTTGAGTTTGAGACTACACCTCCTACAGCACTTAGGCATCTGTATACACTCACTCCAGTATGTTACAGGTTTTCCAGTGTGTCTGATCTGCAGAGGATACGAGTCTGTAACAGCCTTACCTTGAGAGCTTTAGCTCAAGTTGTAGCAGCTCATGCTTTTAGCTTTGGAGGTCCCCAGTTCATTTCCTGGCATGTGGGCCAAGGTGATGATTGTCACATTGCTACCATTGCACTGCTCTAAAGCTCAGAACAGTGGGATGCAGTGTGTACTAGCCATAGTCCATCCTCTGGTTTGCCCCTATGCCAACATCTGTGCTGCAAACTCTGCGTTCGAGGGGACACTTATTTTATGTGAGGGGAAATTCTGTAGGAGACTTTTCTCCCATAATTCTACAGCAGTGGAGTAAAGGGGCCATAAGGGGACAGAATCGGGACAGTTGAATTTCAATATGAAGATTTCCTTCACATTCTGCAGCGCTTGTGTGGTGGAAATAAATGGGGCAAGATCAGGGCTTCTAAAACTGCATGGTGTGGTGTGAGTGCAATTCCATATACAATCTCAGTTTTTTCTTCTTTTTTTTTCATTTTAAATAAATAGTGCCATGTTCTGTTCTCTTCCCTTTCTACTAAGAGAGAACTTTTATGCTGAAATATTTCATAGTGTACTGAGCTGGAACACAGGAAAGGCTAGGGTAAGAAACAAAAGGGCAATGTGTCTTAATGGATGGAGCACTGGACTGGATTCAGCAGACCTGGTTCTATTCCCTGCCCCATCCAACCACTTCTTCTACCTGTCCCCTGACCACCCCTGGATGCCCCGCCCCTGATTTCCCCCACACTGCTCTATCCAACCCTTCCCCTCTCCTTCCTGACTGCTCCCCCAGGATCCCTGAATCCCATCCACACCCCACCCTGACCACCACCTTGAACTCCCCTGTCCCCTTAATGTGCTTCCAGGAGTGCTGGTGGCACTATAGCCACACTTCCCAGAGCACCAGGACAGGCAGCCACGCTGCCAGGCCAGAGCCGAGCCGACCACTCCACTGTGCAGCACAGAGTACTAGGTCAGGCCAGAGCTCTGCAACTGTGCTGCCTGGAAAGAGCTCACAGCCCTACCTCCCAGAGCATTGTGCCAGTGGTGCAGTGAGCTGACGCTGTGTGGGATGGGCAACAGCAGGTGAGGGGCTGGGGGCTAGTCTCCTGGGCCAGGAGTTCAGGGACCCAGCAGGAAAGTCCCATGGGTCGTAGTTTGCCCATCTCCATGTTAAATGAATCCTAGCATTAATGGGGCCTTGATTATTTTTCACAATGACACATGCTGTATTAATTGCTGAAAAACTAAACACATGGGTCCTCCTTGTTACTAATCAGGTTGCTTACAGAATAAATCAAGCACGGTTGCTGAATTAGTTAAAAAAATAAAAGAACAGTAGAGAAAGAAATCCCAACAATTTGCAAAATGCTAGTGTAATGCACACGCTTTTATACCGCACCATTTTTTGTTAAGCGGCAGTGGGGAGGAGAGTTAAATTTACTTGAATCTTTTTCTCTCTATATATCAGGATCATCTGTCTCTGACCAGCTATTAGTGTCTGGAAAACATCCAGAAGAAAGAAAGAAAGAGAGGTTTTTTTCTGACTCCATCCAGGATATTAGTGTTGGTATATGCTGTGTTGTAGCCATGTTGGTTATATGTAAAAGAGGCAGGGTAGCTTATTGGACAATTTTTATTGGTGAGAGACACAAGCTTTTGAGCTGCACAGAGCTCTTCAGGTCACCCACTTTGTATCCCTATTATGGGGAGACTGTTCTGTGTATCCTACACATTCTCAGCCTGAGTGCTAAGTCATTCAGGGGGAACTGTTCTAAATATAAGAACTCCTGAGCATCCTGGTGAGGGTGGTCAATATTATTTGACTTAAAAATTTCCCCAAAGAATAGGGTTTCATCAAAAAAAAGAAAAAAGTCTGGAGCTAGGCCTTTAAAGTGTGTGTGTGTGATTACTTGTTCAGGAAAATAAGACCTCATATTCCTCAACCTTCCCCCATTTTACTCAAACCAAACTCAAATGTTTGGAGATATCTCACTCTCTGTTAACCCTTCTCCTCCCCACCTCTCCTGCCCCCCACTGCCTTTTTCATTTCTGGTTTCCATTTGATGAGATTGAAACCAGAATTGCCAAAATAGTGTGAAAGTGGTTTTTCATGTGGCATTTCCAGCCCAGATCAGAAAGTCTGTGTACGACATAGTAAGCCATTTTTTAAAGACTCCAGAAGTTCAGATAATTCACATAACAATCTAAATACCAAACCCAAACTCCATGACTTTAGAACTAAAAGTGATTGTAGATACTGATTTTGTGTATTCCTATGGGAAGATATGTCTCTCATGTATACTGGATTTACATCAATAGAACAGAATGTAGTCCTATGTTTCTTTTTAAAATAGATTAATAAAGAAATTTTAAATGAAAAATTACCAGATAAAACAAGTTTTGTTCTTTTAAAAATTATTTAAATATGTAGAAGTTCAAAAATGTCTCTGTGCCCCTGCTATGCAACAACATTTTAAACAAAATAATGAATGTCTGAAAATTAGATTTATTATCCAGAGGCAAAGTAACCTTATTATATAGAAAACACCAACAAACTCATTCTTGCATAATATATAATCCAGTAGTTTAATTTGTAAACTTGATCAGTGCTCCTAATTGAGTTCATTAGTACCTCCAAGTCCTATAAGACATTTAAATACTTGTTTTAATTAATATTTAGTCTTTAATGCTGTTTAGAGTCTCCCAAACTTTCAAAATGGTCTTGTAATTGCTTTTCTAAAATTTACCAGCTGTGTAAACTTTATTGCTACAAGGACACAGATGCAATATGACAATGAATTGGTAATTAACTGTTTGTACTCTACTTATAATAGGAAACTTGCAAGTGTTTTCTAACGAAGACTTGCTTTTGTAATTCACAACTTAAAATGTCTTCCTGTTTCCATATATTATTATTTTTTAAAATTAATAAGAAAATAGTTCCTAACCTGGTAATATCAGCCCCAGCTGTGGTATCTCCTGAGAAAAGCCTTTGAAGGAGCCACAGCTGGAGCAGGAGATGGCAGCAAAATGAGCATTTAGAGCCTTAAAACTTTCACTGTTCAATATAGTTTCATCTCATGCTGAGGCTAACTCAGTGGTTTCACTCAGTAGTTGTAGCTCAAAAACACTCATGCATTTAGGTTCAGCAAAGATCTTAATTTTTCTTACAGTTTTTGTTTCCCTTTTCTTGAAGGGGAGGTTAACATGCCAACCAATGATACAGTTGCCCAGCAAAAGCAGCAGTGGTTGGATCTTGACGATTAATGAATTACACATCATCCTCTTTGTTCAGCCAGTTTTATAAACAGCACTGTAAAATATGCACTATGTCATAGGGGGTATTTATGGGGGTGCAGGGGTATTGTATAATAAAAATATATAATCCTAAAAGTAAGTGGACTAATCGCCACTGTGTTGGATGCACCCAACTACGGGGTTGTGTCAGCAGGGATCTCTGTGGGGACAGGTGCACTGTGAGGGCAGGGGGTAGGAGAGGTGCTGGGGGAAGGGACCAGGCTCCCTCTGTGCCTGCTCCTGTTCCGTTCCGTTCCCAGCCCGGGCCAGCTCTGCCACCCCCCTCGCTCTCTGCCGGATAATTCTAGCAGAATAAAACAGAATTGGTTTGTCATGCCATGGGAAGTCTAATATGAAAAAGAGCATATGGTTATAGTTGTTTGATACAATTTAATGTAGAGATACAGAACAAACAGATTCTCTGCTGGTATAAAATAGGACAACGTTCTGATAAGGTTTTTTCCAGCTGCATGGGAATAGAACTGTGCGACTACCTGACATTTTGGTTTGCTGGGTGTACCGAAAAATTGAAAAAATATTAGTTGTTTTGTTTCATTTTTGAGGTATTTTGGAAAATATTGAAAGATAATGTTTAGATATTTTTTTTCCAGAATTTTTTTGGCTGTCTTCCTTGACTGAAACAATTTGGCACTTTTGACATGAGCTGTAAAATATTACTGTCAAACCAAATCTGCATTTTTGGGTTGGGAGGGAGGTGGTTGTCTGAAAAATCTTGCTCAGCTCTGGTATGGATGCTTTCAATGGAGCTATGTTCACATACACCAACTAAGGATTTGACCCCCTCAAGATATAATCTATTGCTTAGTCACCACTGCAGCCTTGTCTCTTCTTCTAACCTCCCTTTCATTCCTAGCAGTAACATTCAAAATCACGTACTCCCCGCTTTTCTATCTAATTCCATGGCCTAATTATAATCATTAGTATTTCATGGTCATTAGTGGTGTTATCTCTGTTTTACAGACTGGAAACTGAGGCATGGGGTAGTATAAGATTAAAAATTTCAAAAGATGTTCCTAAATCATTTAGAAGCCTAACTCTTATTTGCAAAATTACTTTTGAAAATGGAACTTGAGCTCTTAATCATTTAGGCGCTTTAAAAAAATTACATTATGAGTAGAGTGACCAGACAACAAGTGTGAAAAATTGTGACGGGGGTGGGGGAAAATAGGCATCTATATAAGAGAAAGCCACAAATATTGGGAGTGTCCCTATAAAATTGGGACATCTGGTCACTCTACTTATGGGTCAGATTTGTCAAAGAATCTTAGGCATCCAAATCTTGTGGAATTTTCAAATGCCCTTAGGCACTAGGGCCATATTTTTAAAAGGGATTAAGGCACTTAACTCCCACTGAAATCAATCAAAGTTTTGTGCCTAGGTGCTTTTGAAAAGTCTATCATCTGCATCTGCTGAGCTAGGAATTAACTCAGGTGTCCTGAATCAGAATTCTCCTGATCCACTTGGTGCTATAGCTACTAAATCTACTTTCCTATCCTATGACAATGCTTAACTTTTATACTTTTTAATAAAAAAACCTTAAAGTTTGAGCTCTTAATGTACCTAATCTTGATAATAAAAGCTGCTTTATAGTAAGGCTGTTCATTAATTGAAGTTAACTCATGAGATTAAAAAAGTTGCAATTAATTAATTGCAGTTAATCACTGTTTTAAACAATAGAATATGAGTTGAAATTTTATTAAATATTTTTGGATGTTTTTCTATATTTTCAAATATATTGAATTCAGTTACGACACAGAGTACAAAGTGTACTCTGCTCACTTTATATTTTTATTACAAATATTTCCATGGTAAAAATGATAAACAGAAGAAATAGTATTTTTCAGTTCACCTCATACAAGTACTGTAGTGCAATCTCTTTATCATGAAAATGCAACTTAGACATAGAGTTTTTTGTTACATAAGTGTACTCAAGACCAAAACAATGTAAACCTTTAGAGCCTACAAGTCCACTCCGTCCTACTTCTTGTTTAGTCAATAGCTAAGACAGAGACGTTTGTTTACATTTATGAGAGATAATGCTGCCTGCTTCTTATTTACAATGTCACCAGAAAGTAAGAATAGGTGTTTGCATGGGACTTTTGTAGCCGGCATTGCAAGATATTTACATGCCAGATTCGTTAAACATTCATATGCCACTTCATGCTTTGGCCACCATTCCAGATGATATGCTTCCATGCTGATGATGCTTGTTAAAATAATTATGTGTTCATTAAATCTGTGACTGAGCTTCCTGAGAGAATTGTATGTCTCTAGCTCTGTTTTACCTGCATTCTGCCATATATTTCATGAATCAGAGGGGTAGCTGTGTTAGTCTGGAATTGCAGAAGTGACAGAGTCCTGTGGCACCTTAAAGACTAACTAAAATATTAGAGCATAAGCTTGCATGCATCCGACGAAGTGGGTATTAGCCCACGAAAGCTTATGCTCTAATACTTTAGTTAGCCTTTAAGGTGCCACAGGACTCTGTCACTTCATATATTTCATGTTATAGCAGTCTCGGATGATGACTCGGCACATATTGTTCGTTTTAAGAATACTTTCACTGCAGATTTGACAAAACACAAAGAAGGTGCTAATGTGAGATATGTAATGATAGCTACAGCACTCGACCCAAGATTTCAGAATCTGAAGTGCCTTCCAAAATCTGAGAGGGACGAGGTGTGGAGCATGTTTTCACTGTAGAAATACTCATAATTCCTTTAATTTGCCAGTTATAGGACACTCAAGTTTTTTCCAAAATATTTCTTTAAATCTTTACAAGTGTACTGTCCACGGGTTTGTAGTGAGATAGTATGTACACAGAGACCAAATCCAGATGTTATAATACTGTTAAGACCATTTAGCCAATGGTCAGTTTCTCTTTCCCTTTTTAAGAAGTGAAAAGTCAAAAGGACATTATGAATCATATTCCTGCCATGAGTAACCATATTGAATTCATTTCTATTCCATTCATCCTTAACAGTGAGAGTCTAGAAAGCGAGAGTCTAATCAAATCTTAACAGTGGGAGTCTAGAAAGAACCTGGGTAGCTGTGTCTCCATTTTGTGTAATGTTTATATTTGCATATCCAAGGGTCAGTTCATCTTGCCCCCAAACATTAGGCTACTTATGTGAAATCTTGAGGTTTGTTCTGTTGTCTTGGGATGAAGAGGACTGAGGGAAAGTAAAATACAATCATGTAGATCACAACTTGTTGACTTTTTTAATATCCCTTATGCAATGTTGCTACTTCCATGTTGTCTAAAATCAGTGAGTCAATAATGATCTTAATATTATGACTTTAATGAGAGTATTGCCTGAGGCAGACTGTAGGCTTGGACCCCTGGCCCATAATATTACATATCGTTTTCAGAGTGCTGCAATTCCATGGCACTTTGGGGGTAATATGAAAAACAGAATAACAACCTTATATCTGATTACATTGTAAAGTCAAGTGTATCATCTAGAAGCTTGCATTGTCTTTACCATCACAAATCATCATCTGCATTCTTTTAAATTCGACCCACTTGGAGGTTGGGATTTAACAAATAGTTTGCTCTAAAGAGGTAGTTTGTGGTGGAAGGGTAATTATCTTTGGAAAAAAATAAAGAATTGGTTTGATTCCACAGCACTGGAACATTCTGAATGAAACCTAGTCTTCTATGAATCATCTTGGGTCCTCTTGGAAAATTAGAATGTGTTATAGTTCTTGGGAATGGAGGTTGTTCGTAAGTCAGAACAAAACATGATGGTGGTTCTTTCAAAAGTTTACAACCAAACATCGACTTAATACAGCTTTGAAACTTTACAATGCAGAAGAAAATGCTGCTTTTAATCATCTTAATTTAAATCAAACCAGCACAAAAGAAGTTTCTTTAACTTGTCAAATCCTTTTTAATCTTTTTTTTTAATAGTTTAACATTGCACTGTACTGTATTTGCTGCTTTTCTCTCGCTGCTGCTGCTGCCATCTGACTGCGTACTTCCAGTGTGTGGCTGATCAGTCAGTTTGTAACTCTGGTGTTTGTAACTCAAGTTCTACTGTATTACCAATTATTCTATATAAAATTAGTGTAATGACATACTATCATCTCAAAAGGAAAGTAAAAGGTTGCCAAAGTGGATGTTTAAATTTGTTAATGAGAGTGAAAAGAGTTGATGAATGTTGAATCATTCTTTGGCAGTATTAATGAAAAATTATCATTCATTCTCTTTCTTTCATGGACATGTGATTTAGCTTGTTGAAACAGACTTCTCAGGCTTGTAGCCTGTTGAAAATAGTATTGTACTGTCTAGCTCAGAAGTCTGGTAGCAGCATGCTGTATTGACATTCAGGGAATTGCAATTCAGGATATATTAGGACCTTAAGTGTATTCTCTGATGTGTCAAGGGCTGAAGGAATTGTTCTCATATGGCCCCTCCTAGCTACTAGCCAGCCATGGTGAACTGTGGAAAGACACATCCGGCTTTTCACAAATGGAGGCAGGAGCTGAGGTCAATTTGTTTCATTCCATTCATTTCAAATGGAAGAACACTGAGTTACATCAGCTGAAAATCTGGCTCAGAATGACCAGAGTGGGACATAATTATGATGGAAAGAAATTGGGAAGGATGTGAAGAAACCTACTTTCTCCCAAATGTGTGTGTCTCTCTGTCTCTGTTTACTTATATATATGGCAGTGCCTCAAAATCCATAACCATAACAAGAGGCTGAAAGAGGAGTTTAAGTGCAATAAGCAAAATCAATACCCAATTAAAGTAAGGTAAGTGACCTGCTTCAGCTCCAATATATAGGTCTGAGACTTGGGGCTACTGGGGAAAAAATAATACAGAAGTCAATTTTATGCAGCACTATGATTAAAAACAGGGAATTTCCCCAATTTTGAAAGAGGGGGAAAAATCCTTTTAATGACTGTCAGGAACCTGTCTGTTTTATTTACACCCATGGCTATCAGATAACAAATTGATATAACTGTATCACTCTTTAGTGTTGTACATTAATCCATGCTGAGTCTATAACACATTACCCATTACAGATTCCATATACTGCAGGTATTGACACTGTTCCCTGACTTTTAACAACCCATAACTAGTTAGGTCTACTTCAGGGGAAAAAAAATCAACCACAGCTGTGAAATAGTTTTCTTTTCCTCCCGTCCCCAGTGTGTGTGGAGGACTCCATATGTGCACATATGCTTGTGCAGCATGTCAACGCCTGGCAAATACCTTGCCAAGTATAATTTAACTGTTCCTTTCCAAAAAATGTTGTTTTGGGCCTAATTTTCAAAGGTATTTAAGCTCCTGGAGATGCAGATAGGCATGTAGTGGGATTTTCCGAAGTGCTACATTGAAACTTTTGGCAGCCTATTCCAAGAAGAGCAAGCCTCTGCATCTGTTTTCTCCTCATGAGTTCCAACTACACTGAACTCCTCTACAGGGGCTTGTTGTTTGGATGGATCCTGCAAGAAGAATTAGCCCATATTCTTGACAGTAAAACAGCTGTGAAAAACCCACCCTTAGCACCAAAATATTCTATTTTTGAAAAACAAAGACATACCCTGTTTTGAGTAACTTGGCAAACAGGCTGTTCTATCCAAACAGTCCTAGTCAGATAAAATTTGCTTTGAAGTCAATGGCCCCTTCCATCCTCCACTTTATCTTGCACCTTACTCTGGGTTGCTTTCCCTGCTTCATCCCTGCCCTCTCAGGGTTATGAGCATGCCACTCTATTGGACTGTTTGAAACTTTCCCTCCAACATCTTGCCCTTCTAGTTAAGATTTATGGAGGAGCAGGGCTTCCAGCTGGGGGTGTTATGTGGAGTCAAGAAGTGTCTTTTATTCCTTTCCACTGAATGGTTTTGAAAACCACAGCTGTTATGTTCTTTTTTAAAAAAGTCTAAATACTCTAACTTTTAGTATCTGTTTTCTGTTCCCCCCTGAAAGAGGAAATGAGCAGGGATCTAAGTAAGAGGTGAGAATTTGTTCTTCTCCAGTAAGAGGATACCAGGGCATTGGTCTGGGGGCAGCATGGCATTGGAGTAGCCTCTATGTGTGCTTGCCAGGTGTGTGTGTGTGTTTCTCTTCCTGTGTCACTTTCAGGAGTCATTTTTCCCTCAAAGAAAGAGGAAGAGAGTTGGGGTGAGTAGGAATATTTCAGTGGGCTGGAAGGAAGTGATTTGGCTGGAAGTTGATGATATTCTGTTTGTGTTCATTTCAAGAACATATTGGAAATGCTGTTAATTTAACATCTAGCATTCAAAAATAGCAATAACTTGTAACACATCAGAGAATCCAAAATGACAGAGCTGCCAGCGATCTAAAACTGCAGGTGGAAAACAGAATACATAAAGAGACTTAGTTTTAGAATAAATGACTAAATATTGATAAATTGCCATAGTACGAAGTATTCCATTGATGAGGTTTGAATTAAGTGGCACTTAATCATACACTTGACCTATTCTCTTTTGTCACTGACCTGAAAAAAAGCAGGCAGAAATAGTGTTTGTTTTTTAAGAGGTTCCAGGGATATGTCCTCAAATCTATACACATATAGTGTCCCAAATTTTCCTTTTCTGCTGGGACAGTTGTTGTGCAGGACACTGAAGGTGACAATCCTAGGACCAGCATTTGCCACACTGGCATCCAGACAGGTACATGGGCCACATCAATGAGCTTTCAAACTACCAAATGTGCATTTTGTGACTATTCTGCTGCTACATAGATTGAAACTCAATTACCTTTTTCCATGGCCATTGACACTTGGGGTATGGTTTGTGAGCCAAGGCAGGAGCAGGGTCCCCAAAAATAACAGATGGTTCAGATACACCATATATAACACCGGAATTTCCATGGAATAATGTCCATTCTTCCCTCTCCAAATACAATCCCAATCTCCGCATTTTAGCATCATGAAGCTTTCTGGTGTTCCCCTCATTAGTATTCATAAATCTGCTTCTTTAACATAATCATAAATGATCTGGAAAAGCAGCAAATAGTGAGGTGGCAAAATATGTAGATGTTACAGAACTACTCAAGATAGTTAAGTCCCAGACAGACTGTGAAGAGCTATAAAAGGAGCTCTCAAAAACTGGGTGACTGGGCAACAAAATGGCAGATTAAATTCAATGTTGATAAATGCAAAGTAATGCACACTGGAAAACATAATCCCATAAAATGATGGGGTCTAATTAACTGTTACCACTCAAGAAAGAGATCTTGGACTCATGGGTAGTTCTCTGAAAACATCCATGCATTGTGCAGTGGCAGTCAAAAAAGTGAACAGAATGTTGGGAATCATTAAGAAAGGGATAGATAATAAGGCAGAAAATATATTGCCTCTATATAAATCCATGGCATGCCCACATCTTAAATATGGTGTGCAGATGTGGTTGCCCCATCTCAAAAAATTTATATTGGAGTTGGAAAAGGTTCAGCAAAGGGCAAGAAAAATGATTAGGGGTATGAAATGGCTGCAGTCTGAGGAGAGATTAATAAAACTGGGACTTTTCAGCTTGAAAAAGAAACAAGTAAAGGGGGGATATGATAGAGGTGTATAAAATAATGACTGGTTTGGAGAAAGTAAATAAGGAAGCATTATTTACTCCTTCTCATAACCAGCGCCAGCTCCAGGCACCAGTGCTTCGCGGCTTGCTGCCCCAGGCACGCTCTTGAAGGGCAGCCTGATGTTCACCGTCGGGGCAGCAGTCAGGTTGTCTTCGGTGACATTTTGGTGGGAGGTCAGAGACTCCTGCAGATTTGGTGGCATTTTAGCGGCAGGGACGACGAGGCCGCGGGACCCATGGACCTCCCGCAGAAATGCCGCCAAATCCATGGCAGCCACCGACCTCCCGCAGGTTTGCTGCAGAACTTCCATGCTTGGAGCAGCAAAAACCTTAGAGCCGCCCCTGCTCATAACACCAGAATTAGGGGCCATCAAATGAAATTAAGAGGCAGCAGGCTTAAAATGAACAGAAAGAAATATTTTTTTCACACAACGCACAGTCGGCCTGTGGAACTCCTTGCCAGAAGCTGTTGTGAAGGCCAAGACTACAACAGGGTTCAAAAAAGAACTAGATAACTTCATGGAGGATAGGTCCATCAATGGCTATTAGCCAGGATGGGCAGGAATGGTGTTCCTAACCTCTGTTAGCCAGAAGCTGGGAACGGCTGTTGGGGGTGGATCACTTGATGACTACCTGTTTAGTTCATTCCCTCTGGGGCACCTGGTATTTGCCACTGTAGGATGACAGGATACTGGGCTAGATGGCGTTTTGGTCTGACCTAGTATGGCCATTCTCATGTTCTTATGTTGCCTAAAACAGTTGGGGCTCTGCTTTCAGTTGGGGGCTCTGTTAGTATTTGTTAGTAAATATATAACACTTTTAGTCCTTTTCTTTCTGTATATTTGATTCATTTATATATTAACTATTTTTTAGACTCTTTGCGATATAAATAAGTGTGTTGAATTCTAATGCCCAGAATACTGATCTTAACCAATAAGTAACACTATTTAGGAATTCTTTGTGTTAGACTATATTTAATAATCCTCGATGCCTCTATCTCCATAGAACTCCAGACAGTTTGGGAAACCATTTCCTTAATATCTGTCTTGTCTTATCTATCTAACTTGCATAAGCATATATGAAACTGATAAGAGATGAATGTTATAGCGGATGTTTTGGGGAATCACCAGGAAAGAAGAATTATGGGGGAGGGGAGAGAAAGACCCACTGAAATATTTAAGCTTGTTAGTGCTCTCAGCTGTAAATAATCACGACTTCACACACAAATCAGGTAACTTGAGAATGTATAAAAATAACATCGGAATGTGTTTCTTTTGGTAAAGAGGGTTTCTTTATTTGAAACCCTATATAATGACCCTGGCACTAGAACTTAGTTGGAGAATGAATCTGCTGCATCCTTCCAGTTACAGTGAAGAAGAGAGCCGGAGCCAGCTCTTTAGCATATCACATGAAGAAGGTAATTTATCTCCTCTTTCTGTATAGTGCTGAACTAATCTTTGATTAAATAATTCCAGTTGAGCCTGATGGATGACAATCTTGAGTCATCCTCAACTCAGACACGCAAAGCTTTAGGCATTATAGTAATAAAATAATATGTAATGAGAACATGATCACAGTGAAACAGTTAACAAATGTGACAGTTTAGATGTCAATATTAGGTACCAGACTAAAAACTGTCACGCACTGAAATGTTTGTTCTCATCTCTCTGAGCATTTGTCCGCAGAAGGTGGAATAGTGGATTAACTTTCCTTCACAACAATGAGAGAAATAATAGCAGCAATAATTTTAAAATGAAATATTAAATCAAAGAGTTCAAAAGAAGGGTAGGTTCTGTGACAAAGTGAGCAGCTGCAAAGTCACCAATATATGCATCCCTGACCATATGTTAGATTAAGTATAATCAATAATACTTTTTCAAAGGTAATCCCTACACGTTCACAACAGTCTAATCATCCGACAGTATGTAGCTCTTAAAATAAAAGCAAATACATCACAAGGCTACTATAGTGGAATATGTTTATGTGCATTAATCCAAACCCTGATCTACATTAGAAAATTAGATTGGTTTAACTGCATTACTCAAGGGTGTGGAAAAAAATTTCCTGTGTAGACAGTGCGAGATCAATGGAGGAATTCTGTTGCTAGGATTTCTAGCTACTACGTGTTGGGGAGCTGGATTACCTACACCTACAGGAGAATTCTTCCCTTTGCATAGATAATGTCTCTACTGTGCAGCTGCAGTGGCACAGCTAAGCTGTTGTAACTTTTATGTGCTGACAAGCTCTACTTCACACAAGTAAATAGAGTATGATGAGGTTATTTAAAAAGTGATAGCCAGTGGCATCTCTTTGCGAGTGTGCTGAGAGGAGGAGATACAGTTTTAATGTCTGAAGGATGAAGAGTTACAGTTAATTCTAAATTGACAGCTAGCCAGGAGGAGGAAATACTATTTCTAGTCCTGGGGCTGCTCTTTGGAAGCAACCCTGCAGCCCCATGCAGTTCTGCGTCATGGTTGTGCATCCTCATCCTTTATTTCACGTTTTCACCTTCCTCTATAGTAATCAGTCGTCTTGGAGAAAAGGGGAATCTAGTTCTATTTCTCTGAGACCAAACTGCTTTCTAGGTGTAGAGATGCACATAGTTTTGGCCCACAAAGTCCATAGGCCAAGTATCCCCCTGCTAGACGCTGATGTAGTGGTCTCTTGACTCTTGGTACAGAAGTCATAGGAGCGATGCCCTAAACCTGTCTTCAACCGGGGAAAGGAGACAGGATCTAGGAAGTGTCAAATTCACTCTAAAATTATTCAAAGTCAGGAAGAGGAAAGTCATCCTGCGCACAGTGTTTACTACAACTAAGCTACCAGAACTTTAAACGTGGATTGTCTTTATTCAGGTGGGAGTAACAAAAAAGATAAAGGAAGCATGACATATAATTGCAAAATAGGAGCATTGCTGACGGTATGAGAAATGAGCAATCTTGGTGCTTTCTTTGGCAAGAACTGTTTGAAAACTGATGTTTTTAAAAAGCTTTATATTGTAGTTCTCTGCTGCACTGATTTAGTGGAGGAAATGATTTTAATAGACTCTTTCTCCCAGCTCATTACAGTCTGACCAATTTCATTCATTGTGTATAATTAGGACTAATTATAACGTAGTTTTTATCTCTGATTTGTAATTCATTTGTTTCACCACTCTGTCTGCATTTCACTGACAGAGACCGTATTGAGAGCAATGGTTTCAATGAAGTCACAGGCCAAATCCTCAGGTCCTTGAAGAAGGACTCATTTTTTCTGAGTCCTCCTTCAAACAAGCTCCTTTTGAACCTCATATGCTCTGCTCCATGTGAGTGATGGAAAGGGATCATTTTCTAGGCTATCCCATTCTTCCTCCATGACCCAACCCCTCACTCGCAAAGAGGAAAGTGCACCTTTTTGTCTGAAGTATCTGGTACTAGCTAATTGTGTGATGGCTAAATGAGTCTCTAGTCTGATTCAAGCTGGCAATTCCTGTTTTACAGTCTGGAAGGTACCAGCTAATGTGTTTGCACCATGCCGGGAAGTAATTTCACTTTTAGCTCTTGTGAAAGGCAAGGACTCTAACAATACGTAGTAGCGGACAAAACATGAAGAAAATAGCAGGTTGCTGATTTACAGATTGTTGAATGGGGAGATGGCGTTGGTCAGAATTCTGCTATGGCAAGTCTTCTAACATTAATAGCTCTGCATGGATCAGATCAACACTTCTTACATTTCATTATGTGATCTCTAAACTGTCAGCAGTATGAGCTCTAGACTGGTTAAAATCATGTAGCTTGCTTTTGATGTGCTTGGTCAAAACTCTCAAAGTTTTTGCTGCTGCATTCCAAACAAATACATTCTTGTTTTGTTCAGAGAGTGAAGCAAGGAGAATAGCTGCATATACATGCAGAATACCTGACTAAAGAATAGGCCTATTCAATAGTCACAGTCAGAACAAATGTTTTGCTGGAATGGCAATATAACATTGATTGTCGCAAAAAAATAATATACCATTGAAGAAATGTATAGTTTCAGCTTGGACAATGCTGCAATGGTTTATCAGGCAGAGAGATAATTCTGTAATCAGAAGGCTAAAGGCAGTAAACCCTCTGATTGTCTATGCTCGGTGCTTTGTGCCACTTGGGAGATCTTTGCAGTGAGTTTAGAATAAAGGCATTCTATCAGTGTCACTCACGGAGATGAAAGTAGACATCTATTGCCCTTTCAAGCAGCTGTTATATTCCAAATCTGTCACAGAATCTCTGTAGCGATTTAACTGGAAATTTAAATCAGCAAGTGGACAGCTCCTAACTTTGCGTATGAACTAAAGCAGATCTTTTAGAAAAAAATCCAGTCTTGATTTTAAAAATTGCTGGTGATAGAGAAGATATTACATCCCCTGATAAGCGACAGAGTCCTATGGCACCTTAAAGGTTAACAAAAGTATTGAAGCATAAGCTTTCGTGGGCTAATACCCACTTTGTCGGATGGGTATTAGCCCATGAAAGTTTATGCTTCAATACTTTCGTTAGTCTTTAAGGTGCCACAGGACACATTGTCACTTCTGCAGATCCAGACTAATACGACTACCTCTCTGATTCTTGGTCCCCTGATAAGTTGTTGCAGTAGTTAATTTTTTTACCTTCTTTCTAGTTTAAATTTGTCTAGCTTCAACTTCCAGCTATTGGATCTTGTTATACCTTTGCTTTGTCTGCCAAGTTTGACCAGCCCTCTATTATGATCCTATTACGAAATTTCTGCTTTTCATGTAGGTACTTCTAGATTGTGCTCACATCCTCCCCACCATTCCCTTTAATTGTCTCTTTGATAAGCGTAATAGATTGAGCTCCTTGAGACTTTCATCACATGATCTATTTTCCAGTTCTTTAATCATTCTTCTGCCTCCTTTCTGAACCCTTTCCAATTTATCAACATCTTTCTTGAATTGCGAATACCACAACTGAACAGAGTGTTCCAGTAGCGGTCACACCAGTGCCAAATACAGATAATAAAACTTCTCTATTCCTACTCAATAGTCTCCTGTTTATACATCCAAGGATTGTATTAGCCATGGTCCAAGGAGATAGGAGCTGGCATCACCTTGGACCATGGCTAATGCAATCCTTGGATGTATAAACAGGAGACTATTGAGTTCTGGTGAGGGTCCTGGCATAATTTAGAAAGCCCTGTAGGGCTGCCTAAGTGTTGACAGACTGCCCCCAGTTCCAGTTGACAGCACTGCCTGGAATACTTGCCCCACCCCCAACAAGCTGCTTCTATACTGATATGGCCTCTGCTGGGGCTTATCGTGAGGTTCTTGTAGGTCAGCATAAACTTCCTTGTGGAAAGCCTATGCCAGAGGGAATTCTCCTCCGCCAGATCCAGGACTCTACTGGCCCTTGGATGTTGCCATAACATCATAGGAAGGCTGTGGCAGAGTGGAGAATCCTTCACATTGTTTCTGTGATTTCTCTAGGGGCTGCCATTTACAAAGAATAATATTGGAGAAGGGCAGATGGATGGTTTTATGGTTAAGTGAGTAGAGACTTGGATTTGATTCTAAAACAAACTTCCTGTGTGATCTTGGGCAAGACACTTTATTTCTTGGTGACTCTGTCTTCCAGCCGTAAAATGGGGAACAAAAGTAATTTTTCTCCCACCTTTGTCTAGTTTATTTAGGTTGTGGAACAGATTCTGTCTGTGTGTTTGTACAGTACATAACACAGTGGGACTCTGACCTCATTTTGGGTCTTCAGAAATGATAGTGATACTAATAATAATTATTTTATTTATCTGCAATGCTAAAGCCATTTTCCTTAAAGTTCTGCTTTCTGTAAAACATTGCATCCTGCTTAAACCAGTCTTAAAATTTTAGTTGACTAGCCAAATGTGGGATGGATTAGCATACTGTCTTAAACCATGGAACGGAGGAGAAGACTTTGACAACCTCATGCATGAGTTCCCCCAGCTCTCACAGACACTGACAATGTTGTGAAAGGGACAGTAAGGCTCATGCTTGTAAGGCTCATTTTGCTATTTTGTTTGGTTCACCAAAATGCTGAAACCAAGAGAGCATTTCCTGTAATGTGAGATATAAAGGTCTGAGGTCTACCAGTCTGTAAATGAGGAAAATACTGAAATCTCTCCTGATGATTAAAATGAATGAAGGTCAAATTTATTTTGAGGTTCTGGCTCCAAACGGCATTCTTGAAACAGCAAGGAAAGCGACAGCTGCTGACCCATTCAGCAACAAAAGGATAAAATTGGGAATATCCTTATATGGAGTAATTGGTATCGTTTTATTTGTTTTTCTTTGTTCTGCTGTGGCAAATAACCTTTAATAGAGATATTGAAGTAAATGTGAGTTTGTGTGGTGTCTGTATGTGCTGCAGTATTAGAGTGCATGAAAGAGGGTCCATTTCATACAGAGGTGAAACATTGTCCAATTTAGACAGGTCTGTTATTACATAGACAGTAACTCCTCTCTTAACATTGTAGTGATGTTCTTGAAAAATGTGACTTTAAGTGAAACGATGGTAAGTGAATCCATTTCTCCCTAAATAATTAATGTAAATGAAGAATTGGTGTGTATCTGTGGAGAAACTAAATAGCAGTTATATTCTAGTATTGATATGAAGTTAGATAGCCACTTCAGTGGTATACAGAAAGCATCAATGTAAAGACAAGATCCTGTGGTTCTTGCCACAGTTTCGATGTACCCCCTCTTACAGTCTGCTCAAGGGATGTCCTCTCATGTGTCAGACTGTCATGTCTCTGAATATGGGTCCACAGTCCTATCCTGATGGGATTTGAGACTGCAGCTGCCTGCCATTTCACTGTGATTACCTGAAGCAGGTATGACAAAAAGTCCAGCCCATGAGCTTTGCTTTCTCTCTCAGGGCCATAACGACAGAATGACAGCAGTTACATGTGACAACACAGCTCGTCCAAAGCATAATACATTTATTTAAGGACTAAAGCATATAGAGAACACACACAATGCAGTAAAAGGTCTGAATGCACACTAAATGTCCCCATATCGTCCTCATAGGGGAGCTTGGCAGGTCCAAGTCCTTCCAACCATTCAGCAAGATTGAACAAAAGACCCATATCTATTTGTTGAGTCAAAAAAGAAGGCCTCTTTCTTAGGTTAATCTCTGCTTTTAATACCAAAAGCCCTTTGTTTGTCTCCTTAGGCCTCTCATATCAATCTGAACCAGTATGTGCAAATCACTCCCGGTGGTGATACCTCTCTAGATCTGTTTACAGTCTCAGGGACTACAGTAATTACCCCTCACTTTTTATTTCCAGTAGGAACTGTGTTAACCCTCCCCACACGGAGTAGAATAATCCCTTCTCCATATAACCTTCATAAATGCGACGCTATAGTCTCCAAAGAAAATGCATGTTTGCAATATTTGTCACAGCCCTTATTCAGAAGAATGACCCCTCTGAATGCTCATTCTGGTGCAGAGCCAGAGTCCTAATTCTGACAATTTTAAAGCAAATGCCTGATCAGTCATCATATACATTGTATGTGATCATAAAATTGGCATTTAAAATATCATGGGCCAGATCTTTGGCCTGTGTAAATCACTGTGTAACACCAGTGACGTCAATGGAACAATACTGATTTAGAGCAGTTGAGGAACTGACTCCACATACATGTGTAATTATTGGCTAAATCATAAAATATTATTTTTAAAAATATCCCGTAAAAGAATTGCTGTGAAAGTACTCCATCTAAATGCAAATGACTGAATAGTAGCACACAATCATTGCATTTAAATGGTCCTTACTGTGAAGTATTACTAAAAAAGTTCAATACTTCACAGCAGCACTCCCATTGATGTCACTTGCATCAAAGACAGTATTTGACCTGATAGATAATAGTTCATAATTCAGAACCTCCCAATTGAAATCAAGGTTTACTATCTGAAAGCAATTTATTTCAGTGCTCCAAATATTACCAAAAAACACCCCAAAACTCAAATTGGCACTGTTTTATGGTCATTCTATCATATTAACTTGGGTGATCAATTTTGTAACCTTGAAACAATTCCTGGAATATTGGAAAACAGAAAAAGGCAAAGGCTTCCAGAGAGTTCTGACAGTTTTTGAGAAGTGATAGTGGAAACACAGTGAATCTTCATTGTTCATATTATATCCATGACATCAGGACTCTGCTGAACAGCAGGCTGGAGGTACTGGCTCAGAGTTTGAGGATCAATGGCAACAAGTTTCACAGAGAGCCTCTGATTGATGCCAACAGCAGCGACAGTGGATTTTCTAGCATAGTGGTGAAAATCAGTGGGGAGGGAGACTTGGCGAGTAGTGGCACATGGCTGCTAACTCATTACTGCCAAGTGAGGCAAGATTTTATCCCAATCACTTCAACATGATGGACAGCAGCAATACTGCAGCAGTCCCTGTCTTAATGCAGGTTGTGAGCAACTACTGTGGTGGTACATTAAACTTATCTGACCTGCAAATAGAAAATGGTTTAGGTTAGGAAAGTTCATGTTGCCCAGAAATGGATTGGACCTAATCAGTCTTTTATCTTAACTAATTGAGCTCCTTGTTCTTTTTCCCATTTGGTTTTTTGTCTGTAGTTTTATTATACTTCAACCAAGAGGACTACATAGTAGATAATCGTAAGAAAGTTCTCTCTCAAGCTATACTGAGAGTCTGTTACTTTGGATAGCGATTTTAAACTAACTAGATTAACGCAAACATGTGAGATGCATTGATTTCCAGCTATTACAATGTTTCATGATAGGTGGTGATAAAATTAGACCTTGGTTTAATGTAGCTTGATATGTATATAGTCTGAAGAGCTGGGAAAATGAAAAACTTTGAAATTATTATTCAGATAGCTATATACAGGTTTGGACTCAAGTACAAATGCAGTTTGCATTTTAAACATTGTCCTGATTTTTTTCCAATTAGCTATTCAAAGATCATTATTATTTCTTCCAAGAAATAATAGTAATATATTGCAGTGAAAACTTTGCTTTTCCCCTCCTAAAATAAACATGTCTAAAAATATTTGGTAATGTCCATTTTTGAAGATGATATAGCATGTAATTTTTTCCTCCTGTTTGGCTTGCTCCTACATTCATTGTTACAGCTTCTTTTAAGAAAGACAAATGTATACTTAGCATTCACCACTAAAGGAAGAGACAAAAAAAGTTCTAAATGCTGAAGCCTGAAGTCTCTAGTGGAGTATCCTAACAGTTGAAAGATTATGTTTCTGTGCTTCTTTCTTGGCCACTTCTCAAATATATTTGCTCCTGTCAAGGAAAAAAAAAATCCACTGTTGAATGTTAAAAAGCATTTCTTTTTGTTTTTCAGTAGCTGTTTCTTAAATGCTTTTCTATCCTTTACCAGCAATTTTGACATCCCGCTGCTTCACGTTATTGGAAATGAAAATCATCTGAATTCATGAAAGTTAGCCATGCTTTTGTTTCCCATTTTTTTTCCTCTTGTCACTTAACACTTAGTATGTCTTATAAGTGCAGGCATCAAGAATTGTATGAATATTATGAAGCGCCTACTTCACTCATTACATTTCTTGAAGAATAAATAGTTGAAACAGTAGTGAGAAGGTGTTTCTTTTATTTTAGTAAACTATCGGACATTAGAGGACTTAGTGTTCAGATAAGATAACACCACTTCTTTTTCTTCACTATTAAAATCACTCAAAATCTTGTCAAAACTAGCCTAAAGATGATTTTTCCCTCTAGAGAATTTATCAAAGATATAAACAGAACAATATTTGTATGCAGCTAACAAGGTTCAGTCTAAAAATATTCTACAGAAATCAATTATCCATTGAGAATTAAACAAAAAAACTGGCAAAGACATTAGGGCACTGCAAAACATTGGTACTTGTAATAAACTGTATTCAAAACAATGAGAAATGTCAAACTTCTATTACTGTGATTAATTTAAATCGTAGACTGCGAAGAACCAGAAACATCAACTCTCAGTTAATGTGATTAATGAAGAATATTGTCTGCTACAGGAACAGGCCACTGGTTTCATCTCATGACTATCATTTACTATTGCTTATCCTTTACAATGAAGTGTCATGTTTATTTTAGCTCCAAAATAGTTTACAGAGCACTTGCATAGCCATACAGTGACCCTTCACTATAAACATGTTTCTTGTATGGCAGTTTTACAGAATTGCAGGATAGACTAAGAACTACTTTATAACAACCGCCTTCTGCCTCAAGTGGAGGATTTCATGTGGACATTTAGAAGCAGTGTTGGACTGCAACTATTATCTTTATCAAACTCAGGATAGCCTGATGTGCAGAGAAGATCAGTTTTACAAATGCTATACTTTTTTGGTATTTTAGTTCAGGGTGTCTTAGAATCTTTGTAGATAAAAGGAATGTGCCAATTTAGCATATCCTTTAATACAGTAGAGTTCACAGATGGAGAAAGGAAAAGTAGTCCACCCCTAATGTACTATTGCTGTATTAAATATAGGGATATTCATTGTGATTCATGTAGGAGTACTGCTGTAAGGGGTTACAAAAGAGTACTTAAGGAAAAACTAATATCCTCGTAGAAGCGACAGTAATTCTGGACAAACCTTCAATCAATTTATCAAAATGCTTGCAATTCCCACTTCAAAACCGGTGAAATAAATGGTCCAGAACATTTTAATAAACAACAATGACAAAAACCTAATGCATATTCCATTAGTTCTTGCCAACTCTTGTTCTATTAGTGAAAATCCATTCCCCATATGCTACAAGGGTGACCTTTCTATTTTACACTGAAGGATTCATAAAACAGATGGTTGAGACATCCAACCCCTCATCCCCCCAGCTTGTCCTATTCTAAGGGCCAAAATATACATATTAAAAGAATCTAGGAAATGGCTATATAAGCTAAACCTTTGTGGGGATCAGTTATGATATACTGTGTATGCTTAGCAAATGCTTATATGCATTATTTTATGGAGCTTTGGCTGAATAATGTGTAAATACTTTTTTGAGGGAGCTTGTGGGAGGGGACATAACAGCTTTAGTAATTGAGGATCACGGTAGTTCTTGTTTCCATAGGCAGATTGCTATCTGATAATCATGGAGTAATGTACAATACTTTACTGACTTAACATTTACATAGCATTTAAAAATACCAAGGTAGGTTGTGCCTTTGTCAGAGAACTGAACATTTGGAAAAGAGGATAATGGAGAAAGTGGCAGAAAAGAGAATGTTTGTTTATTGTTAAAGTTGCTGACTGGGCCATACTCTGATCTCAGTTACACGTAACAAATTTAGAATAACTACTGATTTTTGTGCTGCAGTGGCATTTTAAGATGGAAAACATATGTTCTACACTATAAACATGTTTCTTGTATGGCAATTTCCCAGAGTTGCAGGATAAACTAAGAACACCTAAGGGGGAAGCATCACCAGCTTTATGGCAGAGAAATCTCTTCTTCAGCACACCACTCTCTCCATGATCTTTTATGAAGATCTTCTTCTGAATTCTCCTACTGCAAAAAGTAAATGAGAGACTGTTCTCTGCAGTAGGTGATTATTAAATCACACCAATATAAATTAGTAGTAACTTTATTGAAAGGCCTGAATATGGAAACAAGATCAACATTGGTACTAGATAAGCAATGTTTTATAGGGCTTCTGCTTATATTTTTATTATTCATCAAGCACTCCAAAGTATGTTGGGCATCACCTAGAATACAGATCTCTGCCTCTTACAACTTAAGAGCAAATTCTGACACCTCTCCTCATACCGAGTGGCACCTACCTACTGAGGAGGTCCCACTAAAATCAAGAGGTCAGCTCACAGGGTAAAGTCCTTTTCAATATGAGTAAAAGAATCAGAATTTGATCCTAAACAGACACAACTGGAGAGGTGAAAGGAATATAACAAACAATCAAAATGTCTGAGAGAGTTAATCAAACATCAGGTTAATTCCATCTTTTTCCCTCTTTATTCCACCCTCCTTCACCTCTGCTTACTGCCCCTCTTGTCTCTCCAGTCGTCCCTTCTAAAAGAGAGTCCTCCTACCCTACCTCGCATGTCCTTGTTCCTCTTCTCCATGCTAGACCTTGGGATCAATGTGAAAAGGTAAAACATGAGGATTACAACTAAAAACATTTAGCAACTGAGGAGATACAGTATGCCTGGGCAGTGAGGGTAACTTGTCAGGGGATAGGATAACTTAGACTTGCCCTGCATAGTTTTAGCTTGTGTTCTAACTCAGTGGGGTTACTCTGGATTTCCTCCGGTGTGAGAGCAGAATCTAGCTGTCTATTTTCTCATGTTAATGTGCTACTGACATCGTCTTCCCAGTACAAATAAATTCTAAATGGTCTCTTTAATTAGTTTCATGCTATGCTTATCTAACACTAAAAATGATTGTCCTCAAAAGCATCGGTCACCATGCCACTTCTCTGTAGAACAGAGAAATGGTCAACAACCCTTAAAATATCGATCCCATTTCCAAAGATCATTTCTTATATCCCTAAGACAGGTTTAAGTTCATTGACTTCCTTAAGGGCACAGGGCAAAGTTCTGTGATTTGTCTTGGTGTGTGGATGGGATATGACGTCTACAAATTATGGCTCAGTGGAATACTGAATTGATAGGGTCAAAGACAGAGCAGATCCCTTTTCTCAGGTTCAGGGCTGCCTGCTGTAGAATCTTGTCCTCTCTTTTAACTGCTATACATGTTTTTCCAGTGTAGATCATCATCTCTCTTGTTATATAGCAGTGCTCTCACTTTGCTGCGCTCAAATGCTGCTTCACTCATGTAACAGTAATTTTATATTATTGATGCTTATGGCTGTCATTGGCATTCAGCTTATGTACCTTAATACTCTTTATTAATACTGCTTGCTATGTCTTGAGAGCTGCAAAATCCAAGCCAAAATATGTATGTAGGCTGTCAGAGAGCAAATGACTGGCATCTGCCATCACTGATTATTATGTCAAGGGCTTGACAAGTCTTACCTTCAAAAATCTAAATGTAATGAATGTCATTCAAGCCTTCCCGATGTTAAATTAAGAGAGAAGCTGTATCGTAGCTAGAATAATGGCTGATATGCAACATCACTTATTATCCTTCAGCTAAAGGTAGTAAATGCTCACAAAATATTTTTTTTAAGTCATAGCAAACCATGAAATCCAAAGCTGCTTTAGTTTCCAAAGATTATCAGCTGCAGTTGACACATTTTCAATGGTTCAAAACATATTACATGTTTGTGATAGGCAACACTCAAAAATTGATTTCAGGTATACACCAAAGGTTTGGATATTTATCCTTCATAACCAGACTTGTGAGAATCTGTGAACTTGAACTGGAAATTTCCTGAGAACAAGCTTCTTCACTAGATTTCCAGTACTTTCTGCTTCTGGTAGAGTGAACAAAAATCCTTAAAAGCCTTCTACACTTCTTGAGTCCTTCTGTAGTGAACCACCTTTTTGTTCTAGCTGTATCATGAAAATGAAAATGATTAGGAAAGAAGAAATGAGTTCACTACAGCAGGTTTAGTTTGGGGTAATGTCTTCAGTTTGAATTGTCCTCCTTCCCTCCCATTTATACTGCAATATTTGATGAAAGCAGAAACTTAGAAAGTATAATGATATTGTACAAGTAGTTGTGATAAAGATTATGTAGTTTTTGGAATGTAATTCTGAATGTTTATAATGTGAGACAGCCTAAGGTATGCCCATTACCTTAAAGTGTATTGGCTTTAATTGGTTCCATGGTCCAGGGGGAGAGAGTGGCTTGTCCTTTTGATGAGATGTAGCCAATGTGTACAAATGGGCTTAGTTATATATGTGGTTTAGTTACTTCACTTGTTGAAGTACTGAAGATAATTCCCCATTTAAATATGACCCATAATCACTTAGCATAGAATTTACTCAAAGGATGCATGAGATTTGCCAATTTAAAACAGTTCTTGTGTGCTAATTTCCAACGACTGAGTGTGGGCCTGGCACTGGATATTGAAAGATTCCAAATTTCAGTTGTACAATCAATGCCTACTAACATTCCTATCAAAGGCTGTGGATCTCCTCCAATTAGATTAATATAACGTTTCTGGATTTAAGTCCAGAAAGCATATGTCAGTAGATTGATGGTAATTGTTGTAGAACAGAATAATATATGACTCCTATAATACTGCACTCACACAATCGGTTGTAAATGGTTTTTAAGATACTTGAGAAGTATATGTGCATCCTGGGGATAAGCGGTCCTGGACATTAGAGATATAGGATATGATCCTTTGAAGTCAATGAAAACTCATTGATTTCAATAGGCTTTCAATCAGGCTCATAGCTCTCAGACTATGACAGTTTATTTTGCCAGCAAGTGTAAGGCATGCACACACAGACATATTTAAGGTGATGCAGGTATCACCACTTATAGTTAAGGTGTTTCCCAACACTTCCTATTATACAACTGTGTTTTCAGTTAATCATAAGCTTGCTAAACTAATCATTGAGATGAGGGGTTTTTATGCCAGATGTCTGCTTCAGGTTGCATTTTTTGGGAAGTTTCAACTAAAATGGTTCATGTATTTCTGACAATGAGATGAGGGGAAAATATTTTGTTTTACCCATGTTGAAGAAAAACTTACAGTTGTTCCATTGAAAAGCTCTGATGCTTCTATGCTTTGAAGCAGAGGCTTGGAATTTGGTAATGTATGTGCGTTGGGGATTAGCTTAGTGTCAGGATTAGAGCTTTTTATATCCCCGAATAAAGGTGTCCCAAATTGGCCAAGTTATAAGCCTCTGGAAAAATCTCAGCTCTCACATGCTCTATAGAGACTTGTTGGAGTTTGGCAGCCAAATTCTCTAAAGATTCCAGCTACACTGAGTATGCTCCATCCCAGGATTGCAATGCCAAGTATGCAAACTGCGCATTTGTCTTTAAAAGGCCATTCTCAGGCTTTGTGTATACATTGGCTCTCTGCTGCACTGCATTGAGTCTGCACTCACGTTTCTACTGTCCCTGAGTCTTCTGCTGATTCTGCTTGTGGTGCCAGAACATTGCATACATAACACGAACCTCTGCATAGCATAACAACTCATTCCAAACAGCTCTTCCCAGCACCTCTCAAATTCCACACACTGCTGCTCTCTATCTCACTTCTGAATCTGCCTGGGATCCACACTGCACCTGCACACTGTTTCTCAGGCCTGCTTGTGATTTGTGTACTAGCTAATACTGTAGGAACTCATCTCAAATACTTAGGGTAGGTATCTAGCACAAAATGAACTTTGTGGAACATTTTTAAGTATATGAGAGAAGTTTTGAGCACATCTGCTGCTACTTCCAAAAAGATCACTAACTAGTGCCTTAACAGGATGGCAGTGCCTGCCTGAAAGCCACATACTGTGGTAGGTGGTGTTCTTGCTAGAAAATAGAGTGTATTCACTCTTCTGGGTGGTCTGTTCTTCCACCTGGATATGAGGGAGGTGGGAATGGCTCTGTAGAGGAACAGCACCCAGGGTGTGGGCTAAGGAGCCCTTAGAGAACAGCCCAGGGAGTTCTGGGAAATAGTAGGGGTTGGATTTTGTTTTACTTTGAGCTTTCTCCTTGAATAAAACCAAATCCCAGGAAAGGAGTAAGTTCTAAGTGTTTTGTTTTGTGTTTAGAGCAGGGAGGATGCTCACATGCTAGATGGGATAGTTTTTGTGATGAGAAGACCTAGTAAATGGAGTGAGTGACACTGCATAATAACTTCATATAAGCCACCAAAGAACTATCACATGGAAATAATTTTCAGTTACTATTGACTTATTCAGTATTCCTAATAGTGATCTAATGACCCAGTGATGTATGTTAGAATAAAACATTTTTGGTTTATATGGGTTCATTTGAATTTTCTTTGGTTTCAACTCCTGTGCTTCACCCCACCCTGATTTTGAATTGGAATATTCCCTATCTTGTCCCTGATTTCAGATAGTTCACACAGCTCTACTCTGTACTTCCATTATCAATCCCCTGAGTCAGCCAACTGCCCCTTTCCCTTCCTCTGGTAAGTGATATTTAAGAGATTCACAGTATATTTACTCAGGCTATTTGAGATGCTTTGGAAAAATGGGACAATGGAAGCTCTGTGTGTGGAAGAGCAAATGGGACAATGGAAGCTCTGTATGTGGAAGAGCAACAGATAGACCTTTGGGGTAAACATACAAAAGCTGGATTAGGTTTTGCTGTGCTGGGATGTTGAACTTGCTGTTCGTGTCATTTAGAGTATTGCCTCAGAACACATAGGGTAGGTATCCAGCGCAAAATCACTGATACTCTATTTTTGCCCTTGTATTTCTTTTCCAGCTTAATACTCCAGAGTAAATAAAATGGATTATTTTAGCAAATAATGATGTATCTTTTAAAATAAAAATCAGGTTTGAATGAAACATCATTAAAAGGTTAATACCAATTCTTCTTACACTTCAGGAACATAAATTTCACTGTTCATGTCACCTTCGCATTCTAATCCTGATTTCTAGCTGATGAATAAACAGACTGGAGATTATCTCAGAGTGTACATTCATGTGTAAAATGAAATTCCTATTAAAGTTCATTGCTTCAAGTGAAATATGCTTTGTAACATTTCCTGTAGAGATCCCTGCTGAGTTCTGTCATGATATGCTGCGATCCAGGCTGTCTTCTCTTATCCTTCTGCTCATCATTAGAATGATGTGACTGGTTTTTCTTTTGTGATGCTTTGTAAAGTTTTTGACAGATGATGGCAACAACGTGTGCATTAGTCAACAATCTGATTGGAGAGCAATGGCAAATGGTCTTGGGCCATCAGTGGCATATTTATTTAAAAGATTTATTAAAATATTTTTTGTCTTTGAATTGCATTAGTGTGATTTTTAGTTCCCGGTTGTCTCTGATTAACCTTTCTCTGTTTCTGTATATGAGTACATAAGGGATGAGACCTTCATCCATGTTCCAGCCCCCAGGGAAAGCACTGCAGTTTAATAAAGGGGCTTTAAAAGCTAGGACTACAATTGACTTGGAGTCAGAGTTGAATACTTAGAGAATACTGAATGAGCGCTCTCTCCTTTCCATTGGTTCCTTCTCATTGTTGTCTAGATGCTTTAAGCAAAGCCCTAAAGCTGATCCATAGCATAAAATAGTCCCCAACACACACAGACATCTTTTCTCAATTGTAAGACTCTCCATGCTCATCTAAAGTAAAATATATTTAGATGACCCTCCCCATGTCTGATTTGTACATGTTAAATCGTGTAATGAACATGAGCTTCTTGCCGCAACAATGACCTTTGCAATGAAACCCGGTGAAGTTAGAATCAGATATCATCCCTTAAAATAAAAACATAGCTGAGGGGAAAAAACGGTATTCCTAGTAAACCTTCAGCACAAAAAGCTAGGTAAATTTATATTCCGATTTGAAATGCAGTTAAGGGGTGCTGGTGGTGGGAATCTTTATAAACTGAAAGAACTGAAAGATTTGGAAGAGGGCAAGACTTTCACCTGATTTTGTTGCCGCTCTAGAGAAGACACTTTCAGAATGGGTAATAGGGAATTTTCTTGGTCCTTGGTAAATAAAGAGTTAATTCAATTTAGTTCCCCTGGCTGTTTCACAGGTGCTCTGGAGGAAGGCTATAAGAGTGGCTGATTGGGCAAAGAGCTGAGAGAGTGGTTGTGGAAAGGTAGGTTCTAGATAAGGGATGAGGGGCGAGATCACAAGGTAGAAAGCCTTGCTGTCTGTTATCTCTTTACTTCCTGCTCATTGGGGGTATTTGTTTCTTGCTGAGTCATTTCACAAGTTTATAAAATGTCTAGTAAGAATTTCTGAGGTGCTGTATCTGGATATTAACTCACGTCCCCTAAAGAAGAGGCTTGTAACCCAAACATAAAAAAAGGAAACACACAACCCAAAGCAGAATCCCTTTCTCTCTTTCAATGTGTTAGCACTGTTGTAGAAACTGAGAGTATTTGGATGTGAAACTAATGTAGGCATGTAACAGGGTCTGCTGTCCCCCTCTTCTTGCAGCCCACTGGCTGCCCAAATAAAGCTCAGAGAGGCTTTCACTGTGCAACGCCTGTGTCTTTAATAGCTTACAGTCCAGTGCCCACCACCAGTGTTCAACTATATACAATTTAGAGGCTTGTTTGGCTCCTCACAAAGGCAGCAGCCCTCAGCCTGGAGACTGACCTTGCTCTGGCCATTCCCGCTTCCTTCTGGCTCCTTCTAGCCTTTATAGCCCTCAGGCCAGGGGGTGTAGCCAATCCACAGGCCAGGCATCAGGCTTTCCCCAGCCCCAATCTATCTCCCCTGATTGGGGCTGGCTGAGCAGGGGCTGATTAGGTGCCTCTGCACCAGCACCCTGCTACAAGGCATGAGCAACCTTTTTGGTCCAAGGGCCACACTGGGGTTGGAAAATTGTATGGAGGACCTGGTAGGGAAGGCTGTGCCTCCCCAAACAGCCTGGCCCTGCCTTCTACCCAACCCCCACCTACTTTCCACCCCCAGAACCTCAGCCCCTACCTAACCCTCCTGCTCTCTGTCCCGTCAGACCGATACAACCCCCCTGTTTGTCCCCACATAACCTCCACCCCCTCCAGCTGCTCTCTGTCCCCTGCTGACCACGCCCTGGGATCCACTGCCCCTTATCCAACCACTTGGCCCCCTTACCATGCCACTTAGAGCAGCGTGTCTGGCCCCACGCTGAGGTTGCAGGGAAGAGGAGACAGCAGGGGAAGGGCCGGGGGGAGCCTCCCTGGCCAGGAGCGCAGAGGACGGGCCGTAGTTTGCCCATCCTTGAACTAATGGCTCAGCTGGTGTAAATCTGCATAGCTCTACAGATTTCAGTGGACAGAAGACAGACAGAAGCTGTCACAAAATGCTGGACACGTCTGTTCCAAAATTGTCTTACTAGCACTTGTGTTTTCCAAAGGCTGCCATCTCCAGAACAACTGGCATCACTTGCTAAAATATAGACGTCAGACTTTTTGTAAATGATTACTGTCCAAAAAGGAAGAGGGACACTAAGGGGAAAACAGGAAGGAAGGATTTTGAGAGTTCTCTAATCTCTTTATCTCCAAGGGCAAAATTGTCAGTGGCAGCCATGTGGAAGCTTAAGAGAGTTCCAGGAGAACAAAATCCATGTGCCTCTTGGTGAGAAGAAGAGTTGCTACAGTGAGTAGGGCATCTGCTCACACTATTAAACTAGCTGCTAAATCTATTAAATGAGCTAACAGCTCCCTGGTTTAAATTGAAGTGGGGTGGTAGCAGCATAATTTCTGCTAGAGAGCCTTTGCTAGAGAATTTCCTTCTCAGAGCATGTATTATGTGATGTTCAGTACAGACTAAAAGACAACTCCTCCTTCTGGCATTTCCTGGAAGTGAGGTAATTGATTGGGATGGAGATGATAATGGGATAAAACTCCTTTGGAGCTAGGGCTGTTCTCAGTTGGTCTGTTTTTGTTCCAAGGTTTGTTTTTTGATATGGTTGGCTTCATGTCTGTGGCCTCAGTTTTGTAAATACTCTCATATGTGCTTACCTTTACGGCAATACTTCAATATTCAAAGTTTAGCTTGTATATGTTTAGTATTGGTTCCTGTATGTTTAAATTTTAATACATCCAAAGAACTTGACAAAGGCTACTGGAAAAAAAATAAATCAAAAGTCATACAAAAGTAGTGAGAAAATGATATCTTAATAATCTAGAAATTTGGGGCAAAATTCATAGCTGAAATACAGGGCTTCAACTCTGCTGAAGTCTCTGAATTACACTAGCAATTGATTTATTCAAAGATCTCTAGACTTCAAGGCCCTAGACTAGATTAAGTTGCAGTGGTGAAAGGAGGTATACATCTAACTTGAAGTTACATCAGTTGAGTGGTGTAAGGAGGTGAATGATTTCAGCAGAAATTTAAATTTGCACAGATGCCACGCTGTGGCACGCTGCTGTGGAAGGAATCCTTTGAATTGTAATCAGCTGTCTAAATGGTGTATTGGTTTTATATCCCCAAAATGCTAACGTGAGGTCATATGCAATGGCAATTCTAAAGTGGCAAATGTCTATAATTATCCACATATTCTAAACATTGATTTCAGCTATTCACATGGGAAAGATGGGAGTGTCTTTCTGCCAAGGAGCCCAACTCAGATCTGTAGTTGCTAAGATAAACATTGGCCTTAGTTTTGTTTATGGAAATGGTAAGTCTCTGGGTTGGGCTGAGTAGAGAGTGATTATAGAAGAAACACATTACATAAAATGCATTTGGAACAGCAAGGCCATGTTCTGCTCTTTCTGTAGTGTTCTTGGCCCAGATGAGAAATGGGATGGTGTTTAAGGTGGGTAGTATGATAGCTCATCTTCCTAATAATGGCATATTTTGTTAGTGGGGACAAGATCATACAGAACACCTAAATCCAAATCTTCCTAGATCTTCCTTGCAAAAAAATAGGACTCAATGCAGTCCTCTTTGCACTAAAATATGTTAATTGGAGGGTATCTTCTGCATTCAGTTACAAAGGAATGAGTTAAAATGCAAATTGCACAAAACTCTGTGGAAACAGACCTTTCATTTCACAGCTACTGCTTCATGCCAGTAATGTTGTCGCCCACTGCAGTATTGTCAGTTCCCTTAGCAGGATGGCTGCCCTCATTAACATGGTCAGACGGAGTGCAGAGGCAGGAAAAAGAGCAGTTTCCAAATAGTGTTAGGTGACTAAAGTTAGGCCATATAATCTGTTACTGCTGCTCACTAATTAATTATGTTAGTTGTAACTTCGCTGTACTCCCAGATTTTATGGCATTTCTGAGGGTATGTCTTAGTGTGTAGATGGTTTACCAAACTCCAGCTGCTGTTATACTATAACTAAGATGTGCACAGATGCTGCATTCTGTGTAGATAACACCTTTTCTATATTAATACGAAGTGATATACCAGCCCAGCAATGCTTGCTCATGAGTTTGATTTGATTACAATAAAATGACCAAGTCATGTGAGCATTCTTTGAAGCAGCATCTTCTGCAGCACCTCTGCGGGTTTTCTGACACTGACCTTGGAGTAAGCCTCATCACTTTCAGAACTAAGCCCAAACATTTTTTAAGACAGCAGCATGAAATATTGAAATTATTTCCATTTTCATTTCATTTCCAGGGTGAAAACGGACCCATTTTTTTAGTTCCTTCCACCCAACATTTTTATATTAATTTTTTAAAAATTAAAAATGCTGTCAAAGCCACTCTCAAAATACTAAGGGGAGCATGCTTTTACCCTTATTTTCATGGTGATTCAATATTTTTTGATTTTGCAAATCAACAAGTTTTTGCTAAATTTCCCATTTTAGAGAATAAGCCATATGTTTCCATTAAAACTTTTGGGTTGAAAAATGTTGAATAGCTCTAATTCTTTTGCAGATACTACCATCATATTATACACATACATGTCAAACTCATGAAAAAAATGCAGAAATTGGACTTGTAATTGGCTTGTGAGTTGCTTATTGGATAGTTTTTGGCTTGTAGCTTTGTTGCTTATTTGGCTTGTAGCTTGTTGCTGCTGCTTTTCTTTTCTCTTTTCTCTTCTTTTCTCCTTTTCTTTTCTTTTCTTTTCTTTTCTTTTCTTTTCTTTTCTTTTCT
>ML677340.1:15620871-15771718 GCA_007922305.1 Dermatemys mawii
CTTTTCTTTTCTTTTCTTTTCTTTTCTTTTCTTTTCTTTTCTTTTCTTTTCTTTGGGCAAGGGGGAGAGTCCACTCTAGTCAGGGGTGCACAGTGAGCCCACAATAGTCCCAGACTGTATTCTGGGATGGATCTAGTCACATAGTGTTGGGGTTCTTAAGGAGTGGCTTGTTTTGAAATGGGATTAGCTTGATTTTTGGGCTTATTGTGGAAGTCGATGTGCTTATTTACTGAGTGAAAGTTGGCAGCAGTAGTTATACACCTTTCCAGCTACTGTGTCATTTTTTCAGCCTCCTCCTGCCACTGTAGCTTCTGTCACTCCCTGTACCACCAGCTCTGAATGTAGCCTGTTGTCTGTAAAACCATCTTGTTAGGGAATAGATACATTTTAAATGACTTCAGGCCTCTACAGGAAAAAATGTCAATAGAATCATAGTACTCAAGAATGAGAGATTACCTAATTCCAAAATCAGTGAAGGATTTTTCTGTGGTGTATTTTTGAGTGCTTCAGTTAGTCTGGGCTTCACTGGTTCATATGATGGGTTTCCAACATTTCCCTAGGAAAACAAGTAGACAGACCATTTGTTAGATGACAGATACTTCCCTCATTATCATAGAATCTTACAATGTTTAAAAGAATGCCAGGGCATCTCACTTTCTCTGACTATTGCTCTTTGATTAGATTAATAATTTTTAAACCTGCCAGCCTTCATGAAAGGTCAGTCTGAGTGGTCACTGCCTCTTGTTAAAAGCTTTATTCAAGCACCAAAACTTCCTGTGACTGCATCATTTTACTTCCCAAAGTCAGTCCTACACGTTGAATCCATCTCCTGTGTCCCTGGATGCAGTTATATGTAATAGTATAAATGACTGAGCTTTCCAGAAGCAATGTAATCACTATTCTTCTTTTCTTGCTATATAACATGTTTAATGATTGCCATCTTGAAAGGAACAGAACATTTATGCAAACCTCTAACTACAGTAATATAAAACAAAAACTGAAAGGAAATGCAGCAAATCTCACACTTGCTTATTTTTGTCTATTTTTAGTTTAGCTTATTGTCAGCTGTTCATTTGGAAAATCCTTCTTTGAGTAATTTTATTTTTCTTGTAAATTTACTGCTGTGATTGGCAAAGAGGATTAATTCACTGTGTGTTCTGTTGTGGCAATCCACTATTTATCAGAACCTTATGATGTCTTTATACATTTCTGAGATTAGTGCCCCTGCTTCCCATCTGTGCGTCACTCTCAAATTTGGTTTCAGTGGATCAGATATTGATGCATATGTTTCCCCAGTCTGATGATGACTAGAACTTGTTACTTATAGTTTATGGGAGGAAATTTTATTTCTATTGAGTTAGAGTCTGCCTCCGTGTTACTCATGTTCTGTGGTGTTTTACTTTGCATGGAATCCAATGTGTTTAAATGGGACATCTTGCAGCATAAGGTACTACAAAAAATGACTGAGGGGAGCAATACTGAGCCTTAGAAGTCATTGTTGAACGATTCCATCATTCTACAATCACTTCCTTGATGGTTGATGTTCCTGGTTGTTTTGCTAGGGTGGATGATGTTCAGTTCTTCACTCTCCTTTAGAGTGAACTGCCTAGTTTCTTAGTATTTACAACGCATAAGAAGCATCCTCTCATCTTGTTCCTGTTCTGCAACAGGGAATAAATTCTCTGGGAAGTGAAGATCATAGAAAGAGAGATGGTACTTACACTGCCTTTGCTTATCTGATACTCAGCATCCCTTCCCCTCTGCAACACACCTGTTCCAATCTGCCTACCTATCTCTGGTGTCTCTCCCCCCCCATTATTATAACCCCCTTCCTCTGTCACTGTTATGGTTCTTTTTCTCCTTCTTACCCTACCTAGATGTCATACCACAGTACCTCACTTTTTTCCTTTTCTCCTCTATCCTAGTGGTAAAAATCCCCTATATGTTTCCACACTGCTGGGTCTCCTCCAAGTGCATCTCCTGCTGATCAGTGTGCCACTCTATCCTCTGAACATGTTGGATGGATGTAAAGTGAGACAAACAGGTTAACCAGAAACATGATTCATAATATAAGTAGGAAATGTGTCAGATGTTCCAAATACCACAGTGATAAACAGGGGCATTGAAGCTTCACCTCCTTTTCCTCCGCATCAGTGAATACTTTAGCGAAGTAGATCATCAGGCAGGGGTATTTCAATAGCATGACCATGTTTTCTTTAGCATCTGATGCTAAAACTTCACTTCACTTTCATTTCTCCCCTTTGTACTACATGATTGACCCATTATGCCGTTCACTTTCCTCCCTCGATTTTCAACAGCCTTCCATATCCCTGCTTCCATCTTTACTGATAGTCTCCCCAACACTAACGTCTATTCATTCGAGAATGCCTTCAAATCTCAAAGGCTACACCCTAGAGAATGAGATGTGTACCATTATCTTTTCGGGCTGAGATTCAGGATGGTGGTTGTTTACCAAACTAATTCATCTACCCTTAATTATAATGAAGATTTCCCCTAGGATCTCTCAAATCATGCATTCCAGGTCAATGTATTTCAATTTTTAAACTTTGCATATGTTAATAATCTATATTGCCACTTTTATTGAATAATATACAACCATTCCTTTCTGAAAACATTTTGTTGTACCAGTAGATAATTGAGAGGAGCTATTCGAGAAAGTCTAGAGGAGAGCAACAAAAATTATTAAATGTCTACAAAATTTGACCTGTGAGGAAAGATTTAAAAAAATGTTGAGATTTAGTTTAGACATTAGGGAAAAAAATCCTAACTGTAAGGGTGGTTAAGCGCTGGAAATAATTACATAGGGAGGTTGTGGAATCTTCTTCACTGGAGGTTTTTAAAAACAGGTTAGGCAAACACCTAGCAGGGATGGTCTAGATAACTTGCCTCAGTGCAGATGACCAGACTAGTTGATTTATCAATGTACCTTCCAGTCCTACATTTCTATGATTCTATTCCGATCTATTTCCGATATCTACAAAGTAATTACAAAGTGATTACAAAGTAATTTAAGTACAAAGGGATTAAAAATTTGATAAAGTTTTTGTGTGTGAGGTATCTGGGATGACCACTCATGAAATCAGTGAAAATAAAAGAGGCTGTATTACACCTGAATTGTAGAAACTGGTTTTTGTGTGGGTTGCTTGGCTGATACACTATTTCTGCATGAGGCCACTTTAATCACCCTGTCCCTATATATTGTGAAAGTTGCTACAAACTGAGGAACTGACTTTAACAAGAGATGCTCTTTCCAAACTTCCCTGAAAAAGCTTTCTGTGTACCTTGTCTGTCTTGTTTTCTGATTGCAAACAGATAGCATCCTTTGTCATACGTTGCAACTCTGTGTTCTGTACATTGTTCAGCAAACTTTTTGAGGAAGTGCAAACTTTAAAATGAAATTTAAGGGCCTTTCCTGTAAACCTTGGCTAAATTGTTGAAAACAAGATGTGGGTTTGGACAATTCTAGCACACTGATGCCAGAAAAAGCATGCGGAATTTCTTGGGTTAAAGTTAGATTTGCTATGGAGTATAGTTTTATTATCATGAGACATTTTTTAGAGATGGGTTGTTTGGTGGCATAGTTTCATCATTTCTCGCCTAAGTCTCTTTGAATGTTGAGAGAGACAGTAGTACTGAACAACTTCAAGTGGCAACTTGACTTTCTGACAGAAAAATCAAACAAGTTATTGAAGCTCATATCTTTCTTCCAAAATTGCATAGATGAATCATTGGCACCTTTAACAAGCTGGAAGGTTTCCGAATGTATTTGGTCAATAACTCTCAGCCTCAAATAGAGAGCTGCAGTAATTTCTTCCAGGATCTCAGTGATGAGCAAGTTCAAGGAAGCCTTTACATTACTTATGTTGTGTTTTCTATTTGTGAATGTCTTTGATATCAACACTCTGGCACCTCCTTTAACATTCTTTGAATGTAGTGTTTGAGTGGGAATGTGGATCAGTTGTTAGAGGGCATATGTGGAAGGCTTTGAGAAACGATCTCTTTGCATTTTTGAAGTCCATAAGCTCAATTACTGCATAATCTTCATTTTGAGAATAGATGATTCATGTTTTATATAGAAAATATGTGATCTTGAAATGTGTGCAAGTATATTGTGCATGTAAAATGTATGTAAAACTATATGGGTAAAGGGTGTCATGCCCCAGGAATATAAAGATATTTATATAAAAACATAAAGAAAGGGAAGCATATCTAGTGATGACAGCCACTGTGGAATCTCCCTGCTGTCTGTAGAAGGGAAGATCCTTGCACGGATTGTCCTCAACAGGCTCATCTCTAGTAGTCTTTATCCCTTAGTGTGTCCTCTGCTGTCACTACTTCCATGCAATGCAATCAGTGGAGACAACCTCCCTTCTACGGCCCCACAACCACACTCTCACTTCAGTTATATTCTATAGCAGTGGGAGTCAGTCTCACAGACTTTGTATTAGATGTGGCTGAGCAACTTTGTGGCTGCTCCCTGTAGAGCTTCCCACATCTTGGTACAGCTCTGGCAGCACAGAAGCAAGCCGAGGAATGGTGCTCTAGCCTGCTTCTCTGCCCAGAGACATGGTGACTCAGGTTTTGGCTCATGAAAAATGGTCCAAAATATCTCCTACATAAGTTGTTTATTTACTGCACACATACAAATGTATCTATAATATACATGCTGTAGATTGAAAAGACACTGATACAATGTGAACCAGACATGTACACCTCTATCAAAGACCTGGAATGCAAACAAGACCATGGCTGAAAAGACAATGGCATAGAGAGCTGGAGCCATTATGGATTGTTTTATGCTTTCGGTGACAGGAAAGGCTTCTGATGAGCAGGGGTGAAAGTAAGGCAGTTCAGGCCAGTATGGCATATCGGGGGAAAAAGTGGCTGCCAGTACTGGCCAGTACCACTGACTTTTAAAGCACTGCCGTGGCAGTGCTTTAAATGTTGTTGCCCCTTTTGCCCTCCCAGGGGCCTCTGATGGGGCGGGGGGAGGGCAAAAGAAGTAGCTGCCCCGGGTCCGTGATTTAAAAGGGCCCAGGGCTCCGGTGTCTGTTACCCACAGCAGCGGCAGCTGGAGCCCCAAACCCTTTAAATCACTGTTGGAGCCCCAGGTGGCAAGGCCCTGCCTCTTCCAAGGTGGGGAGGGGAATGGGCAGAACTGGCCCAGAACCAGTAAGAGATCCATATTACTTTCACCCCTACTGATGAGTCACCACACTCCATCATCCTCCATGAAGAAAGGAATGGATGACGGTAATCCTCTTCTGTGGGCAACCAAACATATGAAGGAATTTCCGTAAGCCCTTGTGATTCACCATCTCAGAGGCCTTGGTCAGGTCAACAAATGCCTTGTACAGGTCACTGTTCTGTTCACAAGCCTTCTCTGGTGTTTTGTTATGCTGCAAGTGATTTTAGGATGAGACAGGAACTGAGGGTCAGCCTGAGAGAGGCTGTGCTGCCAGAGAGCAAACTGTCTTGCCTGGCATGGTGATGGGTAGAACAAGTAGGACTAGCCAAGTTGGCAAGGAAAGACTAAGATTTAAGTGGTATATGCACAGGCCTTTTGTGGTTTTAGCTTTTTCCCTCTCTATTTTCCTATGGTTAAATACATGCTACTTTGTTTTAAGCAAGCAGTTCTGTCACTGTAGTTGTTCACAGTGTGGGGAGGGATAGCTCAGTGGTTTGAGCATTGGCCTGCTAAATCCAGGGTTGTGACTTCAATCCTTGAGAAGGCTATTTAGGAATCTAGGGCAAAAAAATCTGTGAGGGGACAGTACTTACTGGGTCCTGCTAGAGGAAGCAGGGGACTGGTTTGGATGACCTTTTAAGGTCTTTCCAGTTCCATGAGATAGGCATATCTCCATATATTACAACTGATGGAGAGAAGTCTAGAGCTGGGGGCTAAAACCCTGTTAGACCTTACTGAGGAGTCATTAAAGTCAAACCAAATTATTGCTCAGTTAAATAAATAAAACTTAGGTTATATATAAAGATGGTTTACCTTATTTAGACCACAATGAGCCAGATTCTTTTCTTTGTCTAGTCCTAATGTTGTCAGGAGTAGGAAGTACAACACTTCCTGACCTGGATCTAAGATATAATATTACTAGAAATGGATAATTTACTGAGAAAAAGAGCTCAATATTTTTGAAGTATTAGTCACTGCTAATTATCAATATAATACCTGCAACCACACAAGGTAAGAAAACATAAGGACCACCAAATCTCATGCGTCAGGAAATAAGCTGATCCAGTGGCTGGGCAAAGACAAGTTTCCTTTCATGGGGATCGTTGTGTAAGTATCTATGGTGCCTAATCCAAAGGCCACTATTGGTCATGGAGTTTAAGGCAAGAAGGGGCCACCAGGTCATCTCATCTGATTTTTCTACCGTCAACGCCAATCAGCACCCGCGTCCTAAACCCAACAACCAAAATTAGATAAAAGTATTACAGCCCACAGGAGACTAGACTATTGTGTGACCCAGGCACAGAATAGGAGGGACTAAGCTGCATCCAGTGCTAGAGGCCCTCACAGGGCCAGTGCAAGGATATTTTATGCCCTAGGTGAAAGTTCCACCTTGTGATCCCCCTCTGCCTTCCTTTCTAGCCCCACATATGGTGACCAGTTAGACCCTGAGCCTGTGAGCAAGAACCTGCCAGCCAAACACCTGAGAGAGAGGTGCTCAGTACCACCTCAGAGCCCTGGCCTTCACTTTCCAATGCCCCATCTCCAGACATAGCCATCCCTGAGTCTTTAGAGGAAAGAGATTAAAAAATAAGAACAGAATGCAATGGAGCTGGGGGGAGTGAGAGTCTCTTCTTGGCTCCCTGCCAGTGACTGGCTGAAACCTGAAGTGTGAGCTTTAAGGAACATAAGATATAAATTGGAAGTAAACCTCAGAGATCTCCTCACCACCCCCCTCACAAGCAACTGTCTCATACTATTGCCCTGAGAAAACTGTCCATCTCTCTCAAAATTAACCAAGTTATATGCCCCCCATGACTCCTATTGGGATGCTTTTCCAGAACTCCACCCTCCTAGTGGTTAGAAGCCTCCTTCTCATTTGAAACCTAAATTTGTTCATGTCCAGTTTATATCCATTTGCTCCTGTGCCAAACGTTAAGATTAAACTTGTGAAATGAACTTTGGATCAAGCTCTAGGTGAGCTACGGGTGCTGGGGAAAGTGGTGTCTCACCTTCCTCTGAAGCATTTTTTGCTGACTGCTGCTAGAAATAGAATACTATGCCAGATGGATCATAGGGATATTCTATGGCAGTTCTTAATTTACTGCCTAATGTCTGCTGCTGTGAGCTGCTCAGCATTTCCTGGGGGCTTCTGAGTATCCTCAACTCCCATTGACCAAATCCTGGAGATTATTTCTGAGGATTCCTTTGTGACACTATAATCCATTTGGAGCAGCAAATCTACTCTAATGAAGGATTTTTTTTCAGTGTGATAAACCCATGCCTTTTGAGACATGAACCATGAACTTTTAGATCTCAAAATTATAAATCTACCACTTGATCTAAAGGAGAGACATCAATACATGCCTGTAGTACTAACACATGCCCTTTTTGTCTCTGATAACTGTGGTCTGAACAGCACAAAATGCTTTTAAGTAATGTGTGAGATCTGAGTAGCGTATTTTTCAGCTCACTAGAAGTCCCTTTTCAGAAATCTTTGAGGTAAATCAGATGGATTCTAGTAGACAGAGGACTGGTGATGCATCTCCTTGGTAAGATTTTGGCAAGCATACTGCAGCCAGACTCCTAGCCACCTGAAGGAAGTTTTCAGTTCTACTTGTGTGTGTGTGTGTTGCAAAAAAATACTGCCATTGCTATAAAGAGTATTTATTCACCATCTTAGCAGACTCTGTGCAGCAGAGATTAAGGAAGAAGAAAAAAAATTGCATTTGATATAGGGAGACATTCCACTAAAATACTCTTTTCTTTTTGAAATACAAACTTAGACCTTGATTCTGCAAACCCTTATGCATAACTTTTAACACCTGAGTAGTCTCTTTGTTTTCAGTGGAGTTATTTATGTGTTTAAGTACATGCATAAGCATTTGCAGAATCAGGCCTTGTATTTCCTTCTGTTGCTTGGTCAGGAAAAAGTCTGTCTTTTCTAATATCTTTCTCGTTAAATGTCTGGTTTCTTCAAAGATAAAAGGACATTTAAAGATTAGAAGTCCAGCTTTAAAGATATGTTAGCATCTGTTTTCAACTAGAGCAGAAGCACTTCAAATTTAAAGGGTTGGTATATCACCACCTGCTACATATTTTAAAATTATGACTGAGAATGGGTCTCTTTCATCTTTACATCCCCCAGACCTGCACTCCTAGGCATATTACTGAGTTAGACCACATTCTAGACCATGTATTCATAAAATACATATAGATAACTCAGAGCTAAAATAGATAAATTATAATCCTGCCTATGGATGCTAGAGCATATGGTGCTTATCATTAAAGAGGCAACATATACCCACTGTTAATAATACTGTAGTATGAAAGAGACCTAAGTATTTTCAGAGTGGGAAATAAATGGGGTATTTTTGCTTACACTATGGTAACTATGTAAATGTTGTTTTTTAATCAAAGAGGTCTGTCTGTTCCAGAATGTTTGGGTTGTTAAACATTTTACATTTACTTGAGATTTTTGTACTTTGTCATCTGGCATTTTATGTTGTGTAATAAATTGAAGTCACATTTTATATAATTTCCTTTTAAAATTTTAAATAAGATAAATATTAAGACATCCATCCTTTTCCTTTTACTGTCCAAATGTATTTATGCCAGTAATCATACATAAGATAGTTAAATAGATTTGCAGCTAACTTGCAATTTTCACAAAATCATGTTGGGTAGTGAACAGATTATCTAACCTAGGGCACAATTTATAATATACTCTGACTTGCTACAACACTCATGAACAAAGAACAAGCTGACTATATGGGTGACAGACTGTGAATGCCATATTAAAGGATTTAACTGTATGACTCAGAAATTCAGCATATTCTTATCAATGAATAGCACTTGCATGCATGAATAGCTAAATTTGAATTTAAATAATTCCAGTATTAGGTTACCAGTGGAAAACCCATGGGATAAGCATCCACTACTGCAATGCTAGGCTTTGTGGAAGAGGTTTTTTTTGTTTTGTTTTTTTTTAATCAGATTCTGCAAACCTTGATCTATATGTAAATGCCTGTTTTCCCCTTGTCTATTCGGAATGTAATGTCTGTTGGGCAGGATCTGTTATTGTATGTGTACTGTGTCTAGTGAAATGGCCACCAACCTCTAGGCACTGCTGTCATAATAAAAAATAATGAAGAATAGTGTGTGAATGGAGGGTGTCTTTGGAATAAAGATAAGACCAAGGGAGAGAATGGCAAAAGTGGATTAGTAATGGGTCACTAGAACCATTTGGAAAGTGGATTAGTAATGGGTCACTAGAACCATTTGGAAAATGTTTTTTTCTGCTGGAAATTTTAACAAAAATGGATAAGTTGTCTTCATCAAGATTGTAACTAGAAAATATGACTTTTTATTCAAATCTCTCCCCTGAAAAAACCCAATCCCAAATGCAATTTTTGTTTTTGTTGCCCCCAAAAGTTTCATTTTATGGCAGTAGGTCAGAAGGGGGAGGCATGGCCCTAGAAACTAGGCAGTTTTGATTTTTCAGTTCTTAGGTTTCCAGTTTTCTGATACATTCATACTTTTTTTTCCCCTAAAAAGCAGTCGCTTTCCTAGAAGATTCTTGTTTGGTTGAAAACCTAATTTTCTACCGAAAAAACTTTTGAATAGCACTGTAAGTCACCTTTAAGTCACACTGGATTGAATCTAGAGCAGTGAGAGTGCTTAGTTAATTATTGGTCTTTGATGACCAGTATTAAATGGGTCTCAGTGCAGGACTTGGTGGATGTTCCTCACATATTACTAATAAATAGTTTTGTTGGTGGTCCCTGTAGAAAGGCTTAGAAGCACAGGGAATGTTGAACTGCTGCTTCCTGTGCTGTAGCTGTTCAGTGCATCAGCTGAGGGTGTCAATATGGTGCTATATTTAATAAAGCAAAGACATCTTAGTACTGTACATCAAGTTCCCATACTTTTTCTCCCCCTGGTTTTCAGCACTCTATTTCAGTCACCAATTATTCTATCAGAATAATATTCATAAACATTTATAATATAGTTTGGAACAAAACTTTCCAGCTCAATCTCAGAAACGGAAATCTAAAATATTGTGTTAGAACACACTGAGCAGATGTACAAGGAAACTTTACTAGTTAGCAGTGAGAAATGTAAAATAAATCAAGTATCTTTGTCACCACTGATTGTTGTACACTCTTAAGTAAATGTTAAGTATTTCCTATTACTGGTATACATATGGCAGAAAGTAATTTAGAGACTGCTAGTGCCTAGAACATTGTAGTGGGAGTCAAGAGACCTGGGATCTATTATTAGATCTGTCATTGTCCTGCTGGGCAAGTCACTTCATCTCTCTGTACTATACTTTCTTTGTCTTTCCATTAGATTATGAGCCCTTTGGGGTAGGGACTGTGTTTTACAATTTATAGGGTGCCTGACACAATGTGGAATGTGACAATCCTAACACTGTAACATGGTAATGTTTACTTTTCAATAGCACCTCCCTACTCCTACGTAATACGTGCTCAGATTCCCAAATATCCGAGCTGTGAAAGCACTAGTAAAGCCTAATGATCTTTTAATTGTCTGCACTTGATAGAAAAGGAAAACATCATGAGAGAAAGAGAAGAAGAAAAATTATCTGGTCAAATGATTAGAGCAATGTGTGAACTGTATTGATTAAGTCTAAGAGTACCTCTACACTGCCTGCTGGATCGGCGGGTAGTGATCAATCTATTGGGGATCGATTTATCGCGTCTAGTGTAGCTGCGATAAATTGATCCCCGAGCACACTCCCCATCAACTCCTGTACTTCACCTCTGCAAGAGGCAGAAGGGAGTCGACAGGGGAGCAGCAGCAGTCACTTCGCCGCTGTGTGGACAGCCAGGTAAGTCAACCTAAGATACTCTGACTTCAGCTTCGCTATTCACATAGCTGAAGTTGTGTATCTTAGGTCGACCCTCCCCGCCGCCCCAATGTAAAGTAGGCCCAGGAGAGAGAACCAAGAGCTATAAAGCTAAAATTGTGTTCCCAGTTGTGCTTTGTATAGTATGAACAAAGATTCTGGAAACGATGGATGAGTAAGGATTTTATATGGCTTTAGCCAGTAACGTTGCTTGTAATGTATTCCCTGGGAAGTCAGTTTAAAACTTTCATAGATAAACTGTCCAGATCTATTGATCTGCTAGACCCATGAGAAGTTGTCCTGTATAAAATCCATTATCCAGCCACACATGGTTACAAAGTACATTTCCTGTTGATCACAGGAATAAGCTAAATTATTACTTAACTCGCCTGGCTGGACTAGATATTATGATTAGATTAAAAGGTGCAGTGAAGAATATTAATAATTTAACTGAAGCATTGAGAATCCACACTTGTATTATTTTTCACCTGTATAGTAAAGGTTAGTTTTAGTCTATATGTACAAGTATATTTAGATGAAAATGGCTTATCCTTGAAATTATCTATTAGCTACAAATCTTTATTACTACTTTAAGTATATTTAATCATTCTCTTTTAAACATATTTATGCAGGTATCAATAGAGTGTCTTACATATTTTACCTTAAATATAGTGTTCTTGATGTGAATGATATTATCAACACAATAATCTGTGTTACAAGGCCATCTTCCAAAAGCATGCCATTACAAGGAATGTATGGGAAATTCACATTTTTCATGAAATTATTGTGAGCATCTTGTATCCTTTCCCTTCACTAAAATATAACATATGCATTGGTATGTGCCATTTTCATCATTCTCATTTTGGCATGGCTAGTATTCATTGACTCTTTACTTGGAATAGGAGTTTCAGCAACTGCTATAATAATGCCACATAATGGAGTTAATTCTAAATATTTTAGCTGCTCCAATTGTTTCATCCACTAAGCTGCATTTGGGCCAGACACTCAGTTGGTGTAAATTAGCATTACCACATGGATGTGAATGAATCTATGCTCATTTATACTGGATGAGGATCTGGCCAATGATCTCTGTTTGAAGGTGAATATTTTCTGGAAAAAAAATTTTGGGGGAAGATTATTTTGCTGATTTTTCCATACAAAGAGTTGAAGAAAATACATTTCCCACCACTTTATATTTAAATATGATTTTAAAAAAACAAAACACCACCAGCTGTATAGTAAACACTGGGATATGGGAATTAGTTGTGTAAAAAAGCCTTAATTGAGAAGAACCTTTATATGTTCTATTAAGCTTCTGTTTGGAATTATCTGAGTTATTGGATACTATGGATGTACAGCAAATTTTACATGCCTTTACTCTCCAAGGAAGATTGTGCACTCATGTGACTTTTAACTTAGAGAAGATATAAAACCATTAGATATGCTGCATGTTTTGTAAGGCTTACAAAAGAAAAGCCTTTCTACTGCACACTAAGAAGCCCCACAATCAGAGAGGGTTCACAGGCCCTAATCCCCACAGGAAAGGGATTCCCTCCTGCAGCTTTCCTAAACTGCTTGGGACAGAATATTCTATTGATATGTGCAATTTAGATATTACATTGGCAACTTGCTTTACATTTGATAGCTTTGATATTCTAGAGCATGAAGCTCCTCTTTTAATGGTGCATGGGCATTTAAATAAGGGTTTCATGACAGGCTGTATATCCCGTGCCATTACTTTGGTGGAATGTGAATGGAGGAAATTTTAAATTTGAACTCTGCACTCAGCCTAGAAATCTTCTAGAAGACTAATTTTCTAGGAATGAACATATAGAGATGTCTTGTGAATGGCCTACAAAAGAGAGAGTTTAAAATCTAAAATTCTACTTGGCCATCTACCAAGAGCTAATCAAAGAACCAGTGACTTCATAAAAGATTCTGAGTTATGCTCATCAAATGAAGGAACAGAAACAAGATCAATTAACCAAAACTAGAATTATAAAAGAGTAACAACTGAATACTCTCAACAGACTATTCATAAACAGCACACCTGTTTAAGAAACAAACATCCTAAAATATGATTGGTTTAAATAAAAAGAAAATTTGAGCAAATTCTGTGAGAAGAGAGAGGCAAAAATTACTCAGTAAATTATTCAGCTAGCTTTAGTATTCCTGTCAGGAGAGAGGGTTTAAGAAGAAGCAAGCCCTTGTGTATTTTCTAACTCTTCACATTTAAATGCAACTAAAACTTTTTTACAGTTTGGACAATTTGCCCAAAGTTATATTGTTGGCCTTTATAAGTGAGAGAGATTACTTCATTTCTGTGCTACACCATCCTGTAATGTGAGACTTGTACCAAGTATATAATATTTAAAGTGAACTTTAATCATGTTATTTATATTTACATTTGCTTTTGTATGGAACTGGATGAAAAATAGCTTCTCCCCCCCACCCCGAAAATTTCAGCTTAAACAAAGAATTTTATTTTATCACTTTTTTTGCCTAAAATTTTGAAATTTTATCAAAAACTGGAATTCTGGTTTTCCAGTGAAAAATAGACACTTTCAATGAAAATTTTAATTTTGTCAAAGCCCCCTGTTTTCTTTTGGTGAGGGAAAAAGTTATGGACAATTATTGAGCAACCTTAGTTTTGTATTTGCAATGCTTCCCCCATGGAGATTCTACCTACTTTCTTCATACAAGATATCATCATCTTGGCAGTAATTCTCAAGTTTTAATCAGAAAACATGTCTGCTGTAGTCTTTGGGGGGCTCTCCACGACTATAAGTGTGCTGTGAGAGAGAATATATGATGTTTCCATCTGGGGGAGCAGCCCTGGCCATTTTTCAAAACTCAAAAAAGAGCCTGTAAATAACATCTAGAGTTACAGTTTTAAGAGGAAGGGGTGACTTTCAGAATTTTTATCTGCTAATACCTCAGATCAAGACCTTGTGTTTCCCTTGTAAGAATTTAATATCTAAAGCAGCTGCAGGCATTTCAGCAGAGTGCTCTAGTTCACCTGCTTCTGATTTTTGGTTGTTGAAGGGAAATGCAGACAGTATGGCTTAAGTTGAGGTGGGTAAATAAAAGCAAAACTTTTTCCCCCTCTGCAATATCATCTTGTTTTTAAATGTTATGTTATTCAGCAAGAATTCAGGACATGCTTAATGTTAATCAATGGAGTTGTTTCATTGGCTTCATTGTGTAATTCATTTACTTTATCAAGACTACTTATGTACTTAGAGTTAGGCACATTCTACAAGTATCCAACTGAACTGTGGGAAAGCCTAGGTACTCCCTGTATTGTTCTTATACTAATGATTTTGAATCTCTTTTATTTTTTTAGTAAACTTTGCTGTTAATTTAAAATAAAATACATCTAAATGTAAGTGCATTTAAAAAAATTGAAAAGAATAATATGGGCAAGACATGCTGTACAATATATCTTAAAATACAAAAGTTATACAGTGACATGACTAATTATAAATGCTAATTGGAACCCATTCAAATTTTTGTCATGTTGCAATATACAGGAAGATATTTGCATAGACAAAGTTTAAAATATAATAAAAAACCACCTTGATCTGCTGGAATTTACTTTAAGGTAACAAAGGAGTCTAAATAGTCTACACTGTAGATGTTCCTACTAAAACAGCTTTGATGAACTACCCTGGCTGCTCTGTGCTGGTGATCATCAGTCAAACTGATGTGACTTTGGAGGACTGGCTCATTAGCTGACACTGAATTACAGTACTGAACATTTCTATATACAATATACCGCTTATTTTACATATGTATGCCTGACCAGCATGACATAAAACTGTAGTAATGGGGAAGAAGCAATGAATATTGTGTGATTTATTAAGTGAACCACCCCTTCCTTAAAGGGGGGAAAAAACCCATCAATATTAGAATCCTAAAACTCTTGAGAGAAGTGATTGTTTTACCAGAACAACATGTTTCTGAACTGGATGAATATAAAAAAGCTTATGGATGATCATGCTTAATATTCATCTTAGAGATGGTACTGACAGTGCAGTAAACTTCATATATTGGAACTGATTCACTATATGTGTTAGTGTTTTTTTTCCTCACCACTTCTTCTCACACACATATCGTATTTGCTTTATCAAGTTAACAAGTACTCTATCAGCTGTGCATGGACCACCAAACCTAAGGGAAATGAATTGTGCAAACAAACATTTTGGGGTCAGGTTTGTGGTTGTTCTGATGATGTTTATACTTAATCTTTTTCTTCCCTGAAGAATAAAATATTGCAATAGAAAAGAATGTATTTGGTGCAAATCCTGCCTTCCTCTTTGTAAACATATAGGGTTCTCTTCCAGCAGAACAGGTGCACAAAGCAGGGGGTGAGAAGCAGGATTTGGAGGCTTCCTGTATACCACTGCCCATGTGTGACTTCAAGCCTGTGGTTGGGGAGATGGCATGGCCTGAAAAAAACAGAATTTGTTCATCCCAGCATACCACATATCTACAGTTACAGAAAACTACAATTGCTAGTGATCTAGATGTGGGGTTTGCAAACCTTTTTGTAGTGTAGTCTGTGAAGAGGAGAGGTCTATCTTGTTAATCTCCCACCCCATTAGAAATATTATTTCTAAGGCAACCTCAGCAAGCACTAACTAAAAAATGATTATTAGAGAAGTATATATGGAATTGTAGCTGTGTATAATGCATTTATTTGATACCTGTACCCTAATCAGAGCTTCAGCTTTTTCTAAAACCAAGGCCTTAGTTTCTCTGACTCTGATTTCAGTTTCTCTGACTCAGTCCACTGATTTCTGTTAGTCTGAACAAACTCATTTTACTCCTTTCCCTGTTAAGAAAAGGAGAAAAGAAGTAGTTAGAAATGTATTTCTTGGACTCTGGAGTGCACAAGATTTACTCTGGTCAATTCAAGATTCCTTCTGCTGATTTCAGTAGGTAGAGTCGACAGGCAGAAACTGTTGGCAGTGCCCACTTCTGAGGATGCAGCTGCTCTTCCCTTCTGTGCTGCCATTTTCTGTCCAGCAGAGGAGGTTGTACCTGTCACTCATTAGCCTCTTGGGAATATATTTGAGCCGTGCACTTGGCATGTCATATTATTACTGTCCTCATATTTGTAGCTGACAAATTGTACTTACGGTGCCTATTCTAAATCCACAATATATCAAAACAGGTTGTTAGCTAATGTTTTCATCTGGGACCATAACAGAGTTTTATGCCCTGCCTTTCTTGAATTGAGTATTGCCAGGGACCTGGTTAGTATCCACCAGTCCCTCTCAAAGCACTGGTGTGCATCAGAAAAATCTGAAAGGATACTGAGAGAGGAAAATATATAATAAATGCATATTGGACTTAACAGATTCACACATGTATGATGGAAATGTAGCTGACAGGAAGGTTTTTGTTTTTGTGTTTTTGTTTTTGTTTTGTGTTTTTTAAAAAAAATGTAAATGAAAAAGCCAACAGGTTTTAGTAATGGAGGCTGACATTTTCAAAGGGACCTAAAGGAGTTAGGGCAAATTTCCCTTAGGAGTCCTAGATAGAGTGAAGTTGAGCTTGAATAGATAGAGGAACACTTGCCAGTAGGTTGCAATGTATGCTACTGCATGGTAGACCAGTGCTATATTTTGACTGAAGGGAAGGAGTAGATGAGAGAAAGCAGGGGAAATATGATTGTCATGGAAGTAATTAGGGAGCATAGTCAAGTTAAGCTAGTGGCAATAACACTTCACTGGTGAAGCAACACCTTTAAAAAACCTGCTGCCTCTGCAATGACATATAGGCGGAGTGAATTAACCCAGCCAGCTACACCATTTTTTCCTCTGACTTTCCTTTTCTACCTGCTTTCCTCTGTCACTACAGAAGCTTAATACAACTGACATTTCCCATCTCACTCACTGTTTTATGGCTTGTGCTCAAAATATTTTAATCTTGTTTTCATAAAGAGCATGTTTTTGTAGTTGCTTGTTTCAGAGACATCATAGGGGCTGGGAGGGATTTCCAAACTTTTTGAGTGGTGCATAGAGTCAGTGTGTGTCTATTATGTAACTGCCTTTCTATTTTATGCTTTTTCTTCCATGCAACAGCAAGGTACATTAATCACACAAAATATAATGTGACTATGGCCATCAAAGAAAATGTATTCTATGGTGTCTCCTTGAAATGTCTTAAAATATTGACTTCAGCAGAGTTACAACCAAGTCAGGGTGAATTTAGCCCACTGTTTTATTTTTAAATATTATGTAGATAAAATGCTTTGATAGGGAGTGGGGGAAGGATCTGATTTCCAAAGCAATGAATCATAAAGTATATCTCCTGCAAACCTTTGAAAAGACCCAAGACACCTATGGTTTTGGACAAATCTGTTTTTTCTATATTATTTCCATATCTAAATCTCAAAATGATTGTATTTTTGGTATCTGACCATATTTGCTTGTAAAAAGGCTTTCAGCTCTTGTTCTTATGTATGGGGAAAATACTGAAGAGAGATTATTTTACACAATGCAGTCATTTCTGTACACAAAGTATACCTGTGCCAATAACTTGCCTGACAATCCTATAGCCTGAACTGAAGTAGCTGAAAATATTTTTTTCATACAAAATGAATAGTAAGGAGAACATCTAGTAATACAAACTCATCTTCACACATATAGTATAGATTAATCCATAATCGTTGTAAGGATCACAGTGAGCTTGATTCTTTACTCATTACTCTAGCAAAACAATCTGTGTCTGGGAGTTCTTAACATTTCCATAGAGTGGACCATATCTTATTACAGAAATTGTCTTGCATGCCACCTCTCTTGTCAGTCCCAATTATATGTTTCACTCTCATCCAGGTTCTGATTGGCCATCTATGCAGTTGGTGTTCAAGGTGAAAAGTAATACATAATGTAATGTCACTTGTATTTTAAGGCAATTTATTGGCAGGAAATAGAGATGGGTCACCACCATGTGCTGGATCAGCTCTCTTTACACCCTCACCAAGTACTCTGTGGACCATAGTCTGAGGATCGCTGGCTGATATACTTTTAAAAGTAATAGAAGATTTCACTGGGGAATATGGATGAGCATGTGAGAAGCCAAAGGGAAAAGATTGATTCTGCTGTGATAATATATATCCTCTCTGATTGATACTCAGTCTGTCAGTGCCAAAACAAAGTTATGATTAAGTTTCAGTCCCAGCTCAGGGACTGAAAGCTCATTGAAAATCTAATCTCCCAAAATGTGAACTCATCCAAAAGCTTTCTTTAGTCAGTTGGGAAGATCAAATTTCTAGTCTCAAATCTCAGCTGAGAACACTAGTGATATGCCCTTCACATCTTGCTTTTCCAGATCCAGACTTTGAGACACTTAGATTCTGAATCTTAATCACCCTAGAATATCTTCTTGGTATTATAGAGAGCTCTCTACTCAACATACTTTCTACCCTGGTCATATATTTTACCTTACGTGGTGTTTTCTAATCCGTATCAGTAACTAATTCAACCTATTCACCCCAAAGAGCTAAATGTGCATGAAAACTTGCATGCAAAAGTTTTAACTAGTAATGGAATCAACTTGATGTTTCATAGGATGATGAATTATCTATTTAGAGTGTATTAATCATTTTTAGATATTTGTTGAATTATCTTGCAATAAAGGATCAGGAAAATAGACTATGTACATTTATATGCCAGAATGATAAAGTAACAAAACACTTGCAACTTTCTAAACCCTCCATAGAAAGACAATCTTTAAAAGAGAACAACAAAACAAGGATTAAAAGTAAGATTTATATAAGGGAGAGAATACACTGCATTAGAGTGCATAAAATGGTAGATCATTTAAAAGGTGATGGAACTGTTTCCCTACAACTATACCTTCTTTATTGTGCAATCATTTTCCTTTTAACTAGAATATTATGGACACCTTATTGCAAACTTCCTAAGTAGATAAGCACTCATCTCCTTTATTTAGAAAGTGTAATTATGTTTCAATTGTGTTTTTCCCCCATCAATTATTATGTGGTCCAAGTTTTAAAACAATCTGGCATGCTTCCCAAAATATGAAAATAAAATGATAAACTGCACTCTGCAAAATATGAATCTGTAGCTAAGTAGAGTTTTATATGCTTATAAATCCTCATCTCCTTCAGGTATATTGTAAATTGTGTGCTTTACAGCACCAAATCAGATTTACATTTTATCAACAATATTGTTTTTTTAGAGTACCCTGAACAATTCCCTGAGCTCATAATGATCTGACCTTGTATGATTCATCTGTATAATCCTTTAAAAACTGCATCTTTCCCTTTCTCACTAAGTTTAATGATACATATTTTAAATGAAAATATAAAAATGACTAAGTTTAATTTATAGAAGTTACTCTGCATGTTCTGAACTGTTTTGCTTAGCTAAACTTAATAGCTTTGCCTTAAAACTATTACCTTCCTGGCTCCCTGTGTGTCTAATTTGTCTTTAGCTAGCCACATCACTTATGCATGTCTTAATCTTTGACATAATCTATGAAGATACCATTTCCCCAGGTATAACATTTATCTTCATTTCTAAAAGATTCCTAAATTTTCCATTGCCCTAGCTTTTCAAAATTTGCACATCTATTTTATTTTTCTGCACATTTCTCTATGACCTGAATTTAAATAGAAATGTAAGTACATAATTCTTATTACATATTCAGTGACCCCCTGTAGTGGGGCGACTGCCCCACTCCTGCTAAAAGGGGCTTAAACAGCCCAGGAAAGGGTTGTGGCTGGGAGCAGGCAAGCTCCCAGGCTGATTGGACAGAGCAGCTGCAGCTGTGGCTGCATCAATTAGGGCCCAGCTGGCCCTGATAAAAGGGCCCAGAGTTTGGTGGAAACACAGTCTTCTCTGGCTACAGATGCAGAGAGGCCTGGCTGCTGGGAGCTTGAGTAAGGTACCTAGAGGGAAGCAGGGCTGGGGTAAGGCAAGAGGAGCTGGGAAAGCTCTGGCCGGGAAACCTCCAGGCTGCAGGGCCTAGGAGATGGCCCAAGTAAGGGGTACTGGGGTTGCAGGGGGCAGCCCAGTGCTAAAGAGACAGAGGCAGCAGACCAACCCCCCTTGCTGGTGATGAGTGGTAATTAGACTGCAGTCTGCCCCAGTAAGCGGGGGCAAGTGGTGACTGGCAGTTGCCTAGACTGAGGTGAGGTGGGGGTTCCCCAGGAAGGGAGACCCAGTGTGAGACTGTGGGGGTACTGCAGGGGTGCAGCACCCTAGGGAAGAGGGCACTGGGGAGGGACATGGGGCCAAGCAGCAAGCAGGACATTGGCCTGCGAAGGGCACTCCGGATGCTGGAAGAGCTAATTCCTGGACAGACCAGCGGGAGGCGCTGCAGGGGTGAGTTGCTGCTTTGCTACACCCCCACTATAAATGTTTGCTAAGTTTCTGTTAAATATTGCCCATTTCTCTTTATTTTGTACAAGCAGTGCCTACAAATATATATCTGAAAAGTTCTAGAAAACAAACAACCCAATTCTGCCTTTTCTGTCTGATGATCAAAAGTGGAGAAAAAAAATCTAGGGCCTAATCTTACAGTTATTGTGGGAACAAAATTATTTGAGAAGTATGCTGTACTCAGAATGATTGACTGGTTAATATGGTGGGAAGTTTAAACCCAGTGGGCCATATTTTATTTCCATTGAATTAGGGAAGGTTTTGTCATTGGTTTTTTTTTTTTTTTTTTTTTTTTTTTTTTTTTAATAGCAGCAGGATCAGGAACTTATAAGACTTGACTGACCTTTCAACCCTAACTCAAATTTGGACCTTTTAAAATAACGTGTATACATATTGAGTCTTGAAAAGCTGTTAACTTCTTTTGGCTGAGATCTGAAGTACCAAGTTACTGAAAGAAAATTATCTTGGCAATTTGTGCCAGTAGCAGGGAACATACATCTCATGAGAGAACTTCTTCTGGCAACCTGTTTTGTATCACAAAGATGCCCTGAAACATCTGGATACCCATATTATCAGTGAACCGTTCACCCTTATATTTTTATACCTCCAAAATGTAAATTAATCCTTGTCAGATCTCTCTCTCTCTCTCTACATACAGGGTGACAAACAGGGATTTCTATTCATTTCAAAAATTGTATTCAAGAACTTGTGGATAGACTCTGGGATCCCTAGCTGATCTGTCTCCATAACATACAATGGCCAGGCACTTTTGTAGCACACCATAGCAGTTCAGAAAATGAGGTAGCTGTAGTGTGTCATACGAGAGGCAGTTCACTCAGGGAACCTGGTCTACAGAAGAAAATGAGGACATGAAGGACCCAAATACTAACTCACATGAAGCCCTGGGGAAACATCTCTCAATTCAGAGAAGATTGATTCTTTTCAGTTTTTGATTTTTTTTTTCTGTGCAGAGCAGGGAGTGTGTGTGGGGGGCGGGGAGTGGTCCAAACAGTGCTAATTTAATAATCAGAGAAAGGGTTTGAGCAGAGTCAGAGGTGATAAAATAGCAGTTGGAATTGTGGGTGTGCAGTTGAATGAATTTGCAAGTGTAGAATTATTTAGCTAGGGAGATGTCAGAACTGAAGAGGAGGAGAGAATGAATTTGTAATGGATGTCCCCCTGGTCATAGGATTTCTTCCAGAGATGCTCTGAGGAGCAAGAGTAGGAATGGAAGAAACAGCCACAGTAGGACAGATTTTGCATTTGGGAGAGAGTGGCAAAAGAGTCAAGGGCAGAGGAGAAGGAAGCATGAAGAAAGTCAACAACCATATTGATGGAAGAGAGGGCAAGGAGAAGAGGGCTGACTGCCAACAAGAGTTTATCAATGCTGATAGACTGGAAATCATGGAAAAGCCAAATGATAGGGCCTGAGGGTGGGGAGGCAGGCTGATGGGCAATACAGGAAAAAAAAACAGATGATAGCTGGAGAGAGAGAACACCACAACAGAAGAGAGAGAGGAGTCAACCAAGTTGGGTGAATGAGCCTTTTGGTGTAGGGAGAGTTGAACCTGAGGTGCAGTTTCAAATGAAGAGGTGAGGTGTGGAAACATGCAGCTGATGGGAGGGGTGGATCATCAACATGGAAGCTGAAGTCACCAAAGATGAGTGTGGGAGATTTGAAGAGAGAAGAGGAGAGAAAATCAGGAGCTGAAATTAGAAAGGAAACCTTAAGTGGATGGAGAGAGGGTGGAAGGTAGATGATAGCAACACGAACAGGGAGAGGAGACAAGAATAGACGATCCTCTCCCAGGGAGATGTGTTGCCAAAGGCTCAAGTGAGAAATACACTGATACTGGGGGAGCAAGTTACGTGGATGAGCTTTTAGGACTACCTGTATGTTTTGAGACCCAATGTTTTATTTGCAGTTTATCTGCACCCATGAACAATCAAGCCCTAAGTGTTTGAAGTGGGCACTCAGTAAGTGAACATTTTTTAAAACTGAGTCTTATCCTTGTGGTTAATTGTTCAGACAAGTCTTGCAGATCACTGAAATTTATTTCTTAACTCTGAACATCCATAACTAAGATGTACATTTAAGCCATCCAAATTAACACCAGTTTAACTAATTGGGTTCCAATGTGGACATAACAAGACACAGACATTATATTATGATTAAATGAAGACACAACTTCATTTGAACTAATACTAGACCTGAAGAAGAATGTGAAGGCTATTCCCCTTCACCCTCAGACCTTCCAAGGGACTCTGAGTGGAAGCCAAAGAATCTACTTCCTTCCTTCCATCCATGCCAGAAGTATATGGGATAAAATGAGGAGAGTCACAAGCTATGTGAAACAGAGGCACACCTCCTCACCATGTATTGCTTTGCCCAGAACCCATGCTCAGGCAACCCATTGCCTTCTGGGGACCTCAGCTGGACATTTTCTAACATTCCATCCTAACATTACCTAACATACTTCAGCAGGTTCCAGTGCTGGTTTTAAATCAAATCACAAAACCAGGTCTCCTGGATGTCAGGGAAAAAACATGGAAAAAATCCTTTCCAGACTATGAAACCAACCATCAGTCTAGCTCCCAGCATCTAGCTTGTGAATGAGGCTAATTCAGGGAGTCAAAATCTTATTAAAGTTCTTACTGGATTATTTGAAAAGCTATATTGCAGAGAGGGGAGCTTTTTTCTGTCATGTGCTATTTAAAATTTGGTGTGTTTATTTCAGAATCTCATTTAAATTTTTAATCCTGTCCTCCAAAGTACTTCCAACCCTCCCCATCTTGCTGTCATCCATAAATTTTTCTAAATGTATTTTCCACACTGTTTTTCAACTCACTAATGAAATGAATAGTACCAGACCCAGAACCTATCCCTGCAGGATCCCACCATCTATGTCTGCTTAGTTTGACAGTGAACCATTAACTACTCTTTCAACTGTCTTTTCAACTGTTATGCAACCACCTTATAGTAATTTTATTTAGATCACATTTCTTTAGCTTGTCTATGAGTGTGTCACACATACAAAATGGGAAATGAATGCCTAGGAAGGAGTACTGCGGAAAGGGATCTAGGATTTATAGTGGATCACAAACTAAATGTGTCAACTGTAGCACAGTTCCAAAACCAGCAAACAACATTCTGGGATGTATTTCCAGGAGTGTTGTAAGCAAAAAGCAAGAAGTAATTCTTCTGCTCTACTCAGCACTGATAAGGCCTCAACTGGAGTATAGTGGCCAGTTCTGGGTACCACACTTCAAGAAAAATGTGGCACTTGACCCTGGAGCTCAAGGGTGGGGCAGGATAGTCTCACAATTGGAGAAAGTCCAGAGGAGAGCAACAAAAATGACTTAAGGTGTAGAAAACACAACCTATAAGGGAACATTTCAAACACTGGGTTTGTTTAGTCTACAGAGGAGAAGACTGAAGGGGGACATTCTTCAAACACATAAAGGGTTGTTATCACCATCCTTTTTATAAATAGTTACCCTTCACCACTGAGGATAGGACAAGAAGCAATGGGATTAAATTGCAGCAAGGGAAGTTTAGGTTAGGAAGTTTTTCCTAATGTCCATCAGGGAACAAAGCACGGGAACATATTGCTTAGGGAGGTTGTGAAATTAATGTCATTGGAGGTTTTTAAGAACAGTTTAGACAAACACCTGTCAGGAATGGTCTAGTTCAGGGTGGGAAAACTTTTTGGCTCGAGGGCCACATTGAGGTTGTGAAACTGTATAGAGGGCTGGTTGGGAAAGTGTGCCTCCCCAAACAACCTGGCCCCAGCCCTCCAACTGCTCCCTGTCCCCTAACTACCCTCTGGGACCCTCTTTCCCTTATCCAACCTCCCCATTCCCTTACCACACGCTTAGAGCAACAGGAACAGCCCGGCCAGAGCCAGCCACAGCACTGTGCTGCCCAACAGGAGCGGCGGGCCAAAGCGCTGGCAGCACAGCAAGCTGAGGCTGGGGTGGGGGGAGAGAGGAGGGACAGCTGGGGAGGGGCCAGGGGCTAGCCTCCCTGACCAGGAGCTCAAGGACAGGGCAGGATGGTCTTATGGGCTGGGTGTGGCCTGTTGGCTGTAGTTTGCCCACCTACTTAATCGTGCCTTGAGTGCAGGATACTGGACTAGATGACCTACTGAGTCCCTTCCAGCCCTACACTTCTATGATTCTATGTCCTGCGGCACTGTGTCAAAGCCTTATTAAAATACATCCTATTGCTTCTCTCCTAGCCACTAGGCCAATAACCTTGTCAAAGAAGGAAATTCAGGTAGTTTGGCATGATTTGTTGTTGATAAATCCATGTCGGCTAATACCTATTATTCTGTATGAAGGGTATAACAAATAGGATTGTTCTCAAAATTTTCAGAATAGAGAGGCAAAGGAAATGCAATTAAAAATGTCTGGAAGGATGCTTACTGACTTCATGTTAAAGAAGTTTATTCAAAGGGATAATTTGACTCTCTCTATTTTTAAATTTTTTCCCAATTTAAATGGGAGGTGATTGGATCCTTCTCTCTAAGGGATCTGGGAGCTGATGCTTTTAGCTGGCCATGTGACACTGTCATAAGTGTGAGGTAGCCTAGAATTATTGTTTACCTGTAAGGGGTTAAGCTAAAGGTAACCTGAGAGGTGGACAACTGACCAATGAGAAATTCCTCAGGAGACAAAGGATTTTGAGTTTCAATTTCTCTCTGGGTCTCTCTCTGTTCACCTCGGCTATGGGATGAACACAGCTATGTCTTTCACTGTAACTATAAGATTCTATCAAGTACTGTAGTCAGTAAGTTTACTTTCTTTTTATCACTTGGAGGATTCTCAATGGTGAGTGTTGGCTGGGTGCTTCTTGAGATTGTAAGATTCAGCAGAGATCTCAACAGTGGGAGAAAGTTGCCCCGGGGGAGAGGTTTGGTTTCTGAATCCTTTTGTTGATTATGGTGGATGCTGTTCTATTGATGGTTATAAGGGATTTATTCCTTTCTTTTTTCTTTTATTAAAATCTTTCTTTTAAGAAGCTGACTGCTTGTTTTTCATTGTGTAAGATCCTGGTTTTGTATCGGGCATGTCTCACAGGAGCAGACGAGGTGTTTTTTTTTTTTTTTTTCTCTCAAGCTTCCCAGGGAAGGAAGAAGTTTGGGGGGTTAGTGGAAAGGGAAAGAAGGGTCCCAAACTACCCTAGACCTAGTTTGGTGGTGGCAGTGTACCAGGTCCAGATACAGAAGAAGTTGTGTTCTGGGGAAAAACATTTTAACCCAAGCTGGTAAAATAAGCTTGGGGGCGTTATTTCTTTTTTCATGCGGGTCCCCACATCTGTACCCTAGAGTTCAGAGTGGGGAGGCAATCCTGACAGACACAGACCCCCATCCATTATTATAGTAAGCTCTTTGTTAATATTTTTAGTCCATATAAATGATTGAGGCATTGAAAGAAACCCTGCTAACTAGCTCTATGCACATAGTAGGGAGGGATGGAAAATGGTTTGTCATGGTAAAATGATTTATAAATCCCATAAATTCATACAACAAAGCACAGAATCATAGGAATAAAATACTAATGTTTTTATGTAGTACATTAATCCTATTTTGTTGTTCATGAAGCAGAATGTAAAGCAACACACTAATATGGTATATAAGAAAAAAGTCCCAAAGAAAGCTGAGTAATTGGAAATGTAACCTGACTTTCCCATTTTACCTCCAAAAGCATTAATTATTGAATTATTATAGTGTTTCATATTCACACTGTTAATTGTTCTGAGGATTGTTTAACTGATCTCCTTTCAAATGAGAAAATCTTATTAAATTAGTTTCTGAAGAACTTAGTTCCTTGTTCAAGCAGTCCTTTATCCTATGTGTATGCTCAAGGTTTTGTTTTTAGTTTAAATCAGGGAAATAATCTTTGGAATATTTTTAGGATTGGTATTTTTCTCCTCTAGGATAGGAATTTTCTCAAAGTAGCCTTCCTCTGTTTAGTGAACTATTCTTTAAAAGATACATTATACAGCAAAGGGAGCTTTTCTCAGGTTTCCAAGCTTCTTATCCTGATTAACTCTGTTTTTCTTCAGAAATCTAAGTAAATGTAAATCTAAGGTAATCTTGTAACACTGTATTGAGAAACAAAGTAGCACTGGTCCTAATTCTCCTACTGTCTTACATTTTTTATTATCATTTGCACCTGGGCAATATGGGTGTAAAATGTTGCCACTAATGTAAATATGGTGCATTTTTTGGTAGCATCTTACACACCCACTTTGCATTGATGCAAATGGCTACACAAAATGTAAAGCTGTAGAGAATACGGCCAGTTTATCTTAATTTGCATTTGGTTGATGACCCAGAAGAATCTGCAGCACCTAAATGCATGGAACTCGTACGAATGAGATCGATTTCTTCCCCCCCCTCCCTGTTTTCATTATGTTTGACATTTTTTGAGGCAAAGCTCTTTTTCCATAACTGTGGCCTTGACAGATGAAATACTGAAATTGCAAGGTGATATTGGTAGCTTGTTTTGCAGCTAAACTTTAGCTTGGCTATGATGGAAGCTTACTGTGGTAGTAAAATGAAATCCGTGATCAGTACACCAGAGAGATTAGCCAAAGGGAGGTGGACTGGATGAGCTAATATGTTCTTTCCATTTCAAACTCCCACAAACTACAGAACTGTGAACACAAACAACCCATATTTCACACACCCACTTTTGAAATATACATTTTTTTAATGAATAAATTCCAACAGAAAATTGTACCTGCTATCTGGAAAGAAGAACTCCTCCCAGCCCTATGCAGGACATAACATATAGTGTTTTACAATCACTGCTGTGCTGTGACATTTGCTTTACTCTTAAATTCAGACCTTGCTCCTGACACTTGTGTGGAGATCCAGACTGGATAATGCACATTGCTAACACAATGGAATAGCATGTTTTTTCAGTAGCATACATTTTAATTTTTTTCCTATAGTTGCCAGGGCAACAACTGCCTGTAGAAAGATTTCTAGAGGATAGGCACAAGGTCTTGGCAATACAGGATGAGCTTAAACTCTTGTGCCCCTGTTGATGTCAGATAAAATGAAATAGCCTCACTCCTGTGTTCTGTAATATAGAACAATTTACACATTTTTGAAAAAATGAGTGTAATAAAGACTTGCTGTCATAAGATACTGTGCCAGAACCTTAGCTGGTCTAAACTGGCAGAGCTATTGAAGCAAAGAGAACTATGCCAGTTTACACCAACCGAGGCTCCTTCTCTCTCATAAGTTTACATCAGGAGGACTTCCATAGAAATCAAGTTAGTCCTAGTGGTGAAAAACTAGTGTGAGAGAGAGGAGAATCAGGCCCTTTGTCTGGAATAACAGAAGAAATGGGAGACTTTGGGGAAAACCATTAAAATTCAGAACTCTGAAATCATTGTGTGGCAGGGCAGGGGTAAAACACCCTGCTCCTGCTGGCTAAACCCTGCTTTCTGGCAGGAGGGCCAGGGTCAGAGGCTTGAAGCAGCCAGCTGTGGGCCCTAATGAGGGCTGGATCACCTCAGCAGATTGGGCTAAGTGGTCACAAGCTGAGGCTGCAAACTGAGAGGGCTAGAAAAGCCCTGAGCTTAAGTCAGTTGGGGGCAAGCCAGGAAGAGGACAGGAAGCTGCTGCTCTATCTCTTCACTGCAGGCAAGGTGCCTCAGGGGCCTGGAGACCCTAGAACCAGGTACAAAGAGGCTAACTGTTGGGGGATAAAGGGAAGCACTTTCTTGCACTGAAGCCACTGATGTGCACTGTAAATAAAGGATGCTAGGGTGAAGCACCAGAAGAGGGTGTGAGGACTTTTATTTCTATTAGCCAGGGCCCAGGGGGAAAGAGAGCTAGACCTGTGTAGACCCTGTGACACAGGGGAACCCATGCCAGCACATTAGTGGGTATTAAATTGGCTAGCTTCAAAGGGGTCAATACCAATATCTCCAAATTCAGGACATTCACATCCCACTTCCAGTGATGTTCTGACAATATTTCAATATTATTTCGCTCAACCTGTGTGGTGTGGGGAGGTGTCAGAGAGGGTTGGCTCAGACTAGAAGGGAGGGAGAGATTGGGGAATCGGCTTATTTGTGAAGCCAGATGTAGTGGGGTTTTTAATGGTTAACAATTAATTGCTTTTTCTCTTTTTTTCACATTTCCCACCAATTACTTTTTTCTTCAACAACAATGAAAAACTGTTTTTTAAAGAACAATGCTTAACTTAAAAGATTAAAATATTCAGGTTTTGAAAATCAAACTCTTTCCAAAATATTTTGGTTTTTATTTTTTTGACAAACTTCATAAACAATTTTTTCCACAAAAAATTCATTTTGATGAGAAGACTTTTTTTGAAACTTTGTCCAGCTATTAACTTCCCTCCCACAACTTTCTCATTATTAGCATTAAGAAAGAGAGCAACATTCTAGAGAAAACAAACTTCTATTCAGTATACTTATCTGGAAATGTTTATACATTGGTCCTGAAAAATACTCTCAACAGTAATGTAGTGAGGAGATGCTGAAGACCACTTTGGTCCATGATGATCCTCCCAAAGGAATTTCTTTTAAAAGCATCTTCCATTTGGTGCATTACAGTCCAGACTGAAAAGCAAAAATAATGTAAGGGCTAAGAGTAATTTCTGTCAGGTAATTGACTGTTTTGGTTCTCCACATACCACGCAGCTCCACGTACCAGAGACTTGTTTTATGTAGCTATTGGAAGCTTTGTCTATTTTTCATTGCTCAACATCTCAGACCTTCAGATATCACTGTTTTGGGGTTGGCCCATGGAAATATAACCAGATTGCTTCAGCTGCACTGATATGCAATTGTTTATGCTGACTCAATAATCCAGTCCTAGAGTCAATTCAAATTGGGACAACAAATTGCACTTGTATGTGGAATTTGAGGGATTCCAGTACAGTCTGTTTTAAGTTGCAGCCCTGAGGCTTCACATAGAATTAAATACACAATCAGCTTTCAGTAAGCACTTGCCCTCATTAATCATAGAATGTAGGCAAAGTCATAGCCTACAAATTTAAATCTTTTATTGTTGTTTCATGTTAATGACTTTTTTCCCCCTGTTGTGTGTGACTCAAACTATGGTAGCACAGATGGCTAAAATCACTAGCAGGAAAGTAATCAGCAACTGTAAACATGATGCTTTCAAAATGAATGACAGAGGAAAAATATTTCATTGTTCTAGAAATTAGGAGTAGATTAAACTATAATCATGTAAACACATACAGAGGAGCAGACTACAGCTTTGTTTTCTGCATTGCTCCAATTTCAATTTATGCAACTTCCTGTTGTGTTTATTGGCAAAACCGGAAATAAGTTTGAAACTGGAGAGCAACTGGTTGAAGCTAGGTAACTTAAAATGTGTGGTTTTTAAAGCTTAGCAAAAAGCAACTTTATATATGCAGGGACTAGATGATACAGTGAAGCAGCAAGAAACTACACATTTCAATATGGCTCAAAATGATCCCGTTTTAACTGAAACCTGTGTAACTCTAGGCTAAAAGTGATAGTTGCTCACAAACATCATCTTGTTAAAGCTGTACACTGTATTATTTGGAACGATCAGACACTCCAGATTTAAACTGGCTATGCAGTGTTGACCTAGTAATACAGTATCTCCAGCACTGAGGGGCTTACACAGAAGCATCACTTCAGCTGCCACCCTTACACTTATGATCAGCGAAACCATTTATGGATAATTACTTTGAATTACAGGACATCTACTGCTAAAGGTAATTCCTGAGAGATCGAGTTAATTATATGACAAAACGTATCATATCCAGTCTGTGATCTCACTAACCACAGTCTAAATTAAACACTAAAAGTGAGTCCAAGCCACACATTTCTGGTCTGGATCCAAATCCCTGACAGGCTGGAGGTGGATGCTGGACCAATTTTTATTACATTGTTTTGATTTACAGATGAGATTTTGTAAATTCGTATATTTGTATGCTGAGAGGGTTTCTAACCATCAGTGAGGTGACATTCTGGAGGAGCCTCCCTATAGAAGTTGTGCAGACAAACAACTTAATTAGTTTTAAGAGAGAGCTGGGAAAATTTGATTGCAGTTGTATGATGTGTTTACTTGTAATGGGAGGGCTCAATAGTCTATTAACTTCCAGTTTGTCTTTTGTTCCTAACAGCTTCAGGATTTCAGCCAGCTACTGGCAGGGTTGAGGAAGAGAGACCACCTTCATGAGGCATGGACTTAAGGGGTATACAAGTTTCACAGGATCACTTTGTGCATTTCAACTTCCCCTATGGTGATCTTCTGGTTGGGAAAGAAAAAGGTCCTGTTTGCAGCTTCCTGAACAACCTAATGTTCCTAAAGATATGGGCATCATGCACTGTTCTAGACCACCCCGAACTGATGTCAATGAAACAACTACGGTGATCCACAAGTGCCTGCAAAACCATGGGAATACCCCTTCCAATTGTTGCACTCCATTGCAAGGCGGTCCAGTGCCAGAATTGGAATATGCATGTCATCTATCGCCCCTCCGTAGTTAGGGAAAGCCATTTCTATAAAGACATCCCCAATTTCACACACATTGCCAAGAGTCATGGTCCTTCACAGCAGAATGTGATTAAATACCATGCACACTTGAGTTAACACAGCCTGAACAATCGACTTCCCCACTCCAACTTTTGCGACGGACTAGTAGCAGTCTGGAGTTGCCAGCTTCCACACTCTGATCACCACGTGCTTTTCCACCAAGGGGGCAGCTCTGATTTGAGTATCCTTGTGCCGCAGGGTTGGGGTGTGCTCAGCACATGGTTCCAGAAAGGTGGCTTTCTGCATCTGAAAGTTCTGCAGTTGCTGCTCAGCATCCCATACCTGCATAAAAATGTGATCCCACCACTCTGTGCTAGTTTCCTGAGCCCAAAAATGATACTTCAGCTGTACTTAGATTGCTTTTGGCATTCACATGTTGCTGCTTTCCATGATGGACAGCAGATCAAGCAACTGTAACTTCAAGAATAATTCCACTGCTATTCCTGGTGTGTTAGTGACTGCTTTCAGAGCAGTGGAGATGGGCATGGGATCCATTCCTGCAGATAGAGGTCACGGGGAAAGCAGAAAATAAGGGACATTGAAAAATGCCAGGGACTGAAGCGCATGGAATGCTGGGGTAGAAAGCAGTGCATCATGGAGCACTGAGCCCGGACCCATGATGTGCCACAATCCCCTGCACCTTCTCTCAACACCTAGTGAGAGAAGGGAGAGAGCTGCACTGTGGGATAGCTACTCACCATACACTGCTCTCATGGCTTATGCAAGTGCTGCAAGTGTGAATGCACTATGCCACCAATGGAAGACAATGTGAAGTCACAACAGTGATTTTCTTTAAGCACGTTTTTATCAGCAACCAAACTCTTGACAAAAATATTCTGCCAGTGTAGACATAGTCAAAGTATCCTCTCCAGAGCTCTTCCAGTCTTATTATAAACATTACTTAATCTTTGTTGCATTGGTTTTTGCTGTTTTAGGTTTTCTGAGTTTATTTTATTCTCTCTGTTCTTGTTTTCTTATACTTTTACTCTCATCCCATTATGGGTCACTCTTCTTTCTCTTATAGATTTGGCATATGGCAACCTTTTCATATGATCCATGAAAGAACATTTTTTTTCTGAAACAAATATTTTAATGCACTTTACAATTGATTTGTTTCCACTCCTGTAATATAAAGCAAGAAATGTGTACACATTTTTTGTTCTCATTTCTCAGTCAGCAACTATCTTGCCCATCTTTCTTCCACACATTTTTTTCCTGTGAGAATTCTGCAGATGCTTGTAATTGCTAGGTTTCCTTTTCCCATGAACATTTCCATAGCCATGCATGGACACCTTTACAGGTGCAAATATAGATATCTAAGCAGAATCATGAATGCATGTAATTAAAGATGCAGTTAGTGCTAGTTGAGATTTTTCAACTTTTTTTTCAAAATTTGAGAATCTTTTGGAAAAAAAAAAATCAAAGCTTTCACCATTTTTGACCAGCTGTAGTAGCTCTTTATAACTTTGCAAGTAGAGAATTGGTCTTCCCGTCCCTGAAATTTAATACTGTTCTTGATATATATTTTTTTTTTTTAACCATGCTCTAAACATTGTAAGCTTTTTGGGTAGGGACCCTACTGGTTGCATAATGCTTAGAAAATTAAGGTCCTGGTTAGAGGTGGTTGGAAAAATTCCTAAGATAAGCTAGAGCCAGATTCTGACACCGTTATTAAGGTAATACTTTATCCTGTGAACAGTCTCATTGAAATCAATGAGGCTACTTGTGAAGATACACTACTTAGATTGCAAGCTTTTTGGGGCAGGAAACATCTAGTTAGTATGTATACACTGTTTAGTGCAACAGGGCCCTTTATTAGCAGCCTTTATATGCTACCACAATAGAGATAAGCAATAATAATAATTCAGAGCTCATACGGGATGGAAATCTGACTTCAGATTCAATAAGTACAATACATGTGTTAGCAAGAACAATCTTTTCTAAACATTAAACTCTGAATGTTATAAATATATATGTCAAAGTAAGAAACTCAGTTTTTTCTTTGCTAATTAGTATAACCTTAAAGCAATTCTGTTAATCATATACTCAAACGTAATCTAGTGTTTCCAATTATCCTTGACCAGCAGCAGAGTTTAGGGCTTTGTATAATTATGGGCACATTTACTTCATACTTTGATAAATAAAAGCTAATTTAGTAAAATTTGAAGCGGGAGTTAAGTATATAACCTTGATTTCCACTTGGGTATTACAGGTTGGTCACAGTTGTGGAAGTGAAATTCTCCAGATGCTTTTAATGAGGGTTATTAATTCTACAATCTGTAATGACATTAATTGTCCAATACAGGACACAAATATGTCCTTTGAGAGAGAAGTTTCATGGTTTGTTTCAGTCTATGTGAATTAATTTCTGTCACTTAAGTAAATCTGTTTTTTAAATGTTAATAGTATACAGTACATATGCAGACACAGCAGATGAAGTATAACATTCAGAGGAAATTAAATAAGGTTTCAGTTCTCTGTATATATAACTAATGGAATCACTTATTTCCATTTTCTAACCCAATATGAATTGCTCTCATGTCATTTTACACACTTGTATCTGAGAAGATGTTCGTAGAGCTCAGTATATTGGTGAATGCTAAGTCATCTCATTTTTTTTTTTTTTTTTTTACACTACATTTTGAGTACATGGAATCAGTGTCATAAATGTTTATTGACAGATTCATTGGCCTGTTGAATTAGTCCATTGAGTCAGGAAGCAATGTCTCTGTTGGTTTCTCCTCATGAAAGAGTGTTTTTCTTTTTGGAGCACAAATGGGCAAGGAAGGGTCCTTTTGACTGTTGGGCTGCATTCAAGGTGCTTTTTAAAGTCCTCATCTAGACTGTATCCTCTAGCTATGTGGTATCATTTGCAGACCAGCTGCTCTGAAATTCTCTGATCATGAAGTTCTCTTTGAAGCCAGCACAGTTAGTCCAAATTCATTGTTGGTGTATCAAGTTCAGATCCCACAAGAAAATTTATTCTCCAAGAATAAATACTTGTTTCCAAGCTGGAATGAGTCATCTGAAAGATAGCAAAGTACTGTGCTGTTTGTCAAATCTTGATTTGTATAGCTCATTTCACAGATATTCCAACTTCTTATTTAAAGGAAGATGCCATTTCAATAAGCTGCTTTGGGTAGATTAAAGTAGCCTGGCTCTACATAACAAACTCCAGTTCCTGGAGCTATTCAAGTTGGTCCTTTAACTCCTGAGAGTAGCCTTTTGTTAGGGAGCTGGATTGATTCTTTCAGAATCTGTAGTAATTTTTCTAATTAATTAGATATGTAGTGTACTTTGATCAAAGAAGAATTTAATATCTTTCATGTGCATTTAACTAGACTCTACTTAATTTTTTATCCACATCTGATGTGACACTTATTGGTTTTAATATGTGTATGCAGCATTATTTTAATGGAGTATTTTTATTCCACAGGTATCGAGCTGCATTACAGTATTAGTACAAAAGGGGTCCATTACTGTTTACATAAATTAGACTGAATAAAAACTACATAGTAGGACTGGAATTGGTGTGTATATATAAATGCTATTTTTTTGTAAATTTTATACAAAAAAATTCAATAAGTTAACTCCATACAAAACATGAATTATGTTTCCTAACTTAGTTAACCACATCACCACCCATGTGCACTACCTTAATATAGCAATGAAACCAGAGAAATGCATAGATATTAAATGCAGCATCAACAGGTTTGAGGATTCTAGTTAAAATATAAAAATTGGGGTCACTTGAGGTATACCTTGAAATGGATAATGAGTATTCCCTCTAATTTTTCCCACCCATGTGCAGAATGAATTTTGTTATGTGCACTGCTGTGGAGGTATGTGTGACGCATCATCTCCATATTGGTGCACATAACAAAATTCCTGTGGAGGGGGTGGGGCTGAGAGGCTTAGTGTGAAAGGTAGTTCAGCACTGGGTCAGGGTGTGGGGGTGGGTGGTTCAAACTCTGGGGTGAGGCTGGGGATGTGGGGTTTGGGGTGCAGACTGTCCCTGGGCTATGGTTGGGGGGGGGGGGGGGAGGACTCCCTCCAGCTCTCTCTCCTGTCAGCAGCACCTGAGCTGGGGAGGAGGAGCACCTCTCCCCACCATGGCAGCTCTGGGGTTGGGGCCATGGGATAGGCATCTCTCCCCCAGCTGTGGTAGGTCTGGGGCTGGGCTGGGCTGGGGCTGGTGGGGAGAGGTGCCTATCTCCCAACTGCAGCAGGTATGGGCCAGGCTGGGTGGAGCTGGGGGAGGGGGCACATCTTCCCTGGCCACAGCATGTCCGTGGCTGGGCTGGGTTGGATCAGATCCAGGGCCTGGGGGAGAAGAATCTCTTCCTGATGCAGCCCTGAGCACCTGGCTCTTAATAGGCTGCTGCGCAGTCACGCAGCTTAGAGGGAATTTAGGAGATGACTATATTCAGTTCTCACTTTTAAGTTTACTTTAACCATTCTTAGTCCTTTTCGGTCTAATTTAGCTCCCAGTCGTGCAGTCTGAAGCTTTGTCTACACTACAGATCTTACATTAGCATACCTGTACCACTGTGGCTGTGCTGCTGTAATGTTTCCCATGTAGCCGCTCTATACCAGGGGGAGAGCGCTTTCCCGTTGACCTGATTGAACTATCCCCCAAGGAGTACCAGTAGCTATCAGCAGGAGACTGTCCACACTGGTGCTTGTCAGTGAAATGTTTGTCTCCCAGGAGTAAAACATGCACCCAACCAACAAAAGTGCTAGTATAGACATAACCTGAGTCATGTGGGCAGACTGTGTTGAGTCCCACTGAAGTGAATGTGGCTCTGAGGAGGGCTGCCTGCATACCTCAGCTTACAGAAACAGGGACTTAGTGTCCGCTTGCTGGAGCCGTTGTCTTTCTACAGTTGAGTTGCAACTTTAATTTAAAAAGAAAAAAGCACCCTAGAAGGAAGAACTCCCAGGTAAACTTGTTATCCATTCAAACAATTTCAAACATAAAGACTGTCACAGCTGTTGGTGCTAACTCACTTGCTAGGCTCACTAATGATTTGGGATGGCAGAAAACTTCAGACGTATTCCAGGCAGCAGCAAAGAGGATTTTAATGGCTGGACTCCCTGCAGGAAAGAATTTCCTTGATAGCCTTGTATTTTTTTTTTAAACTATCAGCATGACGTTTACATAGATGGGAAGATTTCAGTTTAAGAGACTATTACTAAGGTATGCTGCTGCCATAAATAATTTAAGAGGGTGAATTTAAAGAATGAACTGGTCTGTATTGAAAATGTAGTGAAGATAAAGTATTAGACTGATGAGCTACTCAGGAAATTTGGGCTCCTAAGATACTGAGTATTCATATCCTTAGTCTGTCAACTTGTGTAATTCTAAGGAAATCTGTTTAAAACAATATGATCATGCAGCTGCGCACAAACAGTGGGTACTGATCCAGCTTCAAACTTGTGTGACCTCCCCTAAATGAGTGTACATAGGATATCTGTAAGTCTTTACTAAAATACTGTTAAGTATGGATTGGCCCTTGTGATGAGCTTAACTCACAGAGATGAGGTGGCAGATCAGCTGAGTAATTCAAAGCATATGGCAACCTTTGCATTCACTGGTAAGCTTCTAGAAAATCAAAAATGAAGACAAAATCTGCAGGGCTGGCTGCTGGAAGCTTAGGGAAATAACCTGTACAGAACTGATGGCATATTAGTTTGCTAGATTAGTAGAGATAAATCTGCAACTGTGTACATGTAGAAATGTTAACTCATTTACTACAAAGGCTGCACCAGAGTTGGTGTGCTATGGGCGGTGATAGTACATGGGACCAAAACCTCCATTATGATATATTGGGTTTGCAGTAGTTAGAGCAGTAAAAACTACTTCATTTACACAGCCTCCATGAAAGAAATGTAAATGTTGTGTAATAGGCCACTTTGATGGTTATCTAGTGAAACAGAACCATATATTGTGGTTGAATACTGACAAAACAGCACCTGGTTGCCTCTTTCATCCCATATCATCTTTGCAGTTTGGTATATTACACAAATCACCATTGGGAGGTGATCTGGATGGGGAGGAAAGGCTTCAGAAAACAATGTTTGCACATGCCCAAAATAAAAAGAGCTTTTTAAAGAATCCTTGGTTGTGAAATCCAGATCAATTGAAATACTCTGAAATATTGAGGAGTACTTGTGGCACCTTAGAGACTAACATTTATTTGGACATAAGCTTTCTTGGGCTATAGGCAGATATATATATATAACATCTGTTCATATACTGTTCCTACTGTATTTTCCCTACATGCATCTGATGAAGTAGGTTTTAGCCCATGAAAGTTTGTCCAAATAAATGTGTTAGTCTCTAAAGTGCCACAAGGACTCCTTGTTGTTTTTGCTGATACAGACTAACATGGCTACCACTCCGAAACTGAACTATGTAGCTAATATTGGGGAAGAATTCAGGGGCAGGAGGGGAGGAGTCAGTTCTCTTGAGAAGTTGACAGAGAACTTTCTGAGTTCAGTGAGGGCCTTCACCTCTGAGACTGACTCTATCCTGCATTTTCATAGCTTGAATTCAGTAAGGCAGAGGGCATAAAGCAAACACATTTTGTTTGGTTTATCTTTTGTGTAGGCTTTTATTTCTGTTACATTTATGTTCTTTTCCTGAAAAACTGATGTTACTGTAGACAGCAAAGAGGTTAAAGTATGGTATTTTTGTACAATTTATAAATGTGTACTTAAGCATTACATAGCTATTAGTTAATTTTAGATCCCAGTTTGAGTTTGCAGGGCTGGGAGTGAGGGGGAAAAAACACAATTTTCTTGTACACTTGATCTGAAACATATAGCAAACAGATGCTCACAATATCATTTTCACAGACACTTTTCAGGAAAGTGGAGTACTTCTGACATGGCAAATTTAAATCCTTAAGTGTTATATCAAGACAATCTAGTAAGAGATCACTTTCTCTCATCCTAACTAAAATAAAATTGATTATGATTGAGATAAACTATTGGAAATCTAGAAGCTAATTCAGTTTTTTGTTTTGTTTTTCATAAACTCAGAAAAGAGCCTGGTGGGTGGGGCAACCTTAGATGAACTAGCCAATTTGGGCACAGCTTCCTATAGGGTGAATTGTGGTCGAAGGCAGCTGAGATTTCTGACCCGGTTTTGTGCAAAGATTTTGCAATTCTGTAGCCCTTTCCTTTTAAGGGCTGCACACACTTCAGAATTGTATTTGTTTGGACCTCTTACCTGTCCCACAAGTAGGTGTTACATATTTATATCCCCATTTTGAGGAACGAGGAACTGAAGTACAAAGAGATTAATGAGTCGCTCAGTGTCACACAACAATTAGGCTGAACTAGGGATAGAATCCAGATCTCCTGATGCCTGGTTCCCTTCAAAATCTGGATACGGTGTTGTCAAGAATGACACTGTGAGCACAGACATCTGATTGCTAAGCTAAAATACCACTGCTGACAGTAGCCAACTTGAGAATTTCTACATCATACATCTAGTAGGATCATTAGGTTTAACTTTCAAGGCAGAAAGAACACCATCGTAGTAATGATGACTCTCTGTCTTAAGGGTTGATTTTGTTTTTTTCCACAGTTACAGTGATAATAGCTGCTCCAAGTAAGGACTCCCAGCAGAACAGCTGCCTCTTGCAGATGATCCCCTATATCCTACTAAGTCTAACATATAGAACCTGCTCCCTGGGAAGAATTTTCATAATTGGAATGATTTAAGTACCTGAAGGGTAAAGTACTCTATTTCACAATTATAAGATGCTGCCTGATGAGTGGGAATTGAAATAAAAAAACTTCACTTCCTAAACGTATGAGAGAGAAAAATTATATCTCAGACTATCACTCCTGGAAATGAGCGCCAACAACAATCAGGCAAGTAATACTAACAATGAAACTATTCCCTCCCCTCCCCGCAACCTCACCATCCTCTGAATATTTGGCATGGATTCAGTGGTAAAACATTTGCTAATTAGTTACATTTTTATTGCTCAAGCAACTTTGCTCTGTCAATTCCGTAAAACTCCAAACTAGCATCTCTGGGAGAGTCTCACGACCAAAGCAGCTGTCCTTATTTCCCCCTTGATTCTACTTATCATACTTATTTGTTTTTTATCAAGAAAAGGCCCTAATATTTCACATCTCTTTTTTTCAAGAGGGTCCTAGGGACATAAAAGGCAAGAGCAGTACAAAAGCCAAGATGATGAATTTTAAATGGCAAGCAATTATATATGAGTTTAAAGTGATGAAATACATTTGTGCTGTATGCAGGCCCTGGAATACAGTTTTAGAAAGAGGTCTGTTACTTAGTAATTTTGAACCAGGTTGTTGGAATATTTTGTTTAATAGCTGTGTTTTTGTAATTGGATAAATGGGAGCAGCTCCTCTATGGTAGGGTCCCTTGGACTGGGCCCTTGTAGAGACCGGTGAGCAGTATGTGTTGGCATGCTGTGAGAGATCAGTGTGGGACTAGGGAAGTATCATCCTCTGGGAAGCTCTCTGCAAAAAAAAAAATCAAAACACAATTATGCTTCAAAAGTTAAAACCATGTCACTGAAAGTATAATGTAGGCAAAAATATATTTACTTATTTACAAACTGCACCATTAAAAATCCAAAAAACCTCTAGAGTAAATATTTTAAATTACAACCGTCCAAGTGCCCACTCTTGGAGCTTCACGAACCAAAACTGTTTGCACAACACTTGTCATTTTGCCACAGTTATGCTTTGTCTGCACTTAGGGCAATGGGAAAAGCACAGGCACCACACACATAGTTACGTGCTACAGTGAAAGCAGGCTACACCCACACTTATCACTGAGGAATGTAGTGAAATGTAGCAGTGAAAGGCTCTGGCATGAAGGGAGGCAGTGGGGAAAGGCTCTGGGAACTCTCCACTACTGGATCCAGCCCAATCCTTTCCTTGCTGCTGGAACCTTTCTCTTGGATGGGGAAAGGCTCCAGCAGCAGGAGACTACACTGTTAAAAATAATAGTGTAGATGTGGAAGGCGCTGCTTGGGGAATTAGAGATCTGTGTAGGTATATACCCTAGGGTTCAGGTGTATAGGGCACTCTACTCACCTAAGCAGTGCCTCCCTATCTAAATTGCAATTTGTATTTGTGCTAGCTGGGTTTGCAGTCTCTGTACCCTATACACTGCTGTAAGTGTAGACCTACCTTTAGGGATGTTGACGTGACTTCTATATTGGTTAAAGCAGAGGAGAGGGATTGGGGAAGTCAGGGTGCTCTTTCTGGTTCTGTTTCCTGTCTAATCATGCGCAAGTGACGTTACTTCTCTTTGCCCCAGTTTCTCCACAGTTGCCTTCCTCACAGAAGTTTTGAGTGGCTTTGCTCCAATGTATGTAAAGTACTTGGCGATCCCTGTGTGGGTGAAGGCACCGGAGAAGTGTACACGTTTATTACGGTGAATGAGGTCTATTCAAACACATCTCCATCCCTACAGAATAGTTACATTCTCAAAACTATTTTCACCCAATCATTTTGCGGCATGCATTGCACTATGTTTAGTATAATGGGGTGTGTGTAATATATATATAATACAGTATTATTCAAGGAAACTTTTTTCATGCTTTTTTGGGGGGAGGGAGGGGAGAGTGTCTAAATGTCCCTACTCAAAACCATGAAGATGCCAGAGCTTTTCAAAGAAATTATTGTAAAGATTTCTTAAGTATTTTTCCCTAACCTCATTCTCAGAAATGGCTGAACCACTTTTTGTCTTCTTTTTTTAAATCAACACAAGGCAGCCAGGTAAGGAATTTTTCAGTGTAAACAGCAATTTTGGCAAGGTTATAAGCAATTAAAAATAGGATCTTATACTATGGAAAACATTTTTTTCTGCCAGTTCAGCATCTAATAAAGATCATGGATACCTTCTATTGCACCTCCTATTCATTCATTTTCTATTGTGATTGTCCCCAAAATGCAGCTCTTTTTCTGGCTTATACATGTTCTCAGATTTACATCATAATATATGGAAACAATTTATTTTCTAAACACTGTTCTTTCATATCAGTATTATAGTAAGAAAATATTAATGAAGATACTGAGCCAGAGATTTATCTGGTACAGATTAATACAATTCCATACAATCTGGTCCATTACTCACTGACTGATAACATTGATGCATTATTTGTGTGATTAATATTGTTTGACCATCTGCAGAGCTGCTCTTCATTTTTATAGTGTGCTTAATGTGTATGGTGGTTTTGATTCATGCAGTTAAGTGGATAATTGACTTTCTAAAATTAGTGGATTACAGCATTATTAGTGTTGAAGTTCCCACCGCCCCATAAAACAGGTACAGGACAGGCAACGGTTGTGTAAGATTCCTCAAAGCACTTTACCAGAAAATATCACCTTTACAGGCATGAGAGAGAGAGTAGTTTATTCTCCTTGCCCATTCATTTGTTGGCCTCCATGAAAAGGGAGTTGTGGGTTTTTGTTTTTATTAGGGCACATTTTATTAGGAAGTAAACTGAGATCAACAATCTACTACACAGAGGCCCCTGAACAGGTGGGTAACATCTTTTGGTCGTCATCAGTCTTGGCCCCAATTTTCAGCTGCAGCTAAGCAGAGGGACATAAAAGCAGCTTTTTGCCATCTCTTCGTCCTTTGGGGCCACTCTGTACAAAAGCAGACTCTTGACACAATTTATGCCTGAGTAGTTGCCCAAGAGCTGTTCTAGGAATTGAGAATAACCATAATGTAGTCAGGGCATTCCTGCAATATTTTCCCCATACTTCCTACATCAACTGAGAGGAGAAGGGATTCTCTAGAACCATGCTGGCACCTGAGAATCCACCCACACAAAGAAATTCTTCCAGTGACTGGATATATCCCATCAAAGGCAAGAATTTAACCCCTGGGTCTAGGTTCAGACTTACCACCAAAAGGTGGAATGTTTCATGGCTGACTGCTAATGCCCAGTTTCATCCAGCCCCATCAGAACATAGCATCTTTTTAAAATAGAATGTAGAAAAGTAATTTAGTAGTTGGATATATTGGAAGAATTTAGATTGCATTTTCTTAAACATTGTTTTTGAGTTATAAGTCTTCATATCACTCATAATAAGAAATTCTGTGACAAAAGACTTGCTCAGGGATGATTGATCTTAGTAATTTTGTTATCACATCCAAAATAACAAGTTTGATCAATCTATTCTTGTTAAAAGCATATATTAGCTTTTGAGCTGTAGATTTCACAATAATCCATTTTATCTATAACACAATAATCTAAAACTATTGAGTGGAGTTGACATTTTTAATTGTAGGGGTGGAGTAGCTGAAGAATGATGGTATTTTTTCTTGCCGTAGGTTCTGGTTTTATAGTAGGTTCTGTTTTTATAGGGCCTCTTCACAATGGGCGAGAGTCTCATCTACATGAATCTCTAAAATATCTCTTTATGCTGCCCCAGTGGAACAAGTTTGATCCTTTTAGTGTCATCTTCCACACCAGCCTAACCATCTTCAGATCAGTTCCAGTCTGGGTTACATGACATTAAGGGACTACCATCTTTATCTTTCCTGCATACTCAAAGGTGAAGAGTTAGTTCTGTATGTTTGTGTGTCTAAATGTCCATTTCCACACACAAAGCAGAGATACTTTTAATACCAATTATTTGAAACAAGAAACTAAACACCCCCAAAATTTTGAGTTCTCAAAAGATCCATCCAAGTTTGGCACCCAGTTTTCACTTAAACATACTGTTTTTCCAGTCTTGGGGAACTCTCGCTGTTTCTAGAAGAAGCACAAAGGAAAAACATATGTTTACCTATTGTATCAGGAAATTGTTTAAGACCATGAGAAATCCGCATCAAGGGAAGGAATGATGACAACTATATAGGTCTTTGCTGTTGATTCATTGTTGTAGTTACTGTGAGAAATTTCAGAACATGTTTAACAAGCTACCTAGAAAGAGTAAATAGAATAAGTATCCTTTCCCCCAATCTGTAGTCCCTCCAGAACAAATGAACAACACAATTACACTGGTATGAAAGAAAAAAACTATTGGTAAGTCTGACAGAATGTTGTCTCTTGGGGATTTAGTCATGATGGGCCCTTTACACCCGTTAGCCCAGAGGTTCACTAAAGACCACATCTCCCAGATGCCATGAAGCAGGTACAGAGTGATGAGCAATTATATCCTGCAGATAAGGCACAATCTGTGCAATTTATAATGGTTACAGACAACTCAATGAACCAACAATTAACAATTCTTATGTGTACATTAATCACAAAAGGTGTTTCCATCCAATGTTGTAAAATATGAGATGGTATAAAGAAAAGGAACCAAAGAGAATAGTATAAAGCATCTCTTTTGTTTTGAAATATCATTCAGAATTGTACTTTGTTCCATATTTCAGATTTCTAATATTCTTTTAAGTTGTACATTAATTTTAATTACAGAGATCAGAAATTCTTCACTTTGTTTGCTTTTACAATCCCCTGGACTGTAAGTCTGTTTCACTTGTGGAATACTGCCAGAATTTTTCTTTTCCTTGGTCTGACCTAGAATTGGATAGATACTTAGAAAGTGTATTTGTAAATGTTTTGAGGATCTCTAAATACAATTTTCAGTTTGGCTATGTTCACATCCCTTTTTATTCATTTTGCACCAACATGCCCTCCATTAGTTTTGTTTGTATGAATAGCTGTGTAAAGAGGAACTAAGACTTGCTTAATCAAGAAATGCATGCATCCGATGAAGTGGGTATTAGCCCACGAAAGCTTATGCTTTAATACTTTGTTAGTCTTTAGGGTGCCACAGGACTCTTTTTGTCACTTCTGCAATTCCATACTAACACGGCTACCCCTCTGATTCTTAATCAAGAAACAAAATTCACCCAGAGTGAAAGAATGTAGTTTAAATTAATATTCAGAATTCAAATTCAAATTGTATTAATGTAGTATCTTAGTCATTAGCCATAATGCTCAACAAGAGAGGTGCAAATTCTGAAGTTCATTATGATACAAAGAACAGAAAACACAACTGAAGCCCATCTTCAATTTAGATTTTTGAAATATCCTATAAAACAACATACAAGGATAAAATTGCATAAAAATGAAAAATAAATGGATCCATTTAGAGCATAAACAATGTCATACAATTATTTGCATTCTTTTCTCATTGACCAAGCAAATATGGCAACTATCCAAATAATCAAAACATTCTCTCTGCATAACCAATATTCTAATTGTTGAGCTAATGAAGTGGAAGGATACTCAGCCAAAATTGGAGGTGACAAAAGTTATAAGTAATGGGGCAAAGCTTAAACCTGTGTATAAATGATTTGCCTCTCAAAGACACTGTATCTCCTTTTTAAATAATGAGACTACATTCTTAATTTTTAAAGATTAAAGACCTTTTTAGTTTTAGTCAAGATTTCAAAATGTATCCAGTCCACAAATGGCCTTTTTAATAAGGGAGCCATAATATCTGCCATGTCAAGTTATTTACAAATATCTTCAGGTCTAAAGTTAATTAGAATTTTTGAACTCACACTTAGAGTTCTATCCAGACTAAATTCTGAAAACCCCCAGAAATGCAGAGAGAGGCACATTTTCAAAAGCCAGGAAAATTTTAAAGTTTCAGACTTAAGCTGTTTCTTGAAACATGATCTTTGGAGAAGATGAAAATTCTTATTAGTCTTATGAAGCTGTTTTTCCAGATGTGACCTTGGTAGCGGATGTACATTCATATTCTTAATGTGGACCCAGTAGCTGATAAAGAGGAATTGTGCTGTGATTGCAAGTGTCTTCATTCACCTCTGTCCTAAGTAAAGCAGCTGGAGTATAATTATTAAGATCAAGTATTCTCTTCAGAAATATATTTTGTGCCACCTTCAATGATTTTAGATCATTCCAGCCCCACATCATATTTAAGTAGAAACTTCAGTCTTGAATGTTTGGAAGATGGAAGCAATTAAATTATCCCCTTGTACGTGGGGAAAAATGAAGAGCTGCTTGCATAGACCATTGATCTAATGTGAGAGCACTCTACTGCTTTCACATTGTTGAGTGGCCATTTCCTTTGGAAAATCTGGTCTTCTATTTCTCAACTCTTTAAATCTCAGCAAATCACGAAGGCTAAAGCCTGGCTATGCTTCCTCACATTCTCTCTGTTTTTTGAAATTATGCATGGATTTACCCCATCTTACCTTTTGGTATTACTATTCAACACCACTGCATTCTACATACTCCTCCAATCTCAATTTTCCTTCTACTCCCTTCATATGAGACTCCATGTTTGGGGATTTTTCTTTGCTCTGCTGCTCAATCATTCATCTTAAACATTTTGCTTCTTTTCTTTAACCTGTGCTTGTCTTTTATTCATAAATCTTTTTTGTAATGAAATATAACAAGAAAGCTATATGAACATACAGTCTATTGTATTATACTGTAAAGCAGATGTCTTTTCAGGTCTTTTTTCCCCCCTAAAACCAAAATGTATGTAGGCAAAGATGGGAAAAAAGAAACTGAGTAGGAAAAAAGTCATTTTAGGCTCAGAATCCACATCACCTGGCATGCTGTGTCTGAAAAGTGTTTGAAATCCTTTTCTTAGCTTGTCATCAAGGAAGCGGCCCATTCACATGCTCAGAATAGCTATGATTATCCCTCAGAAAAGTCGTGCTTGTTTGATCTTAGTAGCACTATTCTCAATATTATATTATTGAGAATAGTGCTACTAAGATCAAACAGTTGGAGATTTCTACAAGAAAGTAGATGAAGATAAATCCCCTGTAGCTTTTCTAGCTGACTACCACCTGGCTCAACTAGGTAGGTTAAATTACAGAAAAGTGCAAGTCAAAAATGTCAACTAATGATATTAAACGGGGTGTGACGAAGTCCTGCGGCACCTTAAAGACTAACTAAAGTATTAGAGCATAAGCTTTCGTGGGCTAATACCCACTTCATCGGATGCATCCGACGAAGTGGGTATTAGCCCACGAAAGTTAGTCTTTAAGGTGCCACAGGACTCTTTGTCACTTCTGCAATTCCAGACTAACACGGCTACCCCTCTGATAAAAGGAGTGTGTGCTTGGCAGGGTTCCAAAGGCTGTACAGGGATGCCCTATATTCTCATTTACGATCCTAATCTTACTATTTGTCTGACGTTATCTCCAGTAGGACCCTTTTCTTTCATTAGCACTTGGAAGTGGGATGTTGTGTCTGGAAGTGTTTCATAAAAAAATCGTGTTGCTTGATTCAAAGCAATTTGCTCTCACTTCTTCCCATTTAACTGTTAGTGCCATGCAGTGAAGATTCCTTATTTCATTATTACTCAGTTTTCTAAAGCACTCATTCTGGCCACTTGCACATGCGTTGTTTCATTTACAAGACATATCCTCCAATGGCTACGTAGTCATCCTATCCAATCTCTGCCTTGTGGACTCTTATTTTCAAGGGTTAGCCTCTGAGCTTGTTAATGAGAAGAGCCAAGTCTTAAAATGTGCCCTGAAGGTAATAAGATTTAAACTCAGTCTAATTTCCGGTAGTAGTTGGTTCCATAGCTGTCAGCCCTCCTTGGAGAAAGCCCTGGCTGCCAATGGGCATAAGTTGGGTTCTGCCATCTGATATTTCTCAGCTAAGAGAAGTTGTCATTCTAGAGTTCAGGAGAAAAGGCTGTCACCAAGTGAGCATGGGCTGAGTCCATTTAGGGCTCTGCAAGTGAAGGCAAGGACTGTGACTTGGACTTGGAACTAGATAGAGCAGAGCACTGATTTCAAATGTCCTTGATGGTCTGTCTGCCCTCTTTTTTTTAGGCGGGATATTAGATGTTGCACCAGTTTAACTTTCAGGTAGCTTTCATGATCAGTCCAGGCTACAGTGTGTGTATTCCTTTAATTTAGTCTGGTAGTTACAGATGTGTGCATCACCATGGCTGATGGGAAAGAATGTGGTTTCCTAACCAGACATAGATGGAGAAGACACTCTGCTGCAGAAGTCTGGAGAAGTCACTGCTGTTGTCTGAGAGCGAAGAGAAAAAATCATGTCCAAACATGAACCTGAGGTTTCTGTAACTGTCCAGTGGGTATGAAGAGAGATCATTAATGGAGGGATAAAAACAATGTGCAACTTTTTTGTATAGCTGATTTACAGAATATTTTTGAGACTACAGGAGTGAATTCTTAAATCGAAAAATGGTCTGCTGGACCTAGAAATCAATGTTGTGTCAACAGTATCATTGCCTGTGCTGCTAGTTTAAAACTAAATATGGAAAAGAAAAGTTTTAGGTATTTGAGAGATCATCAAGAGGCATGATTCATGCTCATAGGCTGACTACCCCCCCATATATATTCAGTAAGTACATCTACAAAGTATTTCTGTGAAACTCTGAAACCAAATAAACCCATATAGCCAAAAAGAAAAAAAAATGAAATAGGTTATTTGCAGGTTATGTACAGTCTTATAATTATTCTTTTTAAGGTGAACAGAGAGATCAGCTCTATATGGATAAAATCAATAGCTCCCTGGACAGATGGAAAATTAGCAAGGTTATAAAATTAATGCATGACTTGCTTTTGCAGCTGTATATCTAAAAGAAAACCTGTTGTCCATAGATGCTGACTCTCTCTGCATGAGGGATGTCCTAGCCAAGGGAATGTTTGCTCAGGTTATAGCATGGATGCCCTCTATTATTTTTATATCCTTTGGGGTGGCTGACATCAAGTAAACCATAAATATTTCAGTATGTATTTCTTGTCTCTGGTTTATCAACCCTCAAAAGATTTGACTCTTTTTTTCTAGGACAGAGCTTAAGTCCCTAAAAATCTTTGTCACCTCCACCTTTATCTGATTCCTTCCTTGCTTTCTAGAAGTGTCTCTTTCTGAGCCATTCTCAGTGTATGTCTGTCTTTTTCTTTCTCTGTTGTCTTTTCTGTCTTTGCTCACTCTTTCCCCCTCGCTCTGTTTCACTACTCGTCCCCCTAAACCAGTGTGTCTGCTTGTTTTTGGTTCTTCATCTTCCCCTTCAAGCCTCCTCCATCTCCCCCTTCCCTGCCCCAAGTACTGCCAAACTTGTAATGTGGGGCGGGGAAAAATGGCATTTTTTAATCCATTACTTAGGGATCCAATCCTTTCCCCGTTGAATTCAATGGACATTTTGACTTTAATGTGAGTAAGCCCAGGTTTGGAAGTGATGAGGTAACAGGAATAATGGTGGTGGCCTGCACTGTCTCTAATGTTCTCATAGAACATGAAAACATGATCAGAAATGTCTCACTTTGACAAAATAATGGGTCTTTTCCATTTGCTGATAAAGGATGAGATGTTTTAGCCTGTCTAATGTATGTCAACATAGACAGAGTACTATGGGTCAGATGCTGGTCAGCTCCTGTGTGGGTGAGATGAGGGTCTTGGCAAAATAAGCAAACCCTTCTTGCATCCCTGGGTAAAGACAAGTGAGAATCTCCCTTCTAGTAGCCTCAGAGGCAAGAAGCATAGAGTAAATAGGGATAAATGGTCTAATCCCCCAGCACCTGTGCTGGTGTGCAGAGTAGATAACAGGGACCTCTGTAAGAATGACTGAGCCAGATGGGAATCTCTGGAACACTTCTGGCTTACCCAAAATTCTCATGCTCTAGCTTATCACATGGCTCTTGGGAATCCTATTCATTGGGTTTGAGCAGAATCTTGCTCTGAAATAAGATTTTTACTTTTGTACACAAGCTTAGTTTTTAATTTAGCTCTTAGATCAGCCTCTCAGAAATAGTGTTATTTTGAAGTGATTTTAATGGCTAATATCGCATAGCTTTCTCTATTAAAGTATCATTATTCTATAGTCTCTCCTTTCAAAATCCTCTTTAAATTCTTTGTGAAATTGCAAGGTGGTGTATTTATCAAATCAACCATGTAGCATTGGAAATTAGTTCCTCTGGTCTAATAGAAAATCCCTATACTGCTATTTTTGCACCATGGACACTGACTTCTGATTCTATTTCCCCCCTCAGTGTTCCTAATCCAAGTAAATGAAAACATTCTCAGAGCCTGGAAGTGCAAGACTGTGTTTTTTTCCCTGCTATCTTTAATCTATGTGTGTACATGTCATCATCTCCTGGGGTCTACTCCTGGCTCTGCCATTGACCTTTCTGGTGGCCTTTAGCCATATCATTTCATCTCTATAGGCCAGCTTTTCAGAAGAGCTTAGTACCTAGCACTAGGACATGTATGGCCACATTTTCAAAAGAGTTGAACATCCGACATGGTGAGCGCTTTTGAAAATCTTGCCATGTATCTTGCAGCCTAAATACGAAATGAACTCTCCTGAACTGGCCCTGACTGTGGGTGGTGAGTTCTTTTGAAAATCGGATCCTAAGTAACCTCTATTTATTATTTACACACTGTTTGTGTTGTGATGCTAAATTAATGTTTTTAACCAGCTTTGAGATTCTTTGGAAAGCAGTATATAAATACGTAGTAGCATTATTAGTAATGATCCTGTCGGCCATTTTATACATCACTATTTGGTCAGGCATAATGATCACGTAATTTTCCATTAACAATTGAAAGTGAATGACTAATTTAAGGAATAAAATCACCCTCCTGAATAACAGTGCAAATATTTTCATGCTGTGTAAAAAAGGAGTTTTTAGGCTACTTGTGGAACCTGACAGCCTGTCATGGATACACACTTGTATTTATATGCTGACATTTTATCAAATAAAACTTTGAAAATGAAGCCAATCAGTGCCTGTTCCAGGCACTGGCATAGCAAGCAGGTGCCTGGGGTGGCACTCTGTAAGGGGCAGCATTCTGGCCGTGCCACCCCCCCTACTTTGCTCCTCTGGCTGCGGCACCCCCTTGCTTTGCTCCTCTGGCTGCGATGTGGCTGCATCGTCCCCTCTCGGTCCTCTGCCCCCCCCCCTTTTTTTTTTGCTTGGGGCGGCGAAAGTTAGAACCGGCCCTGAAGCCAATACTGTATAAAGTAAGTGGAATAGATATTCTGAAGGTAGCTGGTAGTCTGAAGGCTGGCAATGCTCATGTGTCGTCATAGCAGTGAAAAGTCTCCTTCACTATATCTCCTGCTTTACAGGGAAAATGTAAAGCATGGGCTGTACTATGGATGCAAAACTATGCATTGCAAAGTTTATAGCATGTATTACTGTATTATGTTCTAAATTAGATTAATATGTAATTGCACTGGTAATAAATATTATACTCCTCAGCAAAATAGTGGCTGCAAGGTTTTAAAAACCTCTGATGCCTGCTAAAGACCCTGCTTCCCTGCAGGGTAGCTGGGTTAAAGGGCTAAAGCCCTGAGCAGGGAGCCCAGCTGAAGGCACTAATTAGGGCAGGCTCAGTGCAACCTACTGATCCAGGTGGATTGATGACTGGAGGAACAGTATAAACCCAGGGAAGAGCTCAGAAATGGAGGCTAGCCAGGCAGGAGAATAGGGGGTATCTAGCTCTGTCTCTGCTGGTTGAGACAAGCCTCAAGGGACCAGAGGACCTGCTGAGGGGCCTGGTTTTGGGGAAGTTGGGACTATATGAGCACTGTAAATAAAAGAGCACGGGTGCAGCACCAGAGAGGAGCGTCTGAGGCCCTTTCTTTGTCCAGACTAAGCACAGGGACTAGGGGAAGGAAGCCTGTGCTGCGCCGTGACAACTTGCTTTAAATGTTTTCTAAATCCTCCTGCTGCTGCTGTAGAGATTCTGGTGTGTATAACTTATTTTTAAGTTGAAAAAAATACAAGAAATCATTCATTTGTACAGTTGGGGTAAAGCTTGAGGAAGCAGATGTTAGAGTACATCTACACTGGAATAAAAGACCTGCGGCATGGCTGTAGCTGGCCTAGATCAACTGATTCGGGCTGTGGGGCTAAAAATTGCTGTTTTGACATTTAAAGGCTCAGGGACCCTCTCCCTTCACAGGCTCTCAGATCCTGGGCACCAGCCTGAGCCTCAATGTCTACGCAGCAATTTTGCAGCCCTATGGCCCAAATCTGAGTCTGCTGGCCTGGCTGGTGTTCAATTGATGTGTAGACCTACCCTTACAGGTTGGGAGAATCTGCCTTGAAGGCAGAAATAAACATGAAGTGAGGCTTGCCTGCAGATGCTGTTTGCTGGGAAAAGCATAATAATGGGCAATCTGCTCCAGAGATGTCATAGTGTTGTCACTGTCTGCCAGTCATATGAAACTTCTGTAGCATTGTCTAAGCCAGTGCATTACCTAAGTGTCATGTTTAAATTGTAAGAAAAATGCTCCTTTGCAGAAGTAGTAATTACAAAGTCACTATGTGAATTCACTTGCTGTCCTGTGAGAGAGATGGATAATTATCTCTAAACAAGGAATAGTTATATATTCTCCTCTTACTCCACTAGTTCTAGCAAAATATACCCACACAAAAATATGAGGGAGGAGAGGGGAACAGAAGTGTGTGTGCACACATGCTTATGAATAAACCAAACACATTTTACTGGGAGGTATTCAGCTACTATAGTGGTGGGCAGTGGTAAAAATATCCCAAAAGAAACATGTAACATTAGTATTGTGAAAAACCCCCACAACTAGTCTGATTACAATATAATGCAGTTATAAGGTCTAGTGTCCTAGGGAACAATTGTTACATTTGGGTGCCTAAAGTTTAATTTGGGAGAGTTGTGGATACATAAATATGAAAATCAGGTCACTTATTTAGGTGCCTATATATGGACCTAGATGTTGATCTTTAGTTTATCCACATATAAAAATATTTGTGTAACAACAACACCAGATTGCTTTACAAGCCAACATAAAAATCAATCTTGAACCATTGCTGAGCTTTGCCATTGTGTCTGGGACTAAAGACTGCTCAGTGGTAGTTTTTAGATAAAAGTGAAATCATGTAAATGTTTCAGAAGCTGGCATGTGGCCATGATTGTTCTTTGTGAACCTAACTCCCTCTCTCACCTCCCTCCAAAGTGTTTTAAAGATTGAAACATGCTTGTGGCTGCACAGAATGCTGTTTATTCTGAAAAAAGTAGCAAAATGCAAAAATTTATTTTCTGTAAAAGCAGCCCTTTAGTCTCACGTGTTAACAAACATATTATTCATAACAAGGGTAAATTTAGTGCAAAGTGTCATCTTTTCAGAAAAAATAAATGGGAAGACTGACTCCAGAGTAACTGTACCACTAGAGCTGTCAAACTCAATGGGGGTGCCAGCCATCAACAGTGCAGACAGTTATAAATATAAATGTTGCAGGAAAAGCATGCATTGAAATTACATTGCTGGGTCTCTGCCAATTCCATTATAAATATGGACACAGGTGATAGGTTAAGTAATGGTACAGAAAGGAGAGCATTTTATTCATAAGTGCGGGGGGGGGGGGCCAAATTATCACAGAAAATCCTCCTCTGAATCAAGTGAAAATTTTCTCAAATGAAAATTTTCATAAGCAGAACAATAGCTATTTATAGTATTTCTTTTTAAAAGAACAACCAATTACCTGAGGGGAAAAAAATAAACTGTATTTCAGCTAATGGTGAGTTAAATCTTTTATTCTGACTGAATAGAAGCCTGTCCTGATGCCATAAGAGTTGCCATTGTCTTCAATAGGGCTGGAGTGTCAGTATAGATTTAGATCGCAGGATCAGGCTACGAAGCTTCCATCCATATTTTCTTAAGGAATGCTCTTACTTTTCCTAAATTAATTAGTCAAACTATGTTCCAGTCAACTAATTAACTGTCAGAAGAGTCTTTAGAAAAACAGAAGCTTAGTTATGTTGAATTGATCAACCAGCCGCTTAAAGTCAATTTTGAAGAGATTTTCATGAGTCAGTATGCTAACTCATTTGTGTTTTTATTATATATTACTATTTTCTATAGCACTCCAAATGTATGAGGTGCTTTGTCCTTAATAAAGCATAACTCCTATTGAATCAGTTGGAGTTTTGCTTGATTAAAGACCTTCACATTTGCTAGAGAGACAGAGAATGAGAGACCAAGAATGGGGAAAGAGTTTAAATAAGGGAAACTATTTTCTTACAGTAATCTCTCTGCATAAAGATTTAATCTTTACTTAATATAACTGTTGATTTTTGGGGTACTGATATACATTAAAACAAAAAACAAAAATAGCAAGTAGTTCACTGAGATAAATCACATGTCATAATAGGAAATCATGTAATAGAGGTTTAGTCAGAGACTAGAACAGAATATGAACAGAGATTTTCCTGAAAGAACTGGCTGGAAGGGAAAAAAATTATACAGGATTAATTTCTAGTTCCTGAACACTATTCTAATGTGTCTGCATCAGGGGTTAATGAGGACAATTGTTTTGTTTTACAAAAGAAGTGCTATTTTTTCACATGGCAAAATGGCAAGATTCATGGAGGAATAATACATTTCAAAAACATATTTCAATGGTCAGTTTCAACCAAATGCTTTATAAGATGCCTTCTTATAACAAAGAAGCTGAACTTCTCTGAAGTTTGTTGGAGTTTAACTTTGGGGGTGGGAGAGAACCTTAAAAAAGGTTTTAATGTATGTGTGCATACATTTCATACAAAATTATCCTAAAAAAAGTTGGAATATCCACTGTATGGAGGCTTTTGTTCAGTTGAATTCACAAGGTAGCTCTGCCAAAAATGGGTTCCAAGTTGTAACTGTTTTACTACAATGGAATACTCTGGCCTTTCTAGTGATTTTTAATATACACCTTCTAAAAATTTTTGTCCTAACATATGTACAGCTCTGCTGCTTTGAAGTCAAAAGAGGGGCATGCTGAAGAGGATGTTGTAAATGTTACATAGCAGTGTGGCATACTTGATAAACTGCAGTGAAAACAGCCTTGGACTATCAAGTTCAAGGAATACGAATTTGAACTGGGTAACTTTTAATTTTTTACTTGTCCGTAATATTGCCAATAAGACATTTTTGATACAAGTTGGCACAGTCTTTCAACTTCAATAACTCTGCAACCATTGTCTGTGTTTCTTTTATTTCCAAAAGCATTTTAAAACTTGGAAAAATGGTGTGGCATTTGGAGAGAGAGATGTATGATCTAAGGGAGAGATTTGCATAGGTACATATGTCAGATGGAGGCCTTTGAAAATCTCTCATTGCAAGAATGAACAGTGGATGGGCAGCCAGGATTTTCAGAGTTCTGTTGCTGGTTTCTGTCCCTGACCATTTCTGTGGCTAGGAATGAGTCACTTAATATAGTTTCCATTGCCTTATCTATAAAATTTGAACACTTCACTTCACCGTACCGAGATGTTGTGAAGCTGACCTATTTAATGTTTATAAAGTGCTTTGAAATGAAAAACATCACAAAGGCCCAAAGATGCTATTTTTATTTTCTTACTGTGAAGTTATTCATATTATGAGATGTGTACATATACATTTTAAAGTAGATACCATTCTCATCTACAGAATAATTTCCTTAGTCCTTGCCTCTTGTTGCCTCAATTTATATGAAAAAAAAATCTATTCTTTTTCCCTGTGAAAAAGGGTTTTTCCTTCTCTCCACTTTCCACCTTCCACTCTTTCTAGTCAAACGGGGAAATGATTATCTACCTTAGGTATTTCAATTTTTAATCTCCTCTCCCTTTTCTTCCTGAAACTATAATAATTGCAACCAAAACAACCTGGAGCCCTCTCCCTGGTGAACAAAAAAAGACGGATTCTCTTTCCCACTTTCTTTTCTCAATTTCAGATAAACCCACTGGAATTCTTTCATGTGAAAACTAACTATTCCTCATACTCTCCTGTTCTTCATTCTTGGAATTGAAAGTGTAATGTTTTGCCTCTTGACACTTCTTGTTCTGAATTTCAGTTGCTCTTGAGCATTTTGTCTGGGGCTGAAAGTATACTTAAAATATACCCTATATTTTTTTAAAAAGCCCTCGTTTGTTCATTCTAGTGATAACCTTTGCAGGATCCCTTCTCACAGTCCCATGACTGTGGATGAACTGTCTTAGTCAACTGTCTTAGAGCCTTTTTCTCTGTTTCTTGTAGACATTTTTTTGACCAAAGAGGTGAGCCAAAGAGTATATAGCACAGATGATGTGTGTAAGTGGTATTTGCATTCTCCCAGTCCTTGGCCAGCAATGTGGTAACTTTGAGCTGATCTCACCAGCTTTTTAAGATCCCTAGTGCATAGGGAAGACATAGACACCCCCTCTTACCCCAATCTTTCCCTCCGTGAAAACACTGAGATGGAAGGGAAGGCAGGTATTTATGAGCCATTTAGCTGGCTCTACTTTACCAGAGAAACTCTGTTTCCCTAATTTATGATATTACATTATTACATTAGCTCTTTGGACAGAATCCACTGGTGATGCACCACAAATTTTATTCATTAGATCCCCAGTTGGGAGCCAGGGTCAGCAGCCAGGGCTGGGGCTGGAGGCAGGGCCAGAGTGGAGCTGTGGGCAAAGTAGATCTGGGTGGCATTCTCTCCCCAGCCCTCTGAGGGTTGGCCTGGGCTTGACCACACCCCCCACCATCCAAACGTTCCTCCACTGCCCCCTAGAAGGGGCGCATACCCACACTTTGGGGGCAGCGTGATAGAGAAATCTGTTCGTTTTGTCTTCCCATTTGAACAACATTTCATAGCCAAGGAGGTCTGCAAACAAATTCACACCATGATTCATATTTCTTGAAATGTTTACATTGGTCTTCAAAGTATACTGGTTGGGATTCTATATGATGCTCACCATTGGCCTCTCTGATCCTGCTGAAGTTAGACATGTCGAGAGCCATTTCAATTAGCAGATGGGGATGAAAACTTGGTCAGAGGTGAAGAGAAGAGGATAACAGTATTTGTCTTCTGAGGAAAAATATGTGACTCCTGGTACAATATGATGCCTTCCAAATATTAAAATATTTGATCTAGAAGTATTTTTGAGCCTCTGGAATAGGTTATCTCCTGAAGGTATGATTTAGCAGTATCAGCAGAGTGTGGTGGTGAACTCCTTCGAGGAAGTGGAGTTATTAATGCTGGTCATAAAACAGGGGTTTTCCATGGAACATATCTCCTGTTTTCCTCATTTTTGACAATACTTTATGGCTAAATATCAACTGAAATATTTAGATTCAAAATTGCACAGCAGTGCCTTGTGGAAGTTGTAGTTCAGGTGGACCCATTTTCTATGGATCAGGCTTTCTGGCCAGACAACATCTCCCATGATGCCCCACTTTTTCCTTCTCTGAGCTTGGGGAGAGTGTGTGTCATAGGTGTCATCACTGGCCATGAAGCATCATGGGAGATTTAGGCCAGCCAAACAATCTTGCTCACAAAGGAGAAAGGGAGTATAAGACATCTGAAATGCAGTGCTATTAAGAACTGAAATACTTCAGTTTTTTGGCCAAAAACATTTCCATATTTAACGGAAAACAAAAAGCTTTTAGGATTTTGGGCACTGACTCCTTTAACCAAATCACAAAATGTTCAGCAGAAAGCAGACACTTTTTACTTACAAAAATAGTTTAGTTGAAAATTCAGTTTCACAGAAAAAACAGTTTAGACTGAAAATTTGTGACCAGCCCTAGAAACTACTTCGTTTAATGTGGTGGCAGAATTTAACAAGCTGCTCCAACTAATCCATCTATGTCTCACATCTGAATAATTTCTAGAAGTAAGCATAGGAAAAGCATTCATAAAAACTATTCAGACCATCTATAAGAAGTTATAAGTGAATAGAGTCAATCTGATTTTATTAAACTTGAACTAGTTAAACCAGGGGTGGGCAAACTACAGCCTGCAGGCTGGATCCAGCCCATCATGGCTTTGGATCTGGCCCATGGATATGCCACCCCCATGGTGCTACAGGCCCCTCTCCACTCCGGGAAGTGACCAGCACCACATCCTTGCAGCCCCTGAGGGAGTGGGGCAGAAGGCTCCAATTGCTGCTCTTGCCTGTGGGTACCTTCCCCTGAAGCTCCCATTGGCTGGGAATGGGGAACCACAGCCAATGGGAGCTTCGGGGGAGGTACTCACAGCCACATGGAGCCCTCTGTGCCCCCTCCTCCAGGGGTAGCCGGGACGTGGTGCTGGCTGCCTCCTGGAGTGGACCGGGGTCAGGGCTATGTCAGGCAGGGAACCTGCCCTGGCCCTGCTGCACATTGCTGCCACTCTGGAGCTGCTCCAGGTAAGTGATGTGGGCTCTGGCCCAGCACCCTGAACCTCTCCTGCACCCCAACCCCCTGCCACACCCCGCACTGGTCCTACATCCCAACCCCCTGCCCCGAGTCCCCTCCTGCACTCCGTACCCCTTCTTGCACCACTGCCCTGAGCCTCCTCCCACACTGTCTACCTCTCCTGCATCCAACCCCCTTCCCCGAGCCCCCTTGGACATCCCACACTCCTCCTGTGCTCCAAGCCCTTCCCTGAGCTCCTTTCTGCACACTGCACCTCTCGCATGCTCCGCACTCCCTCCCACACCCCAACTCCCTGTCCCAGCCCTACATTCATGGCCCTGCAAGCAATTTCCTCACTCTGATGTGGCCTTCGGGCCAAAAAGTTTGCCTACCCCTGAGTTAAGAGAATGGTTGGAGCATAAATACATTTCTGTTAAAGGAGTCAGAGTTCAAAAGACAAATATACAGCCAGAACTTGTATTGAAATATGATTCTTTAAGATTTCATATAATGTAATGTTTAAAAATGCATTTGAATGTGAGAAACAGAAATTGCATATAATATTGGCATTTTGTTCTGGAAAATAAAATGCCTTGATTTTACTGTTAATTATTTTCAAGATTGTAAAAAGAATTAAGAGCAGTATGCAATTACAGCAGCTCCAATTTATGTGCTAAAGTGATAAGTAATCAAAGGTCACACATGCTTTTGCTTGAGTTTTCTGTGTAGGTTTTCCCCCCATTTGTGAATTTTAACATTAATAAAGTGATGGCAAGTCCCTCTGTGCTGCATGCTTTTGGATATGCCACGCCAAAGGTACATATTAGAAGCTGTGAAACATGAATCATATTTATGAGAATTAGAAGGAGAGAAATATGCTTTGATCCAAAGAAAAAGAACAAAATCCTTCAAGTGTAGAATATGTGTGAAATCCTAATACTGCTCAGTGTGTGTTTTGGATTAAAAATAGTGACTGTCATAACAATTGAAAGTATGGGAGTCCTAGGCATTTATTAGGAATATTATTGAATATCTAATTTGGGGCATATATTTTTAAGATTTTTCCCACTCTGATAGTATATATCATGGAAAAATCTCTAGAAGTAATGTATAAAGTAATCTGAAACCTCAAATCAAACACACTGAACCCCGAACATTTTCTCTTCCCTTGTTCAGAATAGTACACCTGACTTCTACCTTTGTCTACTCCACTTTAATGCATTCCACCTATCTTTCCTAATATGCCTCATAATATCCTTTACAATGTGTCAGAGGTTTGATATTCTCTGCTGTGCTGGCTGCTATAGTACACATGCTGGGAAGCCCAAGAACACACTATGCACCACAGACTGAAGGGAAGTCATAGGGGAGAAGAGAAAAATTGTTTAGAAATGAAGTAAAAAGGATTCTTAACTCCAGGGGAAGAAAGTAAAATCCTAAGCACAATGACTTTAAACAGCCGTAATTCAAGATGAATACAATCATTTTCAACTCAGTAACTCAATAGAAGAGGGTCCAGTGACACTCATTCCTCTGGTCTAGAACCTGGAAAGAATCTTCTAGTTCTCTCTTTTCCCACTCAACTCTTGGAATACTGGTCTGTAGGTCCCACTGACCAGAGGTCACTTGTATCATCTGTGAAGAGTAGTAAGGAGACATAGGTTAAGGTGCTGCCAGTATGCTTATGACACAAAGCTCTCTGAATGTACTTCTTTGGAACTAGCTGAGGTAGTTGAGCACTTAACTCTGTCTGATAGGGATTGGGACGGGGTGCATAGCTGGGGCACAGCTATATGAGACTTAGTCTGAACAAGATGAAATTAATGCTGGCAGATTGGGGAAAAGCCATTTTCAGGTATGATAAACTCTTTATCAGCCCCTTTGAAGAAGGATGTATGTCAGCCCTTTGTAACCAGAGTTCATGTTGTAGCAGTCTGCTATTAAATGATCAAACAGGGGCTGTAGCTTTTTAGCCTTTTCATTTATCTAGGAGATTTCCTCTTTATGACAGACCTCATCACTGAGACTCATGCTTTGTCATCTCAGAATTAGATGACTGCAATGTGCTTTATATATGGGCTACCGTAAAGAAACTGAAGCTACTGAAGAAGGTGGTTGCTTGCTTTTGAATAGTATTATCCTGCTCTGAACACGATTCCAGAGCTCCATGATATCTGTATTGATTTCTGAGTCAAATTTAAAGTGTTGGCTTTGACTTATAAAGCCCTAAATGTCTTAGGACCTGTCTACCTGAATCTGACTCTCTTCACTTGCTATGCTACTGCAGATGAGGTTTCTAGTTTAAACCTCCAGTCAGGTTGGTTTGATAGGCAACTGAGTTGGGCCCAAGCAAGAGAATTCATATCCAAGTTCTGGGGTTAGGTATGCATGAGTGGTTTCGTATCTAGCATTTCAATCTAGCCTTAATAAATGTTCACATTTTTTTTCAAACTTAATTAAACCAATTCAGAACTCTGAATAATCTGAAGTTTGTCCATTATTGGTATGAAATCATGGTATATCATGCATGTCCGTCTCTATATTCCCAATAAAAACAAGAGTCTCTGAATTATACTGCAGTTTGTGCATAAATAAATCTTTATTTTGAATTAGCCTTAAAGCTTTATGTTTCACACACCTTGATATATGTATACTTTTTAATAAAATACAAAGAATCAACCCTATGGACATGAGACCCCAGCCAACTTAGATTTGGAATCCTGCTATCATTGTTTTACTGTATTTCAGTGCTTAGGTTCTATAAATACCACAGATAAATAGCTGTAATAATTTTCTCACGATAAAAAAAGCTTCCTACAGCAAAACCCAGTCCAGGATGGAAAAAGAATCAGTGGCATGGATCAAATTAAATCAGTAAGCTTCTGAAAAGCTCCTAGAATACAAGCTTTAAGGTTATAGTTTATTAAGATGTAGTGTAGGATGCTGAGTTTAATTACTTTGACATGCAGTTGACTGAGACTTCTGCTGAACATTATTTTTGATGGTACTTCTGTCAAAGATGAAAAAGTAATTTTCTTTCCCAAGATAGAAATAAGCATTGGTCACTGGGGGTTGTGTGTCAAAAAGCATCAAAAACATCAGTCTAGTGAAAATTTGCTCTTAAACAAAACAAAAAGATACTAGGTTGTGCAGCAAGTGAGAGAATATAAAATAAGAAAATGATCTGACACAATTGTTAGACTCCACCTGGAATGCTACATATGTTATATACTCTATCGGCAGCTACCATATTTAAAGAAAAATGTTGTCTTCAGATCAGTTAATGAAAGTTATTGATAAAAGCAACAGAAAAAAATAGTTGAGTGGGTCAAAATCCAGGTGACATGATAAAAATAATTAGGAAACGTTGAAGTAAATGAGGAACAGAAGTGAAACCATTTCATGCCAAAGATGATAAATATATGATATATGTTACTTCATAAGGCCATTGAAGCAAACAATATATATACTTTAAATAGATACCTACATTAGTTTATAGGAAGAAGGAGGATTGAGAGAAATGGTAAAACAAGGCAAGTAAGATTAAGATTTTTCAAAAAAATCAAAGATGATCGGCTGGGTGACCTTTTCTTTTGTTCTTAAAGTGGTTATCTGGTCTGCTTTCCAAAATTATGCCTAAAAATATGAATGCTGATTGGCTTTGTACAGTATATTTTTAGCAATTTACCATTCTTTTCTATTCACATACAGTGATTTTCTGTCAGACTGCACAGCCATCAAATCAAATTTTCTTTTTCTTTTTCTTTTGTTCAGTCTTGGGAGAAACAATGTAATATCTAAGCGCAGACAAAACCTAAACTTTTCTGAAAAGCCTTATGGCTGGAATTTCGAGTTTCTCTGTACTCAACTTCTTGTTCCTCTTAATCAGCTATTACCCACAACTTTATCCATTCATGCATAGCAGCATCACAGACTGCTTTTGGGCACAGCAGTAGCGTCAATGGCTTGGAAAAGAGAACCCACAACAATGTCAGTTGTATACTTTTTTTAAAGAAAACTTCAGCCTAATTTGAAGTTGAGGTTTGAACTCGAGCCATGACTGACAAAAGTTGACAAACTGTGGAAAATACATGAGGATGTGAAGCAAACTCACTTTGTAATGGGAAATTTGACTTCAGAATGCATGCTGAAATGTTTGGTGTGGCAGATGGATGAAGTAGCATCAGAGAAGACTCCCGCTGTCTCCATCACACATTGCACAGTTTTATCTCTTTTTAAAGCAATTATAAGCCCTGTCAAGATGGGAGGGGGGAACAATGCCAACTTCATATGGTTATCTATACACTATGAAGCTACCTAATTAACAAGTACCCTGACTAATTAACCCAGAGAAAAGCATCTGGCAAGGGTGCTCAAGGTAAAAAGAAACACCTTGCTATGACAGACGCTGCAGAATGGGACCGGACACTTCTTTTTTTTGTTTGGGTTTTTTTTAGAAAAGTTATGAAAAAGATTGTGTGGATCTAAATAATTCATATATAGTAAGGCTGAACCAGGGACTGGTTGAATGGAGGTTGCATCATGTGTTACCCTAACAGTCATCCACTGAGCATCATGTTCAACCTGCCCATTGGCCAACTGTATTCATCTAAATCAAGGAATATAAAATGGGATTTTCAGAAGCCCTCCACCCTGGCCTTGCTCCTCTAACGAAGTAAATAACTCCCATTGACTTGAATATTTCTTCTCATCATTGCTAATTGCTAGTCTCTGTGGGTTACACATACCCCAGTATCAGCCTCACTTGGTTGGGCTCCACCACTCTGCACATTCTGTATGGTGAGGCATGAAAACTGTTGTTTCAAGAATAGCAATGGTCACCTTGAGAAGGTGCTTAGTTTGTACTTGCCCCCTTTTAAAGCAAGTTTTAAAATGGGGGAGGAGGGGAATATCAAAGAAACTCACCTCTTAACTTCAGAAAGGGGAACTGCACAAAAATGAGGAAGCTAGGTAAACAGAAATTAAAAGATAGTCACAAAAGTGAAATGCCCGCAAACTGCATGGAAACTTTTAAAAACACTGTAATAGAGGCTCAAATTGAATGTAATACCCCCAATTGAGAAGAACAAAAATGTGCCATCCTAGCTAAACAACAAACTAAAAGAAGCAGTTAGAGGCAAAAAGGCATTCTTTAAAAATTGGAAGTCAGATACTACTGAGGAAAATAGAAAGGAACAAATTGATAGTAATAAGTCACCAGAACCAGATGGTATTCACCCAGAAGTTCAGAAGAAACTCAAATGTGAAACCACAGAACTACTAGTACTTAAATCAACTTCAGTACCAGGTGACCAGTGGATAGCTAACGTGACACCAATTTTTGAAAAAGACTCCAGAGGTGATCATGGCAATTACAGGCCAGTAAGCTTTGTACCTTCATGCTGTTTATCAATTGCCATTTCACAAGTGCTTGTTTTCTGAAATTGTTCTTTTAATCCTTTTCTTGTTTTTTCATCAGTCTCTCAGGGAGTTACCCTATTCTGGCTTTGATCACAGCTATCTTGTCCCCATTGATAGGTGCCTGCCCCATCTTTTAGAGTCATCAATCTGCCCTCCTCTGACATCTCAATGGGGGCAAGTTGCAATCTCCTGGTTCCTTTATGTCTGTCCTCAGTTCCTCCCTAGAATATCTGGTCCAATGATGGCCTTCACACTTCTCTTCTAACACAGACATTCCTCATTCATGCACAAAAGAGGATTGATTTACACAGAAAGTTTGAACAGGAACATCAAATTGCAATGCAGGAGAAAGCAATCATTGCAGTCTTCTACTTATTTAAAAATGCTAATTTTAAACCTACAACAAAGTAGTGACTCTAAAGGTCTTATACTGCCTTGAAATCAGCTTCAAACACAAGATTCTGGCTGACGCATCTTTACCAATGGCACACTAGGCTGTTCCTTTCTGCTTTCAGAAAGTGTGACTGGCAGAATATGGTCAAATCATATCATACAGCAATACATTAATACATGTTATATTATTATTCTTTATCCTTCATTCTAAATTATACAAAATACATAAAATCCTAGTACTACACATACCCTATACTCACTGTGCTGGGTGACAATGGAAGATGAAAAGCATGCTGACTGGATGGGCAGGGAGAGAGACCGCCATGGTCAGGAGGGTAAGCAAAATTTAATTTCATCAGTCTATATTGCAGAGCACTGCTACCTGCAATTCTCTGTTGAACGTCGTATATGAGAAACTTCCGCTGATGGCAGTGGCAGTTCGGCATACAACATAAGACCAGAGATGTGTATTTTACTTTCTACACATGCTTACTTAGGGATATTTTGTTAAGTGAATGGTACAGGTAATTGCATTAATCATGCTGCACGTTACTTTGAGTCAGTGGCCCAAAAGGCAGACATGATCATCATTTTAGCTGATGTTCTGTGCTGCACCTCCAGGAGGTGGAGCAGGGAGGCAGAGAGTGGACATTTGGAACCTTAAGGCGCCTTTGCACTTTTCAGATTCTGGGCTGCTCTGAGAGCAGAAGTAGCCCTTAGTATAAATCTAGAACAGCTATCCAAGGGTGGCTCTAGCTGTGCCATAGTCTGGAGCAGTCAAGAATCTCCATAGTGGTGAGCAATGTGGAGATGCTCTAACATCCCTGCACCAGGGTTTGCATATGGCCTAGTATCAGGATACTTAGTGGCACTACAGGGTTCCTGTGCTAAGGGCATTCTACAATTTTGTCCATTGTATGACACCAGAATGAGAGGGAGGTACTCTTTCTCCCCATGTGTATTAAATGAAAGAGAAGAGAGGCCAGGGCAGAATTTGCTAAGAAACTAGAATATCTTTAAAAGAAATGGTGACAATGAATGAAACAAAAAGACAGCTAACATAAAATTGATTTATAGAACAAAGTGAGGATAAAAATAGAACATTAAACACATGCATTATCCTCCTTTTTTCATAGATGCCTGATCTGGAAATCATTACTCATGCAACTGGCCCTTACTACCCAAAAAACATTATTAAATTCATTCAGACAGGGCTGAAGGATTGGATTTATATCTTAAATGCCATGGATTTAGTCAGTATGTTAAAACAAAATTGAGTGGTTACCTTATACTGTTTTGAAATCAAGACAAAGGAAATACTTATTTATTCAGAAATTAATTTCAATAGCAAGTATAGCTTTTCTCCCCTAAAGAGGATCAGGCTCCCTTAACAAGGATTAAGCAAGATCTCCTGTTGCTAATGAGAGACTAACTGTAAATGTCAAAAACCATAAAGACCACAAACCCAGGAAATAATACTTACAGTATTAAGTATTAAATATTAATACTTACTATTATTACAGGAAATAATACTTAAATAATGTACAGTAAACAGATTCTTGATTTATAAGGAAAAATGAATGACTTAAAGCAATTATTTTGAAATCCTTTTGTTCACTATGGCTTGTAGATCTGTAGTATATTACAAAATATTTGGGTTTTTTACTAACTTGCATGCTTCTTCCATTATAAACACTAGGGGAACTGCACTAGTGAGTGATTCTGTAATGACCAGTGGAAGGTTATGATTTTGGAGGTCTTTATTCTGCAGAGTTTATATGAGAATAAAATAAAGATTATACATCCTTTAAAGGCAGTGATGACCCATCCTTTGTCTCCCGGCAGTTTAAATTAGAATTTATTAGGATCTTTGGGGAGGACTGTGCATTTCTGCATCTTAGCACTCTTTATTCTTTTCCTTTTATTCACCCTTTATAACAGGGATCGGTAACCTTGGCACGTGGGACTGCAGGGTAAGCACCATTAGAGAGCCCTGCTGGTTGGTTTACTGGGCGGTTTGCCAATCGCAGCTCCCACTGGCCGCGGTTCGCCGTCCCGGTCCAATGGGGGCTGCGGGAAGCAGTGCGATGCTGGCCACTGCATCCCACAGCTCCCATTGGACCAGGAGGAGTCTTGATCGGCAAACCACTAGGTAAACCAACCGGCGGGGCCCACTAAGGGTGCTTAACCTGCAGTCCCGCATGCCAAGGTTGCCAATCCCTGCTTTATAACTTCTGTATCAAATAGAATAGTTTCTGGAAGATTTCATATTTGAACTTTTAAAAAAAATATTCTGTTGATTTGTGACATCTTGAGAGAGTGTATGTTACACTGAATTATTTGCAGGCTTAAAGTGTTTGTGATTTTTTTATTAAACTTTTTATTTCAGTACAACTGAAATTTAGTAGCTAAATAATTGAATAGTCTCAAATTAAAGAACTACATAATGGAAATCCTTGATTGTCTTGTTTGCAGGAACAGTAGTTTTGATTTCCTTTCAGTTAATCTGCATCACTTTTTTGCTTGGATTGTATTTAGAGGTGTGTGTGTGTGTAACATGTAGATTTTCTCATCCTGTTCCTGGAATCTTGCCTCACACATACACATCTCCCAAAAGGCCAGGTGAAGTGCTTCCAATCAGAGTCACTCTGTGTAAATACTTATTAGTTATGGACTCTGCCATGAAGCCCACTGAGGCCTATTGTCTTTTTAGCCAGAGACATTTTGCCCGCTCATCTGCTTTATCGGCCTGCAGTGGTAACCTCATGCCAAAATTGTTATTGCAGCATAAATTAATGAATACAAGTTATTACTCAGACTTCTCTACACTCCATAATTGAAAACACCAGAGACTTTAATTGGAATAACATTTTTTAAGGTTACTAGTTTTCCCAAAATCTTTCATTCGTGCCAAAATAACTCAGATATTTCTGAAAATAACTAGACCTAATGGCAGGTTTAACTTTATGCAGTTTCTACTTGTTTGACAGAATTAACTCACTTTGAACTGGATCTTTGAAGGAAGGATCCAATCTATGAGTGACCGGGTGCACATGCTAGTGTCCATTAACAATTGTTTACATCTCTTTCCTGTTCATGATCCCATGGTATTTTCCTTTGAAACCCAAGAGTTCTGTGGTACAAGAGGGCCTGACCCAAGCTCATTGGAAGTAATTGGAAAGAAACCCTTTAATTGCAGAGGGCTTCAGATCAGACCTGAGAAGATGATGACTTGGCAGAAAGTGTAGGGGAAAAAAATAAAGGCAGAAAAGAGAGCCTGTATTATGTTATGAAAGCAAGTGACTTGTCTGGGTTCAGTGCACACTGTTAGAAGCTGCTTTTTTTCCCCAGTAAGATGAAAAATGTTTCGTTTGTGTTAGGAATAGAACAGTTACCATCAGGCATCAAGGTAAGGACATTCTGTATAATCACATTCCTGATTCATCCAGATTTTTCCCAATAGTTAAAAATACATCATTACATATTGATATCTTGAACATCCTCTTAGTGGATTCAGCTATATAGGCACAGGGAGGAAATATATACAAATGAAGATATATATAGAGAACTGATATATTGATGTAAATTGCACATAGCATGCTAAATATACAAGTTAAAGGCATGTATTTAGTTGGCTTTCCTTGAAAAGACCTTCATTTTCTAGATGAAACACCACCATAAAAAGATAAAGTAAGATTACGTAAGATTTTTCCTGATTATATGGCAGCCATGTCCTAGCCATCTCTTCCTGTGTACCCTGCTGAGAAGGGAGCTAATTTGGAGCACGGTTCCATACAATACCCTGTATTTGTCTCTTCCTCCATATATACTCACAACATTCCCTAGTTCCATAACCACATCAGTTCTGCTGCCAAGGGTCCCTCCAAGACACAGAGGAGAAGGCTGAATTTGTGCCATAGTGAAGATTCACTGTCAAAGGATTCCACTCGATAGTCCTGGCAGTGATTTTTTGCACATCCTTACATTGTATGTGAATACTTCCATTAAAGTCAATGGGTCTACTTGCACACCCTTGCAGTTCAATCACATGTGCAAATCTTTATGGTATTAGGGAAACCTTAGTGGTTATTTCTAAGTCATGGACTCATAGACTTTAAGGTCAGAAGGGACTGTTATGATCATCTGGTCTGACCTCCTGCACAGCACAGGCCACAGAATCTCACCCACCCACTCCTGTAACAAACCCCTAACCTATAACTGAGCTATTGAAGTCCTAAAATCATGGTTTAAAGACGTCAAGGTGCAGGAATCCTCTAGCAAGTGACCCATAACCCATGCTGCAGAGGAAGGCGAAGCCCCCTCAGGACCTCTGCCAATCTGCCCTGAAGGAGAATTCCTTTCCGATCCCAAATATAGCGATCAGCTGAATCCTGAGCATGTGGGCAAGACTCACCTGCTGGACACCCAGGAAAGAATTATTTGTAGTGACTTAGATCCCATCCCATCACAGGCCATTGGGCATATTTACCACTAATAGTTAAAGATCAGTTAGTTGTCAAAATTAGGCTATCCCATCATACTATCCCCTCCATAAACTTATCAAGCTTAGTCTTGAATCGAGATATGTCTTTTGTCCCCACTGCTCCCCTTGGAAGGCTGTTCCAGAACTTCACTCCTCTGATAGTTAGAAATCTTCATCTAATTTCAAGTCTAAACTTACTGCTGGCCAGTTCATATCCATTTGTTCTTGTGTCCACATTGGTACTGAGCTTAAATAATTCCTCTCTCTCCCTGGTATTTATCACTCTGATATATTTATAGAGAACAATCATATCTCCCTTCATCCTTCTTTTTGTTAGACTAAACAAGCTAAGCTCTTTGAGTCTCCTTTCATAAGACAGGTTTTCCATTCCTAAGATCATCCTAGTAGCCCTTCTGTGTACCTGTTCCAGTTTGAATTCATCCTTCTTAAACATGGGAGACCAGAACTGCACACAGTATTTCAGATGAGGTCTCACTAGTGCCTTTCAATTTCCTTATCTCTACTAGAAATACTTCTCCTGATGTATCCCAAGACTGCATTAGCTTTCTTCATGGCCATAACAGATTAGCGCCTCATAGTCATCCTGTGATCAACCAATACTCCGAGGTTCTTTTCCTCCTCTGTTATTTCAAAATGATGCATCCCCAGGTTATAACTAAAATTCTTATTATTAATCCCTAAATGTATTACCTTACACTTTTCCCTATTAAATTTCATCCTATTACTATTACTCCAGTTTACAAGGTCATCCAGATGTTCTTATATGATCCCTGGTCCTTCTCTGTATTGGTAATATCTCCCAGCTTTGTGTCATCTGCAAACTTTATTAGCACACTCCCACTTTTTGTGCCAAGGTCAGTAATAACAAGATTAAATAAGACTGGTCCCAAAACCAATCTCTAAGAAACTCCACTAATAACCTCCTTCCAGCCTGACAGTTCACCTTTCAGTATGACCCATTCTCTCCCCTTTAACTAGTTCCTTGTCCACCTTTCAATTTTCATATTGATCCCCATCTTTTCCAAAATGCCTTACTGAAATCTAGGTAAATTAGATCCACCGTGGTTCCTTTGTCTAAAAAAATCTGGTACTTTCTCAAAGAAGGAGATCAGATTGGTTGGGCGTAAAATACCTTTTTGTAAAAACCATGTTGTATTTTGTCCCAATTACCATTGACCTCAATGTCTTTTACTTTCTCCTTCAAAATTTTTTCCAAGACCTTGCATACTACAGCTGTCAAACTAACAGGCCTCTAGTTACCCGGACCACTTTTTTTTTTGCTTTCTTAAAAATAAGAACTGTGTTAGCAATTCTCCAGTCATGCAGTACAACCCCTGAGTTTACAGATTCATTAAAAATTCTTGCTAATGGGTTGCAATTTCATGTGCCAGTTCCTTTAATATTCTTGGATGAAGGTCATCTGCGCCTCCCGATTTAGTCCCATTAAGCTTTTCGATTTTGACTAGACTATCTTTAATCTGAACCCCTTCTCCATCCTCAGTGTTTGGCAGTCCCACTTCTGTTCATTTTATTCTTATTTATATGGATATAGAACCTTTTACTCTTGTTTTTAATTCCCTTTGCAAGGTCCAATTCTACATGACTTTTGGTCTTTCTCACTTTATCCCTATACGACCTCAATAAGGTAGCTTTCCTTGCTGATCCCTCCCATCTTCTATTCCTCGTAGGCTTTCTACTTTTTCTTAATCACCTCTCTGAGATGCTTGCTCATCCAGATTGGTCTACAACTCTTGCCTATAATTTTTTTCCACTTTCTTTGGGTGCAGGCTTCTGATAGTTTCTGTTGCTTTCACCTGAAGTATTTCCAGGTCTCCTTTGCCTTTAGATCCACAAGCTCTTCAATCCAATCCACTTCCCTAATTAAAGGGAAGTGGTAAAAGCATTGGCCAATGCCATTTAAGTTTTTGTGGCCTTATAACAGAAGAAATAACTAAAGTTACATTAACAGAATGATTTAACGCACACAAAAAAACTCCCCACCCTGGCACATGAATAACTCTAAAATGCTGCTGCTGTTTTGCTTGTTGTTTGGATTATAAATATGCTGACATTGGTAGAAAAGAGACAACTTTTAAAAGATTGCTTTTAATCAGTAGTTTGGTTTTTAGTTTCCCAAACTTGCTAGCAGTCTGAAAATACTGGAGTATTCAGTCATGTCTTTACCTAGCTATGTGCTCAGATCATCCTGCAGTAAAGAAGCATTAATACAGGGCACTCTACACTTAAGTGATCCTGATAGCCCCAAAAGTTTCTTGGGGGTTGCTTTACCTTATGTCCTGAGACTGCACCAGGATGGCAGCAGATAGCTTGGGGACTGGAGAGCTAAAGGCAGCTTAAAACACTTCTTTCCCTCTTCCCCCATGGATTTGTGCTGAGCACAGCTTAGAGACTCCAAAGAATCTTGGTCCCTGGCTTTCCTTCTAGAACTATATCAATATATTGGGGGAATAAATAAATAAATAAAATCAACAAGTCTTTATATCATTTGACATGACCGTTCCTCTCTCTATTAGTTCGCTTTATTTTTTTGGACCCTCATTCTGTTTTCTGAATCAAATGTGCAGATGTTACAGCAATTCTCCATGGACCAATAGCCAGTGCTGCTGTTTTAAGTACTTAAAAACACCTTTTTTGTTTGAAAATTACTATTAGCATTGAAAATTTTAATAGCATTTCCCAGTACAGTGTGAAAGAGAGACACTTTTCACCCCCAGATTTGTATTCTGATTTAATGCAAAACTTTTGCATTTAAATTGCTCAGGACCTCTGCCTCCTCTGTGGTACACTTTCTCATTGCAGTTCGGTGAGTGACATCTGAGTGGATTGGATTGTTCTGCTTGGCAGTTTCCCTTACAAACGAAAGAAAGAGAACACATCAAAGTCTAAGCACAAAGCTGTACTAGGTTCTCATTTGTTCATTTTCATGCTAGACTTGGGATATCATGCCCCATTACTACTACTAATGTGTTTTGGGGTTTTTTTTTTATGGTGAAGCTCAGTACAAAGAGGAGGAGCTTGGTTTAGTTTGTGAATGGCACCAAGCTGTGCTGCAAATACCCCCAAAAGAGGTGCACTTTCCTGAATGTTGTTACTTTGCATCGTGCAGTGATATGGTTCTGTATTATGGAGCTCAACACTGTATTTACAGAAATCAACCATAAATGAACCAACAACATTTAACTGAATATTGCATAGCTTCTAAGAAGTGTTAGCTAACTCATTTTGATTGATTATTTGGCACCCACTTGAACAATGTTGATTAGCCAGCAGTACCGTTCAAGATTGCCTTAGTTATGGCATTGGCTTTGAGAGACTTGGGTCTCATTCGCCATTGTTTTCCATCTCATCTAGTGGTTTTTGGCAGTGCAGAGTGAGTACAAAGTGGTGTGAAATGCTACCTTTCTAATTTAGTAACATGGTGAACTATTTTGTACTCATTTTGCTTTGATGCAAATGACTTCACAAGATATGAGGCAGTAGAGTATTAGACTGAAGTAGGGCAACACAGCCTAATTTTGGTTGTCTTGAAGCAAGAGCTCTAAAGTGAACGACAAGGTCTGTCTGAGTACAGTGATCTGAATAGAAATCCTTTTAGATATATTGCACACATATCCTGCCTCTTTTATTTTAAGAGGAACTACAAACATTGGCTGTGAGCATGCATGTAGTCCTTAATGTACATTCTTAACTCTAAGAGTGTGAAAAATCTATACACACATAATAGGACTAAAGTCTGCACTTAAGCTCCTAAGCCCCATTGGGATGGATCTTCAGCTATGCCAATTTGTACCAGCTGAGGATCTGCCCCATTGACTTTCAAACAGACCTGAGGTAAAATGTTCAAAAGCACCCAAGTCCCATTTTCAAAATGATTTAATCACTTCAAGAATCCTACTCTCATTCAAAGTCAGTGGGGTTTAGGGTCCTAAGTCACCAGTTTGAAAATTTTACCCAGTCTCTAGTCTGTCAATATACTGCCCATACGTAACAATTACTTATCGAAGAAAAGCTAGACAAACAGCACAAGCTTCCTTTTATTTTTGAAACACTGAATCACCCTTGGGGGAAAACAAAGAAAGCATCCATTGTCTTATTTTACAGGGACAACTAAATTACAAACTCAAGCTGTCTTCTAAATCTGCATAATAGTGTAAAGTGTCTCAAAATCCAAATTCCTTCCATGTTCTTCCCACTTTCCTTTAATGATAAGAAACCAGGACAGGATTACAGAGAGTAAATCTAATACTGCACTCATTAATTAATGTTAGTTTTGCCATTGACACCATCAACGGTACAGGGTTGGGACCAAAAATCTTTCTTTAAATATGTACAACTATGTGATAGCTGGAAGTAATTTCGGTTAATTTGGTTGCTGTTTACTTACTCTTCGTATTTACAGATATGGGGCCGGATCCTTATCTGGTGTAAATGAGTGTAGCTCCAGTGGTTGCAGTGGAACTGCTGTGTTAATTTATATCAGTTGAAGATCTGGCCTAAGCTGGTCTAATTTTTTTATCGAGGAAGATCGTTGTTTGTTCAAAAATATATAAAAAATAAACCATTAACCAACATTATAATATTGGCAAAAGTTCTCAGTGCAGACCTGGCCTGAGGTCAGCGTATAATTTGTTATGCAAGTCAGCACCTATGGTATCCTTGCTTTCTGCATGCCTCAGACAATTCTGTTGTAGCATAAGTGCTATTGTATGTACTTGGTCATCTTCTCACTGTGACTGGCTGTGCCATGGTCATACTCAGCACAGCTCTGACTACACATGAAAAAAGAAGGTAAAATCCTGGCTTCAGTGAAGTCATTGACTTCAATGGGGCATTACGTTCCCTAGCAGGAAGAGTTCATAGTAGTTGAAGTTCTGTGGGAGCTGTACTGTTTCTTCTGTACCAACTTGAGTTTGTTGCTGTGTTTTTTATGGCTCATTAATATTGATCTTTGTGTGCAGTGTGGACATAATAAGAGTAAGTAATGCTCAAGGTACAAGGAGAGGAAGAGGATAGTTTTGTGGTTGCTGAATTTGCAGTTGTTTGTGAGACTATGCGTGTTCTTTCTTGTTTGAATAATGCCTGTTCTTAGATCTTGCCGTTGGCTGTTGCTGAGTGGTGTTGATCTTTGTACTGCCTGCCTGGCTTAAATTCCATTGCATGTGTCCTGTGCCCTTTTGCGTAATACAAATCTGACAAAAACTCTGGGGCTCAATTCATTGTGTCTCATTTTTTTTACTTCAGAAATACTTAGTAGAATGCTGAGTTCCACAGTGCAAACAAACAAACAAAAAAGGCAGCAAATATCTACTTGATAACGTTCTTTTTCTTTTACACAATGCGTGATAGCATGTGGAACTCTGCCACAATTTGCCAGTAAAACCAAGTGACTAAAGATAGTTAAGACCCAGGCAGACTGCAAGGAGCTACAAAAAGATCTCTCAAAACTGGGTGACTGGGCAACAAAATGGCAGATGAAATTTAATGTTGATAAATGCAAGGTAATGAATATTGGAAACCATAATCCCAGAAGCTATGCAAAAAAGCTAACAGAATGATGAGAATAATTAAAAAAGGGATTGATAATAGGACAGAAAGTATTATATTGCCTCTGTATAAATCCATGGTACTCCCACATCTTGAATACTTTGTGCAAATGTGGTCGCCCCAATTCAAAAAAAGGTATATTGAAATTGGAAAAGGTTAAGAGAAGGGCAACAAAACTGATTAGGGGTATGGTACAGCTTCTGTATGAGGAGAGATTAATAAAACTGGGACTTTTCAGCTTGGAAAAGAGAGAGCTAATGGGAGATCAGATTGAGGTCTATAAAATTATGACCAGTATCGAGAAAGTAGATAAGGAAGTGGTGTTTACTATTTTTCATAACATAATAATTAGTGGTCACCAAATGAAATTATTAGGCAGCAAGTTTCAAACAAATGAAGTATTTCTTCACACAACACACATTCAACCTGTGGAACTCCTCGCCAGAGGCTGTTGTGACAGCCAAGACTACAACATGGTTCAAAAAAGAACTAGATACATTCATGAAGGATAGGTCCATCAATAGCAAATAGCTAGGATGGGCAGGCACGGTGTCCCTAGCCTCCGTTTGCCAGAAGCTGGGAATGAGTGACAGAGGATGGATCACTTGATGATTACCTGTTCTGTTCATTCCCTCGGAGGCACCTGGCACTGGCCACCGTCGGTAGACAGGATACTGGGCTGGTGGATAGACCTTTGGTCTGAGCCAGTATGACCATTCTTATGTTGTTATGACCAGCAGATTCAGAAACAGATTATATCATCAGGTAAAATAAAAACAGAGGACATAAACAATCAGAGTATAAGCTGACTGCCTACGAGTAGGAATTCATTTCTTCTGTGAGCATGTTATAGTGTAATTCTCCTGTATGGAAGTTTTACTCTCCAAAACATCTGATTTTGGCCACTCTTGATAGTAGAATACTGGACTGGATAACCCACTGGTATTATATGGTATTACAATTTACATGTTCTTGTGGTTAGAGTTCTTCTCACAAGCACAACGGCTGAGGGTGCTCCTGCTCCCAGGCTTGAAGTAGCAGCAATAATCCAAATACATGGTTTCCGCCTTCAGCACCCTCAAATTATAAAAATTATTTCAGCACCACTGCTCACAAGGAATCCTATGTGCTGTCACTGGCTTTGTGTTTGCGTGCCTATTTGGTTACCTTTGAGGAAGCAAACGTAGTGAGAAGGTGATCAGTAAACTGGGAAAATACATATGTTTCTTGGCCCTCTTTGCCTATCAGTAGAATGCACTAAAAATGTCAAAGGTGGATGCTGCAGTGCCTCTTCTGCTTGGAATTTCACAAGCACAACATGTCAAGCCTTTCATGCATATTTGCACATTTGAAAGCAAAAAAGCAACCTTACCCTGAAAGTTCACAGGAAAGCAACATTGTAGGGTTTTAAAATGTTTGAAATGACATGGTGAATATTTTCACAGAACCCTGTCACCACCCTGATTACTCTAACTTTTTTTCCCCTTCCAGTAAACAAATGAGTCAAAACAGGTTTTTTCATCTGAAACTGTATTCTCACGGTAGTTTTGCATGTAATACAATAGGCAGAATCATTTGTAAGCATTATGTGGACTTTCCATAAGCCATAATTTGATTTTTTTCATAAACTGTATATTAAACTAAATCTTACTGATTATTAAATCCCTATCCTCAGATAAAGTCATGGAACTACGCTAATTTACATCAATTAAGGATCTGGTCCAAAGAGTTAATTGTCACAGGAAAATGACTACATGTTGTTAATACCATTTGATTTAAAATAAGTGAGTAGGGATAATTATGAAATAGATTTCACTTTGCAATACGTCTGTTACAATAATGAAACCTATCTGTATTTAGTCATGCATGTACAGAACATAATCTATTTTACATGTGTAGATCATGAACATGTATGTAGATCATACTGGCAGTGGAGAGTTAGTTACTACCTCATTGGAATTCCATGCACCCAGTTCTCTTTTTAACAATAAAAAATGCTAACCTTCCTTAATATTTTATAGTCCTTTATGAGCTTTGTTAATAAACTGAAGGAAAGAATAATATATAACCAGTGGTATACTGTCAATAAAATTTAAGAGAATTATTTAAGCAAATTCACTGAGCCAGCAAACTAATTGGAGTATTTTATCCGAACTGATTAAAGGAAATGTATTTGCTTCCCATGATTTTTTTTTTCCATTGCTGGAACTCAATTAATCTAAGTCTGTGTGTATATATTAGTACTAGAACGGTACAATTTTATTACTGAGTTTTTAATAATGCAAAGTTAATATTGGAAGCAATGTTAACATTGACTTAAATCAAGATACAACTAGTCCTACTGCTAAAAGAAAACAGGGGTGTCAACATATTGTCATTGTTTAAATTATGTAAAATAAAGTTAAATAATTGGCATAATAATAGAACTGGCTAACAGTAACTCTTCCTGGCATTTGTTCTTTTGCTGATAATGAAATCACCAGCAAATGAACAGTCAAAAGGTGTGAAGCCATAATGGTTGCCAATAAAAAAGTCATCAAAATAAGCTGCATGATTTAAGACTGACAAGTAGAACATTGCATTCATGAGAAAGACAGTGAGGAGAAATCCACCATTAGGGAAAGAAAATCAGCTGGTGAATCTGAATTCTTACTTAGAGTTTGGAGGGGAGAAGTGCTCAAAGCTGAAAAGAAGAGTGAGAACAGAATCAGCACCAGTGTTCAGAGGAGAAACTTAATTTTTATCCATGAAAAGTTGAAAAATATTAAGTTTAGAGGAAAGTTCAAAATTTTGTTGTGGTAGATAGGAAAAATCCCACATGGTGGGATACAATCTAATTAGGATGAAACATCCTATTCCCACCCCCAGCCACCACCTCAGCTGTCAGCTTTGTTATGAAAAATGACTTCCACCCAAGCCTGGGAGTTTTAAAGTGCTTGCTAGCAGGGTAATCACAGCAGGAGGTTAAAGGGCTATTACGCTGACAGCTGCTGGAGGTTTTATGAGCCTACAGAATGTCAATTGTTTGATTTTTACATTAAATATAAATGAAACGATAAACAAATGATAAATTGTATTAAATTTTAGAAAATCAGGATTCTGTATTTCAAAGATATTTGTAGGTTCCAAGGCCCTAATTCAGGAGGGCATTCTTTGTTCAGGAAAGTGTTTAAGCACATGTTCCAGTCCTAGTGAAATCAGTGGGTTTTAAACATAATTAAATGTAAGCATGTGCTTAAGTGCTTTCCTGAATGTTGGCCCAAATCACCAAGTTGCTGATGCAGCAGTCAAGAAGCATTATTATAAACTTGTAAAAATCTAACTCACCTAATGGATTGTTTATAGAGTTTCTAAGAATAGCATTGATTTAGAAGCTCATTACCAGAAACAGGATCTTTATATGAAATCTAGATCTAGATTCTCCATTCCAACTGAGCTATTCTTGTTGCAGGATTTGGAGTGGTGGAACATGGACAAGGCCGAGGCAAAGCATTTTTTGCTCCCCTGAGCCAGTCGCCAATTTAAATAAAATCAGCCTTTGGGCTACTCTAACTTACATTTAGTTTCCCACCAGGGGAATCACTAGATACTGAGGGAACAAGAATGGGAATAGTATTGGCATGAGATCTAGCTCAAACTACTTTCCTTTACAACACTAGACACTGCTATCTCAAAAGTGTTAAGTTAAAATATTTTAGCTGGCTGTTTATCTCTCCTATGTGTTCAACAAATGTTCCAAAAGACTAGGCCTGATTCTCCATTGCCTTCTGCATTGCTGTGCAAAATGGGTGCAGAGTAATACCATTCTGATTCCATAAATGGCCATATAAGGTGGAAGTCAGGAGAATCAGGCCCTTTGTTTTACCTTTCCTCTATATTCCCTGTAGACTAAATATTTCAATGGGGCTCCATGTGGGCATAAAGATCCACCTTCATAGATTAACGTGATCACAATGTGGCATTATTTTGATCTTGCACCAATCCCTACCCTGGTATCAATGGAATTACACTGGTATAAGGGAGAGCAGAACCAGATGTATTGCAACAAAAAGCCTTCAGAGCATAACACCATCAGTGGGCTTTATTTACCCCACCCATTTAAAAATGCCAGCTCACTCGTTCTTGTAGTTCTATGGTTCTACACAATTTGGCAGGTGAAGACTGGTTTTAAACAGGTATAGTTTGCTTTGTGCCACAAAATGTGGAAACTTCTCTCTGTCGCATAAAAAAAGTGTGACGGAAATTACTATCAATTCATAAAATAATTCAAGAATTGTGATACGTGGTATGACAAATGGTTGTGTCTACAGTTCAGCACTTCTATAGCCGAATGGAGGAGGTACACAAATCCCACTCCACAAATCATTAAGAAGTTCACTATAGTCCCCATCTTTTGATTGTTTCTTGTTAACTATATGCTTTTCATATATTCCAGACGCTTCCATATTTCCATATAGATGTTAGTTTTTCATGTGTCATGTGATCTAAGGGCTTGTACTGTTTAGTTAAAGCAGTGTCGCACTAGGAAGAGTTGGTACAGTTAAGCTTCTATCATGGTATACTTTATACCACTATATCTTATTTCTGTACAGGAAATTAAATTAACAATTCCAATTTAAGACAGTTTTATAAGCACCTGCCCAACTGAAACAGTGGTAGACAAAGCCACTTAAATAATAAATGACTCTAGCTCCTTATTAGAAAAGAATAATCTAGCTGTCTCAAAGCACTTTACCATAAAACAAAACAAACCCCTTCACTTCCAGTGCTGCTTAGATTTCTACACACGGTGCCTCCCTGCTGCCACACAATAGGCCTCCAGGGTCCCTCTTCCAAACCTTTCACTCATGATATTGTGGTGCTTTAACAGGTAATCAGATGAGGGCTTCAAATGTCATACGTTCTGTATCGTCCCAGCATTTGAAGTATCCCAGAATGACCTGCACATTTCTGTGCCTCCTTTCTCCACCCCACCCCAAAAAACTCCCCAAAACCCTGAGAGTACGGAAGACAGATTTGAAGAAAACACTGAGCTCAGAAGCTGCTATCCGTCCTGCTGAGACTCGGCCTTGGATTTGTAGGATATCCTCAAAATGAGAAGCCTGTAATTAGGAGAGTATTAATGCTGTTGGGATGCTGTAGTAGGCAGAGCTGTGTAAACCTGAAGATGAACTCCCTGTTGTGCTCCCAGATCCACAGGAAGGAAACTTCGTGATCTGTATTCTGTCAGCATGGTCCTCATTAAGATTTAGATGCTGTTCTTCTTACCATCTAATTCTGCTAGTTATTGTTTCATTCCATTCAGGATCTCTGAACAAAATATAACAGCTATTGTGGTTTTGAAAAGCACACACTTAATTTATCATATAACAACAATATTTGGTTGTCTTTGGATCCACGTTTGGGCCCACTTTTTTTCCCCCAAGCCAAACAAATGTCCCTAGGGAAATCTTCTGTAGATATTACCAAAGCCTCCCTCTATTGTACACGCTTAATCCTTTCTGAAATAAAACAGTTTTTAATACCTCTCTAAGTGATACATTATTGTGTGAAGGGTTCCATGTACTTGTTTGATATTTTGTTAATTAGACATGGACATAATCTGAAAGGTAAAAGTGAGTAAGTGCCATATACAATCTAAAAAAATTAATCAGATTAGTAGTCCAGGGGAAAGAATGCGTAAGTTATCTCTTCATGTTTCTAAAAGCATGTACATACCTCTGTTTTCCTATGAGTACTATGATTTATCTACCTAAGTCTTTATCACTCATCCATCATGGTGATATCTGAGCTCTATTATTGTCTGTCTGCTTTTGGAAATTCCCATTTTGCTTTGCTTTTGTTTAGTTTTCCTTAAAAGCTGAGTTATCTTTTCATTACTAAATACTGAGCTTGAACTACGTGTATACCTGAATATTAGTACGAAAGTTATAATGGTGTGTCAGACTACACCAGACATATGGTAGTGATGGTTTCATATTTTGCTCATATTTTCTGGGTCAGGGTTTACTCTATATACTGTTTTAAGTTCTTTAAGCTGAAAACAATTCTTCCCAGTTTGAAACAATTTCCAAACTGTAAAATAAATCTTTTTGCTTTTGGACTGACCCAGAACCTAAACTGTAGCACTGTGTTTGTAGCTTGGGATTAGAGTCTTCCTCCGTACTCAACCCCCAAAATTTGAAAGAATTCAGATCTAATGGTGGAGATTTCAAAAGTCACTGAGAGTAAGGTTCCTGATTTATGAAGACATTTTTGAAAATCCCATCCTAAGATTCTAGTTTTACCCCATCTGCTGTCTGTACTATACAGTAAGCTCATACCAATACTTTATGAATCTTGTCTTATTTCATGTGGTAGCAGGAAAATGGGAAGAAGGAGTGTGTGGGGGGGTGAGAACAGGGGACTTTCAAGCCTGAGTACATCATAGCGTTTGCTAATATCTATTGTCCAATCACCTGGCCTGTTGGCAGACTTTTTCATCTCTGATTTTATATCATCAATGTCATCATACAGTAAGACATCTTAGGCCTCAATCTTACATGCATTTTTAACTTTTAGGCACATAAATTTTATGCAATAAGTAGGAGTGCTCATGGATTTAAGGTTAAACACTTAGCCTTGGTCTACACTAGGGGAGTGGAGGGATCAACCTAGCATACGCAACTTGACTGAAGTTGATGTATTCAGGTTGACTTATCTTGGCATCTTCACAGCACTGAGTAGCTCCCCTGTCAACTCTGCCAGCACCTCTCAGTGTGGTAGAGTTCCAGAGTCGATGGGAGAGCACTCAGGGATTGATTTATCACATCTAGATGAGACACGATAAGTCAGCCCCCAAAAGATGGATCTCTACCCGCCGACCCGGTGGGTAGTGTAGACCTGGCCTCAGATAGTTGTTTCCAGGATTGAGACTTTCACATACAGTTTTTGAAATATAACAATATTCACAGGTTGCAGTGGATAGGCGTAGAGACATATTATGGTAAGTCACCATGCCTCTTAAGATGTTCCAGTATTTCTCAAAGTAATATTATTTCAGAATAGAGAATACTTAAAATATGGAATTGTATCTCTTCTCTCTCTTCAATCTGCTTAATAAAATTAATTTAAATGGAATTTAATACAACTATTAATTCAGATAGTCTATGGCCTATTGTACTTATCAGGTTGAATAAAGACCCCAGTGGAAGATTTTGCTACAGCAGAAGAAAGGAGAACCACAGTTTTTACACTGTTTGCACGCTTATGGACAGTCTGAATGTTGTTTCATAGCTTTGTATGTTGTCAGTAATGCCTCCTGAACATCATTGGCAGTCAACAGACAGCCAGGAGTCAGCTTTTTAGGGTTCTCTTCAGGCCCTTCAGAATCTTTTCCTGGCTCATTTACTTTCAACATGTTGGCAGACAGCTGCAACCTGTAAATTGACTACATCACAGTATTGGTGTGGTTCAGCTAAGAGTACTGAAAAGTTGTCACTTTCTCAGCAGTAGGATCACTTTTTATTTTGATCTATTTGATCTTTAGATAAAAAGGAAAAACAGTATTTCTGTGAGCAAATGGTAGTGGACTCAGCATTGTGCAGGTTAATTATGCCTAGTTTATAACAATGAGGTGTGAATTAATTAGTGCTGAACCAGCCTGAAACAACTCACTAGCAAAACACCAATAGCAGTTCCTGAATTGAACAAGGATAAGAGTGCCTGAATTAATACAAAGTGTTAAGTTTGGGTCCTTAATTGGTCTAATTTAACCTACTGTTCCATTTAAAGCTCTCCCATTTTAGTGGAGTGCAATGTAAAAATCAGACACAAATAATTAACTCACCAGTGCATTTTTGCATTGAAACTCATCTTTTAAGTTTCAGCCTAGTATTCTCCCAGCAGATGTTCAGTTTATTCATTAGAACAGCCCCAGAGCGATCCATCTCTTTATATAGTAGCACTGGGGCCTGCATTTTAAATCTGTGTATCTAATATTAGGCTCCTAAATCAATATGTAGGCCTCTGAATAAAAATGGCCAATTTTTCAGAGGTTCTGAGCATCTATTCCTTTCACTGATGTCCTTGGGAGAAATCGGCATTTAATGACCTGCAGGCACCTCTGAAACTCAGGCCACTATTCTTTGAATGACTGAATACCACTTTACTGTAGGTACCTAACTATAGGCACATTAGAATGAAAATGTTGGCCAAAGTCTGTATGTGCCACTGTAATGAGGAAGAGGCACCAAAGCATGCAAAAGAAGCTGTGGGCCCAAGAATTAATGAGAACAGTGTTTCGATATGATGAATATATATTTATATAGTTCTCTCTACAGTTCTTAAATTTCACTATAGTAGGAATCACATATTTTGTGTTTTCTATTTTACCAAAAGTAGTTTTTTAGTATAATGGAATGTATTATATTGGGAAAATATCTTGAGATATGTTCTATTTAGATAAGTGATTGTATTTCAAAGACTTGAAAAAAGCCTAAATATTTTAAGACCTTAGATATGATTCATAAGTGCATTGAGTGGCTGCTTTGAGGCAGTTTTGAAGCCAATTAGATTGCTCTGCAAGCATTACAATATTTGTCTCTCTTGGAAAGATGAGGTTAAAGGAAGGTATTAACTTTAATTAATAAGTAATATAGTAATATAAGGACTCACTATATAACTATAAAGAGTGCAGGAAGCATTTCTTAGAAATTCCTTCTTGCTCAGTATTGCAAATGTTAGAAAAACAAACCCATCAAGTATTGCGTGTATGTGTTGAGGGGAAAAATGTCACTTTCATTTCAGACAAAGCACAAGGGGCAAATAAAATGGTCTTTACTGTCAGATATTTTTGTGAGAGTGACTTTTTGTTGTTTGTTGCCTTTTTATATGAGTATAACATGAAAACCTGACCATGTGTCTAGAAAGTTACGTTAACAAGAAGTAAATGCAGAAATCAGTAGCAATTAGGCAACACTTGGTGTAATTCCTTTATTTGACTTTGTATGTTTCAGCATATCACTTAGAAATTAGTGAGGACAGGAAGAAATAGTAACTTTAACTGTTAAGGCCAGCTCTGCGGCACAACCAGGAACCAAAGGGGTTCACAGAGAACCTAGTATGCTACAAGAAGGTTATGTGGACTGCAGAGAAAAAGAAATGGGTGACCATGGCACATTATAACCATAAAGCCATGCAGATGAATGGCTGTTGTAAAGCAGCTTAGCATCTGGCCCCAAGTGTTTTGCACTCTCTTAAAGGTATCAGGAAGGATGATCTTCTACTGTGTTTATTGGTTTCTCATGTGATGTAACATGTTAGCAAATAAAAGGAGAGAAATGATTTGACATACTTTAACTGCTGAGTTGCTTCAGGTGCTAACTATAAATGGAGACTCTGATACTCCCTGTTTTAAAAAGTGTAGATGCAAAGCAAGAGTTAAAAGCATCTCTCAGATTCAAAATGGAAACATTCCAGGACACACTCTCCTCATTTGAAGATAAGCTTGAAATGCAGATCTCCAAAATTAATAAAATATCTGTTTGCTTAAGTGATGTTCTAGTATGTGTATGTACTACTCTTATTTGGATGTTTAATTGGAAGTAATGTAATGCTAAACAGATTGCTAGTACTAGTGGGGAAATGAGGCCCGATTGGAAAATCGGGTGCAGTTATACCAAATTGGTGATCTTGTGTAATCGTTCCTATAAACAGGGCTAGATCTTGACATCTGCCAAGTATATGAATATAGAGATTCCTGTGTTTTCTGGGACCCCTTCCTTGCATGCATCGACAAACGCCTTTGGTTGTAATTTCCCCAATCCACTCTTGAGGGTAGTAACAAGCATGCTCTCCTCTGAGTGTTGGGCAAGGAAGGAGAATGTGGTCCTGATTCTTCTCAGCTCCTTTGGGTTGATTGGCACTCACATGAGTACTGGCTGGAGAGTTCAGGTACTGAGATTGTACATGAAATGGCAATTAGAGAGGCGAGCAGAGATAGGTGGTGGTGTGATTTTTGCATGGGATTCGTACCATCATTTTCATATGCACAATTCAAACAAGAAATTCTGCAGGATTTAGAGTCTTTTCTTACACCATTTGAAATAAATAACAACACTTATTTATTCCAGTGGGAGCAGGATTGGGTACCTCCCTTTCCCCCTCTCATGCCCTCCAAATCCCCTCAAGAGATTTGGCACTGTATTAGTACATTAAGATTGTTCTGCAATCCTTATTCATATTGTTTGATCCTGAGCCCATTCAAGCCAGTGGCATACCTCTCAATGGTACCTATTACATCAATAAGAATATCAGTGCAGTAAGGGACTACTATTGGCTGAGAATAAGAGTGGCAGATTGTGGCCCTGTGTCGAATGATCTTACTGTGTGATACTATGACATTTAATGGTAACATCTTGTGTAGCTCCAGACTATAAACAGTACTATCGTTTATGGTTCAAAGACTAGTAAGATCATAAGGTTTGATAAGTGCTGCCCTTTTGAACCTCCCACTCCCCTCCCCTCCCCTCCCCCCACAAAATCCCTTCTATTATTTTTCTTCAGTGAGCAAAATAAGTATTCCAAAGTACTATTATGTAGTATAGTAGAGGTGTACAAAACAGCATCAAAATCTTCATGGCACTTATTTTTATATCCCTAATTAAGAAGACAGCAAATTGATTTATATAAATAACAATCCATAATTTAAATAATAATTTGCAAAAAAGAATCTATGTCAAGTTTTAGTACAATTTAAAAGAACAAGTTATAAGTGCCTTAAAATTGGGGACTGTAATAGAAATGCAGACAGATCCTTAAATATAGCAACAGTAATAGTCACCTCTATAACAGAAAATGTCTAATATTATGCATACATTTTTCAGGGAAATTGCACTGCAGAAGTTACCAGATGGCATGTAAGTTATATACAGTTTTCTACTGAATTAAGATTGGGGGAGCCCAAGAGAGAAGCTGTTAAATGAAGCTTCCTGTACATAAACTATGAAATCTAAAGAAGTAAGCAAAAATACTCTTGTTGAGGGAATAGTTATAATAGTAGTAAAGTAAGTAATGGAACGCTAAGGGCCTGATTTTCAAAACATGATCATTAACAGAGTCTGGTTAACATGCTGTTTCCAAGATGATAGTAAATGGTGTTGAAAAATTGCTGGTATTTGCATCAAAACAGACACACACAGAATACAAAAATCTCTGTTTAGTGATCAGCTGAGTCTGTTAAAAATTGTTTTGCACTTCTAGTGTCTAAAGCTTCTCCATTCCAGTCTTTATAGACAAGCATAATAATCAAATGCCAACCTTATGTAACTAATTCTTTTGGTACTGAGTAAACCTGCCACAATCTCTCTTTCAATGGCAAGTTAGATTAACAGACAAAATTGGTGGTGGAAGAGCATACGAGCAATGAATAATTTTGGCAGCTGATTAAATGCTTTGATAACTGCAAAAGAAGTTTGTAAGCACATTGCTTTGCCATAAATATTATTCTTATTACACAGCAAGAGAGCAAAAGATAAGGAAATAGAATGCTGTTTCTTTTTGTGGGAGCTCACCACCACTGATAGGAGAGATAGGGGACCATGATGGTGTGAAGGGCTCGCTGATGGGGTACAAACAGACTTCTTGATTGATCTCCCAAATCTCAACATTATTTTTTATAAGTAAGTTACTATTGTTATGCTTATGAAGGATACTTTCTGAGGTTGGTGTAACCGATGCAGCAATGAGTTTTCCAAGAATCTGACACAATAGCTCCTTCAATGCACCATTCATTTTAATGGGTGTTAACACAGATGCCAATAATACTTTCAATATCAACATTCATAATTATTTCAGCACTCAGTAAAGCATGTAAGGCCTGGCTTATACTAGAAAATTTAGTTGGCTTAACTGTGTTGCTCAGAGGTGTAAAAAATCCACATCATTGAGTGGCATGGTCAAGCCAACTAACCCCTGATGTAGACAGTGCTAGGTCAATGGAAGAATTCTAGCTACTGCTTCTCAGGGAAGTGGATTAGCTATACTGACATGAGAACCTCTCCCATTGGTATATGTAGTGTCTATGCTGAAACACCACTGCTGTAGCATACCCTAAGAAAAGAGAGGACAGCTCATATTATGAATATTGACACCCGCTTTTGGGGCGGAGGGAGGGTAGGTATTGATTTCATTTCCTGAAGAGGAGCTCAGCTTTCAAAATGTTGGGGAACAGTATCCTAAAGCATATCAGACACGTTTTCCAGAAGTGTAATAAAATAATTTCAGATTATATAGATAATTCACACACACACACAATTGGCAACAATTGCAAATCAGCAGAGCTCTGAACTTTTGGAGAATGAAGCTGCTCCTTTTTTTTGTGGTTTCTTTTCCTTCTAATGGATTTATCTGTATGTGTATGCATGCTGGGCCTGGGTACCTCTGACAGCAGTGCAGTATGGGGATTGTCTGCAGTCTAGCACAGCGATTGGAACAGTGACTGTGGAGTGGGTTTTGCTACCCACGGGTGTGGGCTGAATTCCTTCTCTCTCAACCCCTTTGCACAGAGTCCTTTTATTGTAGTTTTGTAGAGGTGAGAGAAGGGGAAGGATGAATTTCATCCAATTAGCAGATTCCGCTCTACTTATAAAATAGTAAATTCTTTGGTTCCCAGATTAATTTGTAATAGTAATTCCCAGATTAATTTGGGAAATATGGGGGAAAAAAAGATGTTTGTAACAGTCCGTATACTGAATATAGGGCCAGACTGTGCTTTGCAACTAGGGCGAGGGGTCGACCTAAGATGCACAACTTCAGCTACGTAAATAACGTAGCTGAAGTCGAAGGTTGGCATTTGATTATTATGCTTGTCTTACCTGCCGTCCTCATGGTGGCAGCAGTCAGCGGCAGGCACTCCTGTTGATTCAAGCTTGCACCTTTTGGCAAGCTGGAGTTCCGGAGTCGACTTTGGGGACCAATTTATCGCGTCCTAATGAGACACGATAAATTGATCACCAATAGATCGATCTCTACCTGTTGATCCAGACGGTACAGTAGACAAGGCCTAAGGGGCATGAAGAGTTCTTCCTCCTTGTATAAATGTGGGTGATTACCCCAGCTCTGCCCCTAACCACTCCTGATGCAAAGGGGGCAGAGCTGGGGTAGGCAGCCTGCAGAGGAGGCAGGGAGAAGTGCCAGGGCCCTTTCAACTTTCTGTACCTGCTGCAGGTCAGACACTGGATTGGGGGTGGCAATGCATAGCACAATAGGTTACAGGAGTAGCAGAGGCTGCTGTTCTGTGTGTGCTCCTTTAGCACTCCCACGACACTGACATAATACCAGGGAGCTGCCTCCTGGGCCCTTTCTCTCCCCCAAAAGAGACACAAAATCTCAGACATACACACTGAAGCTTAAAAGCCCCAATAGACCTTTAGAGAGTGATGCCCTAGATCTCTTTACAATGTAACGGATAAGGCTGTACAAAAAAATCCTGGTATTTAGACCGAGGTAAATAGACATAAGGCTTCATCCTGATCTCACTTGCACTTGTTTCCCACTGATTTAACTGAATATTACTCCAGACGCACTGGTGCAATATTGATCAGAATCAGGCCCTTACTCTTTGAATTACAGGTCTAGCTCTCCTCAAAATCACGTTGCTGTGTGTGCATAGTTGGAGTCGGAAAGTATTGTTTAATGCATCTGCACTGTACCCATGAAACCTGTAGGCGGTTTGATTACTCTGAGCTAAGATTTTAGTAGAAGCACCACAGCTTTTTAAAAGCTTGTTCCTGTCAAAAATGCTTTATGCATTTTTGGGATAGTCTTTCAATGAAAACTACTTCTGTAGGACAGAGACTGGATTATCTTTAACTGGGCGCAGTTTATTAGCCATTCAGAGACTATGAATACAGTTGGGAAGCCTCAATCCCTAGCCTCATGTGGTCTTTATTGATGATTTTTAGTAATAATCTTGCAGACAGCATGTAAGGCTTAATGATCAAATCAATTATTTATTGGACTGGACTAGATTTTCTGTAGATTTATGTAAGTCACTGAATGTATATTTTTCTCCCATCTCAGTCAGCACTTGGATACATACAATGGATGTATTAGTGGGCTATTTTTATGCTGTTATATTTTTGTGTTAGCGATAAAGATAGGAAAATAACTGTGAACAACAGGAAAGCTCAACCTAGTGTCCCCTTGGGGAGGCAGTGTTGTCTAGTGGCTAGACTGCTGGATTGGGACTGAGATTTCTGGGTGACCTTCAGCAAGTCACATCACCCCTTGGTGCCAGTTTCTCCATCTTTGAAATAGGAATAATGATACTGACTTCCTTTGTAAAGTGATTTGAGATTTACTGATGACAGGCGCTATTCATGAGTGTGGTAGTGTTTGCTGTTGTTAATAATTTTTATTATTTTAGGGCCCTGATTCAGCAATGCATCCCTTTTCAGGGCATAGGATTTGAGAGCACACATCATGAATTTCCTAAATTAGAATGGATTTAAGCACATACTTAAGGGATGTCCTTACTTGGGTCTATATTAGAGAGCAGCTGCCAGCAGGATATTCAAGGTCCCTATATCCTATATTTCTGTCCCCTTTAATTTACCAGAACCTGGATTTACCGCTAATTAGGGAATACTGCAAGGCTCCCCTGCCTACCCAGGCTGTTCCAGGGGAGGTGGTGGATGCTGAAAGGGGCCTGGGGCTGATGACTGAGGAGAGGCTTCTGTTAGCGAAGCCTCTGTGTAACTACTTTTAGCTTTATTTGTTGTTTTTTTGTCCATGTGCTCAGAGGCTGCTATTCCGCATATTTTGAAACTAGAGGAAGAATGAAGTGAAGTATTCATATAATATTGTAATCAAGAACTGAAAACATAGGAAAACTCCAAAATATGCCAAATAATTTTGAAATAGTCGGGTATTCTGGTGTAGTAATTGATGAGCTTTTTTCCATTTTTATTTTGAGCTAAGCAAACAGAGCTATTCTCCATACTGTTTGTTAGATGGTATTTTTCAGATTTCTCCCACAATCATTTCACTCATGTATTCCATTAATTCATTGTCATTTTAGAACATACATGGAGTTGATATCAGTTTGTCATGGAGATTTTGCTACTAGACCTCAGGTCACAGCAATATCTTGCCCCATTTCATCTTGTCAGGCTCTTATTAAATTCTAGTGTTTTGTCCCAGATGAGTCAACCCTTAAGACTAAAAGTGCTTGAGATAGTGCAATTTATTGAGATCCAGAACATCTACTTTGTGATGAGAGGTTGAATGTTGTTATAATATGAAGCTTTTAGAGTAGATGGGAAAATGTAATTCTATCTCATCTGAAATAAGAATAGACAATAGCAGCAGTTCATTGACAGAAATATGTGAACCTTGCATACTCTCCTTCACAAAACACAAGCTCTCCAGTATGTCTCAGACACATTGTGACTTTTCAGCTATATTTGCACTTCTAATAGAGGGAATGTTCCACAAATAGTGCTGTGTACCATGTAGACCTTATAGTACCTTGTTACAATTAATCCAACATTTGGTCACTTTACAGAAAAAAAAATGGTAAGAAGTTAGATAAAACAGGAATCCAGCTACATGATTTCTCAGTTCAGTCCCATATTTTGGGGGCTGTTTTTTGTTTTTTTTTTTCTTTTAGTAGTACATTGGTCTCATCTCCCCCTTTGGAGGTGCAATTTGAACTTTTTCACCTACAAAATAATTGGTTGATATAAATTGGAATACTTGCTAATTTTGGGCCAGGTACTCATACTCCTATCAAATAACACCTTGCTAATCAAGTGGTCCCATTATGGGATAACTCATGATGTAAAGTACTAGTAAGCGTGAGCAAATGTAGCATCTAGCCCACCAGGGTTTGTACTTGCATGTGGTCATTAGAGGAGAAAGGAGAGGTCAAAGTGGTGCTTCATTCAGTCAAAATATACATTTTAAATATTGTACCCGGTGGTGCAACTGTGATTTCAGTTGTGAACTCCAAAATGCATGTGCATCTTTTAAAAGGTCACTTAGAATCCCCAAGAGGAAGGAACACATTTTCAGAGAAAACCTTCCAGAACAGAAATGCTCATCTGTTTGGAATATGATATTCCCACACTGCAAAGTAGGTACAACAAAATGTGGTGAGCCAAGATGCCACCATGACAACTCTTCAGTAAAGAAAGATTTACACCGGAAGATAAAAAACATATTTCATTTGATTCCAAAATTCAAGTTTAAATCAGTTAAGATTAGAAAGTAACTGTCATCTTCCGTTTGAGAAACGACTGATTTCTGTCAGTGTTTATGCCTACTTTTATTAAAGGAATTTATTGCTGCCTTTGACTATTTCAAATAGTCTAACAAAATTGTGAAGTGGACTAAAATATACAACACATCATGCTACTTATTTAGTAAATGAATAGGCTTTTTTGCAGGTTTGATATACAGAGACACTGCACAATAAAGCTTATTAAAATTGCCGTAATGTAACAAAGAGATTAAATGCATTATCTTCAATGTGACAGCTACATTTTGTTCTCTAGAGAGAGTTTTGAAGCATTTACTCCCTGCCAGAAAAACTTTTGGTCTGACATACTAAAGCTTTCCACAAGAAATAAAAATATAACTACTAGACCTCGTCATGAATAATTCATAATTTCTAATTTCATCTGAGGCCTGTCATTACAAATTAAGTTACTGGTAAATTTAATGGTAAATACTGATTTGAATGAGATAAAGGCTTTTTTTTCTTCATCAAAAATTAAAATACTAGGAGTAATTATGGAAATTAAGCAAAGGATAGCCAGGCATTCTTTTTAACCATTCAGATTATACCGAACACTATCCAAGCCGCTCAGTAATGATTTATCTTTCTCTTGCACATGCTAGTGCATGTGCACATACACGCACAATTATTATTAATAATATTAAGTCAATGGATTATGGTGAATGGCTTTGAAAGTAGAACATAAAGCATTTTAGTGACCACAAATATTCTCCATGGAATACAATTACCCCCAACAGATCCAAAACCTCAGCTGTTCTAATGAAAAGCATTTAAAAACGCACAGTTACATGCTTGGATGAAAAAGAGAAGTGTTTCCGAGACTTCTCACTAATACTTTAGATTGATTCTCCTTAAGGAACTGATCCAAAGTCCAGTGAGGTCAACCACAGTCTTTCCAACAACTTTAACATGATTTGGATCAGGCCAAAATTTTGTTGCCTTAGTATCCTAAGGCCTGCTTTGACATGAGTAGAACCCTAACAAATTCATGGTTCATTTTGGTCAATTTCATGGTCATATGATTTTTAAAAATTTAAATTTCATGATTTCAGCTCTTTAAATCTGAAATTTCACAGTGTTGTAATTGTAGGGGTCCTGATCTGAAAAGGAGTTGGGGGTGGTCACAAGGTTGTTGGGGGGAAGATGTTGCAGTTCTGCTATTCTTACGTCTGTGCTGCTGCTGGCAGTGGCCCTGTCTTCAGAACTGGGCAGCTGAAGAGTGGAGGCTGCAGGCCAGGATTCCAGCTCTGAAGGCAGAGCCACCTTCAGCAGCACAGAAGTAAGGATGGCATGGTATGGTGTTACCACCCTTACTTCTGCAGAACTGGGTCCTCAGCAGCCGCCACTCTCTGGCTGCCCAGCTCTGAAGGCAGCAGTGCAGAAGTAAAGATGGTATTTCTCATCACAGAAGCGCAAACCTTCCTCTAGCCACCTGCTTTTTGAGGAACATTGCTGCTGCCAAAGGTGGGATGCCAAGCCTCCTAGTTTTCCTCCCCATTTCTATGCCCAATCTTTGCGGGCATCAGCAGATAAGCAGTTTCCATTTTGGATCAGGAGGTTCACTGGTGGTTTAGAAAAGAATCAGTTTCTGCTGCGGGAAACTGAAGAGGAGCTTATAGCTTTTTGTTAGTACTCAAAGAAGCAGGAAGTTCCCCTGGTGCCATGATTGAAGAATCAGTCAGGTTTTTGCAATATCTGGTATCCCACAGGCCTTCAGGTTCGTAAAGATTGACTCTGGGCAGTTACAGGGGAATTATATTTAGTCAAAGATTTTTATGAGAAATCAGTGTGGTATGTTTCAAGACTAGCAACCATCTTTCTTTACGGAAGCTATCTACTGCTCCACAATGAAAAGGGATTGCAGACTCATTTTTCCTTCCTTTGTTAGTGCAAGCTGGGATTCATTTAGATGCTTGATCAAAAACTGATTTGGTGTAGGAGTGGGAAAGAGAGTGACAGTGATCATTGGGCTTTTTGGGTGTAGAAGCAGCTTTGGAGAGGCAGATGACCGAGCAGCAGGAGACTTTGCTTTCTCTTTTGGTCTCTGATTAGAGTAAACTCTGGTGGCAAAGTTGTTTTGTGGGAACTAGGTGTTAATATTGGGCTGAGATTCCTGAAAGAAAGGAAGGCCTGCATGCTGTTTGACTACCTCAGTTCCAAGTCTGATGTTTAGGTACAAATAAAACAAGTTATATGTAGAATATACCCTGGCTGCTTATAATTGATTTTACTTCCACTGAGAAGCTGATCTACAAGATCAAGACATGTGCTGCTGTTTGGAAAAGGGGTGATGCTGCTATCAGAAAGAGATGCTAGTTTGAGAAGAAGGGAAAACACAGCACACATGCTTAATTTTAAACATCTGACTATTGAAGCCAATAAGTCTACTTGTGTATTTAAAGTTAAGCTTATAATGTTTGCAAAATCAATACCATAATGATTGCCTGTATGCTTGTTTGCATATATAAATATTGATATATGCATGCATGTGTTTGTGTGTGTGCGTATGTACACAGAAAGATATATGAACAAAACAAATGCAGGTTTAACTATTGGAAAAACTACATTAATTAATATATAGAATAAGCATGACATATTGATAGATACTCTAGTATTTAGGAGAGAGAGAGAGGAACAATATTTTCTACTCCAGTAGGATGCATAGCAAATGCATAAATAAAGAAAAGTTCAGACTTGGGAAACCTGCTGGCAAACACTGCATTTCTCCTGTGGGTCCTCTGTATTCTGAGCATGTAACTGTAGCTTTGTTTTTGATGTTCTTTGAGCCCTGCACATTTTAGTATCCAGAACTGCAGTAAATTGAGTGTCTGACAGCTCTTGAAATCCATGTTCTGTTGCTTTCAGGTTGAATACATTCTGAAATCAATGAAGGAACATGTACAATTTTTATACATGTTTAATATATTTCTACAAGAAAAGGTCAAATGAAGTGGAACATTTCATTTTCAGTGATCTTATGTTTGTGGTGGCAGACAGGAATTATGATGATCAGATGAAGCTGGGAGGCTTAGATATTCTTGAGACTGCTAGAAATTTATATGCCTTGGTGAGATGACAATAATAATAGAACAATATCACAAAACTATAATATTTAAAATCACAGATAAATTAACCTTTGCACCTAATTTACTGCTTGAAGAACATATGAGACTCCAATTAATGATTTATCTATTTAACCAGAAGGTTTACTTTACAATGACTAAATGCTGGAGGTCCTATTAGCACACCTCCCTTGCTAATTGGTATGCACATGGGGTGGTAACAGTGCAGAGTATAAAAGAAGGGCATCCTCATCTGTATTGTACTAATACACTAGAATGGCTGCTTATAGGAGGATTAAAAATAAATGAAGCCATTTGTGATAAAGGGTATGAATTGGAATGAAATGTGTGTTTTAGCAGTATAATGAAACTATAAGCGATCAGTGGGCTTGTTTCTAATATCACTTACTCCAGTATGATTTTTTCTTTTCCATTGATGTTTTTTAATTTATTTTTTTTTTGAAATCTTCTGTAGGGGGAAAATAATTATAACCAGATCCAGATAGACTTCATTCTCCTGCAGACAATGGCATTACAGCAGTATAAGAGAGATTGAAATTGAGCTTAGTGTGTTCTGTGTGATTTAGGATAACTTGTGTCCCATAATCAGTTCTAATGCCACTAGCACGGGAGTACAGTGGATGGTGTAAGATGCCTTGTATATCTGAGATATGAGATACTACCTCTTTCAAACTCGATGGAGAAAACAGAGTGCTGGAAAACTACAATTCTGTAAAACATAATAGTTTTGATGAGCAGTGATGTGGTACTCTGGATTTCCACTTCCTGATGTATACATTGAGTTTTGGACTCAGGTTCGGTTCATATTGGCTTCATTTCTTCTCAGTTTTGCTTTCAGTAAATCAACCATGTCTATAAATGTCAGACTTCTCCAAGTTTCCTTCTAAGTACATAAATTGCTCTGGAGTTGATCCAGACTTTGTCCACATGAGCTGAGATAACTGTAAACCTTAACATAGTATTAGAGGGAACATGACTTGCATTTATAACAAACCTAAGCCTCAAGTGATTTTTCACTGAAGAATGAGTAATTGGAAATTTTGCCCATGTCTTTATTAACTACCACCTCCTCCAGTGTGATGTTGGGACATTTCTCTCCTTCCAGAAAAAAGGAACTGTTCTGAGAGTCCACCATCTAAGGGTCAACAGAATCATGTTTCCAGGGAAAACTTCTAAGAGGGGGAACATCTGTTTCTCTGATAGGTCTAACTCCATTAAGTATATCAGTTTATAATCTTTTTTTTCCTCAGCTATTGATAGAATGGCCCTTACCTGCTGTCTCCTTTGGCTTCATCTTCATGTTGATATGTGAATACTGCGCAATAAATGAACTGGGAGGGAAGCTCGCTAGAGCTCAGATGATGGAAATCTCAGGGTGAATTTGACCAATTGCATCAACAATGTTTTGAGTTCTTGTGTGCAGAAAACCAGTGGAGGCCTTTTTGCTCCCAGTAGTGTTCGCAAAGTCTCAATCAGTGGATTTGTTTTGAATGATGGAGAGCTTGGATAATTCGCCTTCTATCGGGGGGCTGATTTGAGTCCATTCCATTATGAAGAAATGTATTTACTTTGCCAAATAAAAGCCCTGAGCCTGACCTGCATCCAAGTTGTGCAGAGGTGACAGAACCACTTTTGCGCCCTCTCTCCAACACTGTGTGCTGTTGAGTACCAGGTTTGTCCCTAGTTCAGTGGTTCTCAACCTTCTGTACTGGTGACCACTTTCACATAGCAAGCCTCTGAATGCAATCCCACCCCCAATTAAAAACACCTTTTTATATGTTTAAAACCATTTTAAATTCCGGATGCGAAGTGGAGTTTGGGGTAGAGGCTGACAGCTTGAGACCCCCTATGTAATAACCTTGTGACCCCATGAGGGGTCCTGACCCCCAGTTTGAGAGCCCTGCCCTAGTGTACAGCAGAGCCGCTTTAGTTCACCACTACTCCCTAACGAGAAAATGTATATTTCTAAGGAAACAATGACAATAGTGGAGTCTTTGGCAATGGAAGCCCTAAATCAGCAAAGTACTAAAGCACGTGCTAATTTGGAGTACATGAGTAATCTTTTGCTGGAAGTTAGGGTTTGTGTTTATCAGCGTTACTGAATGGGGTTTTAAAACTTTTTTTGGTAAATCATCCACTCTGCCCTTACTAGAAGTGATTCCAAAAGCCTTTACTATACCTGTGTCCTGCAAGGACTAGATGGTGTCCCCACCACCCCAATAAAATAAAGTAAATGGTGGAAGATAACATGATAATAAAAGAATAATCTTGGTTTTCTATGGACAAGTCCTAATCCTTTTTTCATGGGCTGCATACATAGGCTGTGCAAAGGTAATCTCCACTGTGGTATCAGGGATTGGTGCCCTCTCAAGCTGGTGGGAGGTTGGTATTCAAACTCTTGAGCTACTCCAGACAGCTCAACACTGCCAAGGTGCACTTAGTGCAAGACTTGATGTACTAGGGGACACTTTTGCAGCTCCTTAATCCTTTGAAGAGTGGAGGGTATGATTTGGTCCCCTTTCCAAGCAATTTAGAGCAGCTTCATGGATTCTCTAAATTGCACTCAGCTGTCTATGGCCCCAAAAGGCCATTTTAGAATTGAGGGTTAACAGGAACATTACACCAATATCTCTGTCTCTAGCTGTGGATTTATGTGGTGTTACTTACATGTAATTAATATAGTGGTTGGGCTCCTCACACATATTTGTTTAACCTCACAACACTCCTATCCAGTAGGGAAGAATTATCCCCATTTTACAGATCAGAAACTAAATATAGGGAGATTAAGGATTTGCCCAATTCCAGAGATCTAGAATTAGAAACTAGAGCTGAATGAGTCATTGATATTTTGGTTTGGGGGCCTGACTGAAAAAACAAACAAACAAACAAACGAAAACTTGGTTTGAACCAAAACTGCATTTTTTTCAGGTCAACCTGAAATGAATTTCAGTTTGCTATTTCATTTTGTGTTTTTTTGGGGTGTCTTGGCCCTTTGTGTGTTTTTTCACAATTTTAAAACAAAAAATCATAATGTTTTGTTTCAGAATGGTTTAAATAAAACAGTTGAAATGAAAAAGTTGTCACAAACCATTTTGACCTTTTCAATTTTTTATTGCTAAAAGTGTTCATTGAATTTGCCCTAAATAGTTCCAGTGCTCCAGAAAATGTATTTTTCAGTGAATTATACTGTTTGCTGAATACTATTCACCCTACTCTATAAGTAACTGGCTATCCTGAGTCCCCTTTCAGTACCTTACCCACAATATTTTTCCTATGCACTGGAAATGCCCCATTTTCCCTGCTCCATCCACATCGTTTGGGAATTCTTATGAAGTAGGTTAAGTTGATTCTATGGCTTCTTTGCACTGCCAGAGGGATTGTGTCCATACCAAGCACATATTGAGTTATTTCAAAGACTCTCTTATCAATATGTCATTCAAAAATTAATGGGTAGCATTACCCTTATTTCCTTCTTAATTCTTTTCTTTCTGTCATTCCTGGTAACTAGAATTCTTATAGCATATTTGAATTGAGGCTCTTGGTTACTGGTGTGTTTGTGTGTGTGTGTGTGTGTGTGTGTGTGTGTGAGTGAGTGAGAGAGAAAGCGACCACACAAGTGCAGAGTGCACACATTGTTTCACTGTATGGCTTTTAGACTTGAAGTGACTTAACATGGTCTGATTGCTTTGCTCCATGAGAGGTGCAATCATCATCCTTAAAATAATAACCATAACACCTAACATTCATAGAACTCCTTTTATCTAAAGGTGCCAAAGTGCTTATCAAATTTTACAACGTGATTATAAATTGTGTATTTGGGGATCACCTTGCTCTTTGCTGAAATGCAGTCAGCTGTTGAATGGAAGAAGGCTGCCTTTTAACGTGCACAACGGCAAGTTTTACCCTTTTATGTGACAGCTAAAGATATAAAAAAAACTTTTACAACTAAAACAGGATTTAGTTGAACTTCAGCCAGAAAAGTGGGTTTATAGGTATGTCTACACTGCAATAAAAAACCACAGCTGGCCTGTGCCACTTGACTCAGGCTCACACACCTGCGGGGCTGTTTAATTGCCGTGTAGACATCTGGCCTCGAGCTGGGGCCAGGGCTTTATGACTCTGCAAGATGGGAGGGCCACAGAGCTTGGGCTGCAGCCTGAGTTGGAACATCTGCACTGCAATTAAACAGTCCCACAGCCCAAGTTTGTGAGTCAACTGGCATGGGTCGCTTGTGGGTGTCTAATTGCAATGTAGGCACACCCAAAAGCTCCAACATTTAAAAAACTTGCGGTACCCCAATCATTACAAAAGGTAAGGCTGAGATGCCAGTCAAATCCTAATTTAAACAGTCCTCAGACTGCGTGGTAACATTACTGCAATGTTCAGCCAAAGAATTTGACTTGAAGATAGTCACAGAAACTAGTGATTGATTTATTAAGACAAGGTTATATAGATCCAGTTCAAGAGGAATGGGCTTGTGTCTGCTCCAATTTACCAGTTACAGATTTGGGCCTACAGTGAGTGTAAATTTTGAGACTATATTGGCAAAAGATGATGATTCCACTACTGCTTGTAAGGCCTGTGTTTTCCTCTACTTGTCTTGGCAAACAAACTTTTATGAATTCAGCTATGACTATTGTGGTTAACAGTATGTCTAAGCATTTTACCCTATGTGTACTATTTTTATTCCTTCTCTTAGAAAATATTTAACTATATTTTGACTATCTATATTACTCAAATATTTTAGGTTTTTTTGACATCTAAGTATCCCTTTGCATCATATGCACTTACAAAAACAGTCTGCATTCTGACAACCTACATCAAAAACCCAGTGACACTTCCCTTAGCTTAGTGAGAAACAAATCAATATGAGGACCTGAATGAAACACAAATTCCATATTAGGCTAGGCATGTAATAAATAGAAACAGAAGTTCCAGTAAGGCTACTGAATCAAAGTTAAAATCATTGAATAAAACCCTTGAAGCTCTTAACTAAGTCTTACTATCATTTTATTTCTCAGGAAATGGAAAGAAATCAATAGAAAGCTAGTCACCAATTTTCACAGAGATCTTCCTTCATTTTAGTGCCTATCTTCCTACCAAGTTTTCTGTCACTGTGAGGGGAATCAGTGTGTCATTTGTCTCTAAATACAAATACCAATTTGTCTTCCTCTTGTATTACTAAAAGCTTTTTTATTATTATTATTACCTATGATCTCCTTATCTTTGGGACTTAGACTAAGTCTTGGTTTCTTGGTTACTTTGTTAGTTAAATTAATATTTTGGGAGAAATCCCATTGACATAACATTTAGCTTTTTGTTTCTGAAGTGTTTCCTCCTTCTCCTCCTCTCTCTGTCTGTGTCTCTCTCACACACACACTCTCTCTCTCTCTCTCTCACACACACACACAATGAGTAATGTTGTGGTATGGCATAAAGACTTACTTATAAATGGCAGATACACACCATCATGTATTGTGTATATTGATGAATCAGGGTGCACTCAATTAAGCAAATATAATTCTGCTTACATCTCTACAAGTGCAGAGGGCCCATGAGTAGAAGAACAAGTGTAATTCTGACATGCAGGTAATGTAAGATGTGAAGGGACTGTATTGATAGAGCACATCTCTTCAAGAATCTTGGCACGGAGCCAAGCTCTCCATGGACTAGTGGGAGTAGGATGACCCAAGCGTGGGATCAGAGTATTTGTCCTGGTCTGCCACTGGTCCCTTCCCATAAATAGTGTGCTGTGGAATCTACTTTGGATGGAAGAGTGACACTGAAACAGCTCTTCCTGGGGTGTGCGAAAGATTTAGCTCTCAGTGAGAGGTTAATTGGGCTGGGTGTTAGGGAATGTATTTGGCTCTTAGAAGGGAGTCTGTACAGTAGTTCTTGTCATTTACAAAAAAAAAGTTGTGCATTGTGAATTGCTCTGTATAATTTTGCTGATATTTACTTCAGACCATTTTTCCAGTCTGTCCATATAATTTTGAATTTAGTCCTAACCTCCAAAGCACTTGCAACCCCTTCCAGCTTGGTGTCATCTGCAAACTTTATAAGTGTACTCTCTATGCCATTATCTACATCACTGATGAAGATATTGAACAGAACTGGACTCAGAACTGATGCTTGTGGGACCACACTCATGCCATTCCAGCAGGTCTGTGAACCACTGATAAGTATTCTCTGGGAATGGTTTTCCAACCAGTTTGGCACCCATCTTATAGTAGCTCCATCTAGGTTGCATTTCCCTAGATATTGCATTTCAAGATATACCACATCTACCACTTCCCCTCTATCCACAAGGTTTGTTACCCTGCCAAAGAAAGCTATCAGGTTGTTTAGAAGCAACTGGTTTTTGACAAATCCATGATGACTCTTACTCATCCCCTTATTATCTTCTATATGCTTGCAAATCAATTGCTTACTTACTTGTTCCATTATCTTTCTGGGTACAGAAGTTAAGATGATGGGTCTGTAATTCTTCGGGTTGTCTTTATTTTCAGATAATTGCTAATGGCTTAGATGTCTCCTTGAGTATTCTAGAATGCATTTAATCAGGGCCTGGTGACTTGAAGACATCTAATTTGTCAAAGTAATTTTTAACTTGTTCTTTCCCTATTTTAGCCTCTGATCCTACATCATTTTCACTGGCATTTACTATGTTAGACGTCCAGTCACTACCAACCTTGTTGAAAACTGAAACAAAGAAGTCATTAAGCACCTCTGCCATTTCTACATTTTCTGCTATTATTTCCCTCCCCTCCTATTGAGCAACAGGCCTGTCATAAGTGTGAAGTAGCCTAGAATTATTGTTTTCCTGTAAGGGGTTAAGCTAAAGGTAACCTGAGAGGTGGACAACTGACCAATGAGAAATTCCTCAGGAGACAAAGGATTTTAACTTTCAATTTCTCTCTGGGTCTCTCTCTGTTCACCTCGGCTATGGGATGAACACAGCTATGTCTTTCACTGTAACTATAAGATTCTATCAAGTACTGTAGTCAGTAAGTTTACCTTCTTTTTATCACTTGGAGGGTTCTCAGTGGTGAGTGTTGGCTGGGTGCTTCTTGAGATTGTAAGATTCAGCAGAGATCTCAACAGTGGGAGAAAGTTGCCTCAGGGGAGAGGTTTGGTTTCTGAATCCTTTTGTTGATTATGGGAGATGCTGTTCTATTGATGGTTATAAGAGATTTATTCCTTTCTTTTTTTCTTTTATTAAAATCTTTCTTTTAAGAAGCTGACTGCTTGTTTTTCATTGTGTAAGATCCTGGTTTTGGATCAGGCACATCTCGCAGGAGCAGGCAAGGTTTGTTTTTTTTCTCTCAAGCTTCCCAGGGAAGGAAGAAGTTTGGGGGGTTAGTGGAAAGGGAAAGAAGGGTCCCAAACTACCCTAGACCTAGTTTGGTGGTGGCAGTGTACCAGGTCCAGATACAGAAGAAGTTGTGTTCTGGGGAAAAACATTTTAACCCAAGCTGGTAAAATAAGCTTGTGGGGGGTTATTTCTTTTTTCATGCGGGTCCCCACATTTGTACCCTAGAGTTCAGAGTGGGGAGGCAATCCTGGCAAGGCCTATCTTTTCCTTGGTCTTCCTCTTACTTCTAATGTATTTGTACAATGTTTTCTTGTTACCCTTTATGTCTCTAGCTACTGGGCACAATCCCACAACATATCATTTTCTTTCTACTAGACTCCATCTGTAAACTTGTATACGTAAACAAGATAATGGTGATCTTCCAATCCACTGTTTCAGTTTTATATTTATTTTTTCATAACATTTTGCTGTTTTTTTTCCTTGACTTAAACCACCTGATCACAGAGTTTTATGGTATCTTTACATCTTAAAGTATATGCCAAGGACAGCAGCTGCCCCTGAGCAACAGAAGAAACACAAACATTCTACTGTACTAATAAAAATTAATGTTATTACAATAAAATGAAAAAAAAAATCCCGTATGATAAAATGTTTGTTGTTAGAAAGGGAATTCTTGTCTGTTGCGGGTACATTTTCAAGACTTGAGTAAATTAGTTCCAGGATGTGTGAGGGAATTAGAAAAGCAGAGAATAAAGACATTATATTCAAGACTCTAACGTGTGTGTTTAGAAATTCCTTGGAAACCCAGGAGATACTAAAAGATTGTAGAAACTATGTTCAGACAAAGCATTGTTTCCTTCATTTCATTTGCTTCCCATCCAATTTCAAGCAGTCTGTGTAGATTTTGAAGTTATATATGGCTCTCAGTACTTCTGACCTCTCATTCATCTATTCTCCCAAGCCCCTGATATGATGTCATCCTTAACCCTTTCTTCAGTGCTTATATACATCTTACTTCATATCCTATCCAGCTGTTTTCAGACCTTAGAGCCTGATTTAGGGTCTGCTTCCATTTTTGTGGCCTACTTCTGAATCCATAACTTAGGGGTGGCCAGCCTGAGCCTGAGAAGGAGCCAGAATTTACCAATGTATATTGCCAAAGAGCCACCGTAATATGTCTGCAGTCCCCCATCAGCTGAAGATGGAACACTGGTTGGGATTGGCCAGGGCTCTGAGGTGACAGTAAGCGTTCTGTCTCTCAAGTGGTTGCCTTCTGGTTCTTGATCGCATGCTCAGGGTCTAACCAATAGCCATAGTTGGGGAATTTTCCCCAAAACCTTTTTTCCTTCCTCTTCAGTGTGTTGGTGCAGGTCATTTGGCAGGATTCCCTGGGTATATCTCATTTAATCATTTTCCTGCCACTGCGGGGACCTCAAGCACTGGTGCAGCTCAGTCTCTCCTACTCTCTGCCAGTAGCCACAGTTTCATCCCATGTGTCTCTCTTTTATGTACTTAGGTCTAATTTTGATTGCCAGGTTTAGTTGCAGGTGCTGGGTGGCGTTGGTGTCCTGAGATATACAGGAGGTCAGACTAGATGATATTGTCATCCCTTCTGGCCTTAAACTCCGTGAGTATAGGCTCACAAAAACCGGGCTCCAGTTTTCTTGAATCATTTTAACAAACCTTTAAACCAGGGGTGGGAAACATTTTTCTATCAGGGGCCATTGACCCACAGAAAAAAATGGGTTGCGGGCCATGCTCAGACCAGGGTGTGGGGGGTGTTGCAGAGGCTTGGGGTTTCCCCTAGGCTCCAGGGTGGGGCCAAAAATGAAGGGTTCCGAGTGTGGGAGGGGGCTCCAATCTGTGGCGGGGGTTGCGGTGCAGTCATGAAGGTTGGAGTGAGGAGTCTGGGAGGGAATTAGGGTGTGTCAGAGGGTTCCGATCTGGGGCAGGGGGTGCGGGCTCCAGGAGGGCGGTGCTTACTTCAGGAAGCTCCCAGTTAGTGGCACAGTGGGGCTAAGGCAGTTTCCCTGCCTGCCTTGACTCTGCACTGCTCCCGGAAGTGAGCAGCATGTCCAGCTCCTAGGCAGAGGTGTGGCCAGGAGGCTCTGCGTGGTGCCATCCCCACAGCTCCCATTTGTCATGGTTCTTAGCCAGTGGGAGCAGTGGAGCCGGTACTGGGAGTGGGGGCAGTGCACAAAACTTCCCTGATTGCCTTTGCTCCTAGGGGCTCCAGTGACATGCTAGTTGCTTCTGGGAGCGGCGTGTAGCTGACTAGACTTTTAACAGCTTGGCAACCCTAGCTTTCCCCAGCAGTGGGGTGACTCCAGCCACGGCACGGGGGTTGCGGAGGAGGCACCAAGGCTCAGGGCTTCTGGCTCACAGTGTGGAGATTTACCCTGGGCTGGATGAAATTAAGCAGTGGGCCAAATCTGGCCTACAGGCCATAGGTTTCCCATCCTTCTCTAGACAAATATAGATTGATTTTGAATTAACGATGAAACCCTAACCCATAAGAGTTGGGATGTCATTGCAAACATTTCATATAGGAATTGCTGGAGTCATGCTGGAAAGCAGGTGTCCTCTAAATAGTTGCTATGATATGTCAAATGACAAAAAAGAATAATTTACAAAAAAGTACATATGAGGATATGTGCACCATATGTAATATGTCTGCCCTAGGCTTCATATACTGCTCTACTCTTATGCAACACAATAATCTACTGTATAGCTTTTGTCAGTGCTTTTATTTGTTCAGGGGCACATCACTAAATCTTAATTAAAACCAAAGCAGATGCTCCTAGGGCTTTTTGAAAGGTTACTGAGAGATACAGAAGATACTCCAAAGTCTTTTACTGAAAGTATATTAAAGAATAATCTCTTTCCTGTGACTCATTGCAAAAGGGCAAAGTATTACAATTTATCAATAACTAACAATTTTCAAGCTGAAGGAAAAAAATTACTTAGCAGGAACTGTGGTGACTCTCAGACCAGGTCGAGGTCCAATAGAAAAATAGAAGTAGTTCATAATTTTGAATTTGGCGAAGGCCATGCTATCAGGGCAGACTGGTTTAAGACAATTGCGGTGCTCTTTGTGTCTCCTGACATTCTCTATCCCAGTTGCAGTGATGTGATATCTGGATATCTTCTGTTGGTGGTTTCAGAAAGCCTACAGTCACAAATTAAATCAGCTCTCCTCTGGAAAAACCTTGGGAGAAGGTTGCGGACTACCCTTAAGTTAGAGTGACTCTCTTCTGTGTCAGTACTGCCCCTGGCGGTTCAGTGACAGGGGGAACAGGGAACAGCTTGCATGATAGTAACCTTCTGTATTGTAGCTTTGAAACAATACCTTGTCTATACCTTTCTTGAACCCTCCTTTTTTATGCCAGTTGTGGTGGCATGTATGAAATTCTGAGACAGAATCTGGAGCATCCATTAATATTAGAATATACCAGCTACTGTATCTACTCAAAAACAGACTGCCAGGAAAACAGTGTGTTTTCAGCATTACCATTAAATTGTCTGGGCCAGATCCTCCGTTAGTGTAAAATGTCATAACTCCGTTGACTGCAATGGAGCTATGATACAAGTTGAGGATCTGGCTCTCTGTACCCACAACTTACAAAAGAAAATTTCCGGAAAACAGCAATTCCTTGTTTGAAGAACAGCAGTTCAAATGAAAAGGAGAAGAAAAAATCCATACATATTGCTATTTGCTACAGAAAATAGAAATGTTGACTATTGAGAAGCAGAGAAAGCAGTGAAAACTTCTTGTTAGCAAAGAAGCTAAAATGAAGGAATTTTTACCTGTCACACTTTAACCTACTGTTTATACTTAGGGTCTGACATGTTTGACCTAGTTTCTTCTGCAGAAACTCACTGATTTCTGAAGTGTGCCCAGACAGAATTCTTTGGTAAACTGTAAATTCTGAGGTAACTTGAAACTGGAGGAAAACTGTTCAATATAGTATTGTTATTATGCATTACATAATAGTCCTTTTAAAAACCTCCCAACCCCCCTTTGTCTTCTGAATCTTTCCATTTCTGAGGCCATGACAGAAATGTCAATGTATTTGCTGAATTTATTAAAAATATGCAAGACTACACTGTAGCCTCTTATGTTTTATAAATTGAAACAAATAAAGAATAACTTTCAGAGTGAGTCCAGAGGATTTGGTAGTTGTGAGGGAGTCGGGACCTTTGTGGGGGGAAATTTGTCATTTGTAATACCATTTGTCATTTGAGTGGCAGAATTTGATAGTGAGAGAAGTAAAATTAGTCTGCTTGCGGAGTAGGTTGTTACTAGTGGGGATGTTCTGGCACATCAGTCATTATTCAGTACCACCACCCCATAAGGATTTTTTTTTCAACTGTTGTGTCTCTAATCTAATCTATGGCCCAATGAAATCAGTTGGATTTCTGCCAAGGGACAGGGTCCCTGCTGGAGCTTGGCAAATAATTGATTTTTTTGGTTCACTAGCAGTTCCAAAAAAATTGAACAAAATATTGTTTGACTCGTACCAAAATTGAAAATTCAGAAAAGTTCAGAAAATCAAAAAACAAAACATCTGTTTAGGATTGAACATGTTTAATTCAGCCTCAGATTAAATGTAAATTAAACCAGAGAAATGTAAATTAAACCAGAGAAGATAAACATTAACCCCAAGGACAGAAGACTCCCCTGGGATGTGGGAAGCTTGGGTTAAGTTCCCTACCTCCCACCAGAGGGGGAGCAGAGCTTTGAACTCCCAAATTGCAGGAGAATGACTTACCCACTACTCCACAGAGTCATTCTCTTTTAGAGTGACAACAGGAAAGAGTAAGTCAGTCCCAGCCCAGATGACCCAATGAGACCAGGATTTCACCCTGCATGTAAATTTAATAACTAGCCCCCAGCTTTACTTTAGACTGAATCTATGTTCTAAATCCGTGTGGAATTTTGTAGCTCACACACATATCTGGATTTATTTATTTGTTTAGTTTTTAGGTTTTGAGTTCTTTGATGGATAGAGAGCATTTTATAAATGTATCTTTGAAAGCATATTTCAAGCATATATTTTCAAGCATATTTTTAGGTTTTGAGTTCTTTGATGGATAGAGAGCATATTATAAATGTATCTTTGAAAGCATATTTCTCAGGAAAAACATGTTTGATATTTTAATGGTTCCTGTATAACACCATTGCACAATGTAATGTAGTGTGGCTGATGGATCTAATTTAACTCTTTGGAGCATCCACATTTTAGTTTGCACATTTAGATGCTTGATATGATGTCAGAAATTATAGTGAATACCTGTAATGTAGGTATTTAATCTGCTCATTCACAGTGGGAGTTGTTCTATCTACATTGTCTGCACTTGTTTCTGTTTTGATGAAACTATAGTTTTTTGTGTATCCTATTTATATATTATCAGTCTTTTGTGTATTCCTTGCATATTATCATATTAGCTGAAAAACAAGGCTAAAATCAATACTGAGAGTTAAACAGGAATGATTACAGTAAATTATTTGGGTCACTTCTCTTATCACTATAAATGGTCATGCATAATTTTAATTAATATTAATGGATATTATAGGCCTTAGTTCTGGGATATAGTAGATGCTCGTAAATGTACCTTGGTTAGAAAAAACGAATGAAAGCAACATCACAACTAATGTGTCCACTGACTAAGGGATTTTTCCTCTATCATGTGGAAGGAATATTAGGACAGTTCTGTGATAATTATCTCCCTCTGTCAGATATCATGGAGAACTCTCTGCTGCATCTTGGATGATGTGGTTTGGTGAGATGGGGGGCAAAGTTGGCAGTGCTGGGGCAAGACTACAGGAATGCACAGGGTTGTGTTTGCTGCCACACCCCATGAACACTTGTCCTCTGAAGATAGAACCAAAAGTAATGAGCTTAATCTGCAGCAAGGGAGCTTTGAGTTAGATATTAGGAAAATCTTTCTAATTATAAGGGTAGATAAATATTAGAATATGTTGCCAAGGAAGATTGTGGAATACCTATCATTGGAGGTTTTTGAAAACAAGTTAGACAAACACCTGTCAGGGATGATGTAAGTATATGTGGTCTTGTCTCAGCACAGGGGGGTGGATTAGATAATCTTTTGGGATCCCTTCCAGACCTACAATATATTATTCTATGATACTTCCACACACTTTCCACCAGGGTCCCAGGCTGCTCTGACCACTGGGAATTATAGCTCAATGTAAGTGGTGCTGCCAGAGAATTTGAAGGGTGGGAGGATGTTGGAGGGAAGGGGTGATGTGGGGTGGGGGGTATGGGGGAGACAAATGCAGGACAGAAGCACAGGGTCCTTGTGTGGAGACTCTGACTTAGGATCCCCCAAGTGTGGGGGAAGGTTGCATGGTTTTTCCTGCACAAATGGAAGAGTGCTGAAGTAGGATCCTTTCAGATATTTACTTTCCCTGAAAACACAGTTTTTACTATAGAAGAGGAGATGTGTCCTCTACAATTCAGAGCAGTTAATGTCTTCAGGTTGCCTGTTTACAGTAGACAGTGCTTAGTTGTTTTCCTTCATTACCAAAGATTACACTGATGACCGTATTATGTTTTCTGAGTACAATATTGACTAAACAGGTATATGCATGAATGGACAATCCTTTCCTCATTGAATGCATATGTAGCTTGATATTGAGGAAGGGATTACGGTCTGTGCATGCTGAATCTCCTACTATTTACGATGCAGCCTTTTTGCCTCAAGTTCCATATGGTGATTAATCTTGAACTGAGTGTACTCATCATTGACTGCTGTTTGCCAGCATGATCTACCTGTTGCTGATGACCCCTAGCTGTCAACACCAATATTGCACTGCTTCAATTTATGCTTCAGTGTGTCCTTCAAGCATTTTTTTGGCAACCTCATGTGCAGTTACCCACCTTCAGTTTCCTATATAGCAACTGCTTCAGCATTCTGGTGTCATCCATCCTCCACACATGACCAGCCTAGTGTGACTCTGATGAACCTGGCCGCAATCCCTGTGGTGTGGCTGCCTTCCAGAATTTCCTTATTGGTAACTTTATCCTGCCATTTGATGTGGAGCATGGCATACAGATGATATAAATTGAACTTATCTAGAAGCGTGATGTGATGCCTGTAGCAGGTCCAGGTCCTGCACCCATACCAAAAATTGGACAGTATTACTGCTTTATAGACTTTTAACTTGGTTTAAAGCTCAATACCATGTTGCTGCCAGACTCCACTGAATAGTCTGCCAAACGATGAACTGGTTTTGTTGTTGCAGCATGTCAGCTCCTCGCTTATAGTAGCATCATTTGACAATGTGTTGCCAAGATAGCAGAAGTCTGTAACAACATTCAGCTGTTTACTGCTGATAGCAACTTTTGGTTTTGTGTAGTTTCCCTACGGCAGATTGATATGTCTTCTGTCCTTTTCAGATTGCTTGCAAAAAGGTGTGAGGAGACACTCATCAGCATACAGCAGTTCATGAACAATTGCCTTAAAGATTTCCCTTTGTGGAACATTGCAGACTATTCAGGCTGAGTATTCTAGATAATCAGAAAAATATCCTGATGTTGGCATCCAGGTCTCTATGAGTGTCATTGAGCATTGATGGATAGAAGAGATTAAACAGGACTGGACCATATGCAACCCTGCTTAATAGCATTAGTAATAGGAAATGGGTCAGACAGAAGACCATCTACACAGACTCATGCAAGCATTCCATTATGAAATAGCTTCAGAATGTTGGAGAATTTTTCTGAACAACCAAACTTAAGTAATAGCTGTCAAAATCTGGGTCTACTGATGGTCTCAAATGCTTTAGCCAGGTCAATGAAGACAGTGTAATGGTCCTGTTGCTGTTCTCTGCATTTCTCCTCCACCTGAAGAGCAACAAATATCATGTTTGCCATTCCTTGTGTTATTCTGAAACTGCACTGCAACTCTGAAAGCATGTGATTAGCAATGTTGGGTAGCAGACAATCAAATTGTACTCTGGACACAACCTTTCCAGCAATGCAGAGTAATAAGATACTGCAATAGTTGCCACAGTCAGACTTTTCACTTTTCCTCTTCTATGTGATGATGGTGGTTTGTCTTTGAAGTCATCTGGTATATCTTCAGTATTCCATATACTGAGAGAGGCCATACAGTCCTCTCAGCATGGGCTCACCTCACTACTTGAATATTTCCTCAGGAATGCCATCAGATCCAGGGGGCCTGCTGAATTTTCATGGCATTGATTGCAGTGCTGACTTTGTCAAGGTCCTCATTTGTGATGTTGGATGGTTTGCTCAGATCACTGAAATGTTGCTGCTCTGAAGGATTTCTTGTTTTGTCAGCGATCAGGGTTAGTCTGTCCACATTCTTCAAAGGCACTGTAGTGATGTGTGTAGAACCACATACATCTTTCAAAGCATCTCAGAAATCTTTGGTCTCATGATGGTCGGTATTGCACTGGATTTCATCTGTCTTGGCATTCCACCATTGATTCATCATGTCTCAAAGCTTAGATTGAATGTCATGAGACAGATCTCTGTATGTTATTCGTGTGCCTACAGAAACGTAGGTTGCATGATTTTGATGGTGCATTTCATGTCTTTTAGTGACTACTTTTTGGATTTCTGGGTCATTCTGATCAAACCGATCCTGGTGATGCCATTTGCTGTAACCAAGCTGGTGAGAGTGGTTTGATGTACAGTATAGTGAAGAGTCACCACTTACTATTTACATTAGCAATAGTAATCTGCTGTGATGTCGCAGAGCTGTGATTGTGTAGCTTCATCTTGTACTCGCTTTTTGTTGAGACATCTGTTTGGTTTGAATTATGACTTTTGATGCACAGGTCATATTACCAATAACAGTTTGGAGTGGATCATATGATGGTCTGTCACGCAGCCTGCTCTTTGGGTGCTAGTGCTTTGGAAAGATTGTAGTAAGATTGCCAATAGTAAACCATAGAAAAGGGGAATTCCACTGTGTGTTTCACTTCTAGACTAATTTTCACAAGCTATGGCTGTGAATTGTATCTTGTTCATAAAGCTTAGTTGCGAAATCTTGTGACTTTTGTTATGAAACTTGTGATTTTAAGTGCTTTTTTTTAGAGCTTCACATGGTGAAAGAAAAGACTCTCATAATTTTTTGTTCCTATTAATGATAGCCATCATCTTGCATTGTTTCTAATGTGACTGAATCCACTAGCTGGTTCTCAGCCATTTCCTTACGTCCTCTTGTAACTAAATAACCTGACAATACTACATTTCAATGTTCAGTTTGGAAATAACACTGTGGTACTTAGTTTTCTAGGCTACGTGCTGATATTTAAGCATGTGTGTTGTACCATTGTAGTCAGTAGGACTCGTGTGCTTAAAGTTCACCATGCCTAAGTGTTTACATGATTGAGACTTTATTTTACAATTGAAAAATAGAGCAAAAATTTTAAAAATGGCGTATTCTAAATACAGTTCCTCCTACTCTTTGCCTCACATATCCAGATAGTGGCCAATCCTGCCTCTTTCTTTTCCATAACATTTCTAAATTCTGACCTTTATGTTATGCACCTTTTGAAGTAAAATCTTCTACTCATGATTTCTGCTACCCAAAACTGGATAAAGCCTGGGAAAAATCAGTGCAGCCACTAAGTAGTATGGGGCTTGGGGAAAAAATATGTTCCTCAATATACCTTTTCTGAACAGCTCAAATACTTAAACAGTTTGAGGAGACAGAAATTTGGCACTGAGAATTCTGGTGAACACTGGTTTTGATTTGAATGTGCTGTGGCCTACTGAAAATTGTACTCTATCAATGCAATTGCATTTTGCATGGAATTTTCTCATCCAGCTTCTAAAGCGCATGACTGAAAATGCCACACACTGCACAATAAAAAAAATGCAATGAAGGTATCTAGTGAATGAGACAGGACAAAATCTTACAGATCCCTGTTGGTGTTTTCATGTTAAAGTGAAAGCCTGTTTTCTGACCTCGTCTTTTCTAATGAAAGTCCTGTAGAGGGTTTGATTAGGTGAATAGTACATTATGCACAATGTCTCCTCTTGTAATGGATATTGTACTCACAGCAGCTACAACCCACATGTGGCATCCATGGAATTTACTCCCCTTTTCTGTAATAGCCATTATTGACTTAAAGCTGAAGATAGCAGATTAAAGACAGGCAGCTAGGCCAACTGAGAGTTTCCAGAAAACTGAGCTGCATGGGAAGATGATACTGACAGCATGCAAACTCTTCAAGTTTATGCTCACTGTGTTTGATCTAATTGATATCAGCAATAATCACGTCATTTGTATTTATTTAAACTTTGTCAACCTGCAAATTACTCATGAGATAAAATGTCGCTTTTAAATGAGCATCCCTGAAGAAACAAGTAACTATAATTAAATAATCAGACAATAGGAAGATAACAGAAATGTTCATTACAGCACAGGCCATCAAAGTGCTGAAGCAAATGATAATTAACTTCGCACTTATTTGGTAGCGCATTTGGTTGATTCTGGAAAGTACCCAGGTTCTGTGATTTATCATTGCTCCTTCATGTGAACTTCTTAATGGGTTCTCTCTATATTAACCTAGTTTGGGTGGCTTGTGTAATTATAGAGGTGAAATAGATGTAGTTCCATAGCCTGCAGGTGCACTGAGAGGGGTCAGTTCTTCTCTGGTCCCATTCTCAGTCCAGGGTTTTTCCTCTAAACAGAGTACAGTTCCTCCTACTGGAAGGAAAATCCATAATCCAGTGTGTGTTGATTTGGGTCCAAATGGAGGCATACTGCAATAGGACATAAGCAGACTAAGGTAATATTGTGGAGTAATTGGCTCTTGGTTCAAATGACCCAGTTCTTGATGGATGTGCTGACATATGTGGGATTACACCATAGATTTCAAGATGTGGTGGATTGGAGAGCCACCAAACTCTCCCCACAGGAGAGGATTACATGATGGAAATCTGTACCTTCAGTGCAGAAAGTTTCTTCATTTAATTTTTGTCTTCCCATGGCTTTTAATATATAATGTGACCCTAAAGAAAAAGAAAATAATCAATGCAAACAAACAAAATCATATGTACAACATTAAGACTGAGATTTTAAACTTCCAAAAGTCATAACTTTGGAAGTTAAGGTTGATGATTAAGTCTCCACAATTATGTTGACAGTGAGACCAATAGACAACTCTGATACTACCTTCTATAAAGAATTAAAAGAAGGCCCCACCACAAGTCACACAGGAATTTGAAGATAGAAAACCATCAAATCCTTTTCCAAACTCAAAGAATCCAAATTCATCCCCCATGAACCCACCTGAAGAATCTTCTACATGCTTTCCAATTTACACAAACAAGAGAATGTGGGTGGACCCATGGATCTGCCCACACCACTCTCACTGAAGGAACACAGAAATCATCCTCATGTAATTCACCACATAAAAGGCTAGTGTCCTCCAAGACACTCCCAACTTTCTACAGAAACTCTGAACCATTAGCAACCTCCCTCAGAACACCATCCTTGCCACCATAGATGTCACCTCTCTGTAAACCAACATCCCCCACAATCCTTGCCTCAAATACCTACAAGATAATGTACAATGCTCAGAAATCCACCCCAAAGGTGGACAAACTCATCCGTTCATCGTACCCCACAACAACTTCATTTTTTGACAACAAATAATTTGTCCAACTCAGAAGAACAGCCATACTAGGATGGCTCCCTAACATGCCAGCCTCTTCTTGAGCTACCTCAAGGAAGAATTTATAGAAAAATTCACCATGAAACCAATATACCTGAGATAAACTGATATTTTTATTCCCTGGACAGAAGACACAAACTCCCTCAGAGATTTCCACAAAACTTGAACCACAACCATCCATCCATTAAATGATGTCTAGAATACTCCCCTACCAGCATCAATTTCCAGAACACCATGATTAGTTTTAATAATCAAACCTTACAAGGACTATATGGTGACCTTTTTCTATACTTACCTCCACAGATCCAGCAACCACTCCAGACACACCAAGCAATTTGTCATCTACAGCCAGGCACTCAGATACCACAGAATTTGGTCTTGAGGGGAAGTCTGAGATTCACACTTTAAAACTGTCTTCACTAAACAAGGACACTCCAACAGAGAAGATTACATAATGGAAAAGGCTACCAAATACCCTGGGAGAATCTGCTTCAGTGCAAAAAAGAAAAGCCCCATTGATCATATATCCCTAGTTGTCACCTACCACTCCACATAGGAACCCCTATGGGGGTACCATCAAACAGTTATAACTGATACTCAATGGGCACCATATTCTGAAATAAATCTTTCCCGAATCTCCTCTTCTGGTTTTCAAACAACCCCTCAAGCTCATTATCAGAAGCATGCTCCCCACAGACTAGGACCCACCACCTTCCACCAGAACAACAGATGCAAAATCTGCAGTCATATCTTCACTATTATGTTGAAGAATGCCCGCTCCCAACCTTTCAAGATTCATGGGTCCCACACATGTCTATCATAATGTGGTATATCTCATGTAGTGCATCAAATGACCCAATAACAGCTATTTGGGTGGCACTAGACCAGCGAGTCACAAGGTTATTACATTGGGGGTGTGGGAGCTGATCTGTCAGCCTCCACCATAAACCTTGCTTTGCCTCCAGCATTTATAATGGTGTTAAGTATATAAAAATATGTTTTTTAAAATTTATAGAGGGGGAGGTTGCACTCAGAGACTTGCTATGTGAAAGAAGTCACCAGTACAAACATTTGAGAATTACTGCACTAGACAAACACTATGCTCTCAAATGAATTCATACAAAAATGATAAAAGGCAAAAACACCAAATCATTCATGGGTGAACACTTTTCACAAAAAGATCACTTCATATCTGGTCTCTCAGTCCTCATCCTCAAAGGAAATCTGAACACTTTCAAAGATGAACCTGGGAACTTAAATTTATAATACTTCTAGATGCTACAAACCATAAACTCAACAGGGACACTGGTTTCAAGGTTCATTAAAACAATTTGTAACAAACACCTGCCTGATAACCTTAATGGCCCTTTTCAACTCCCTTTTGCATGATAATCTCAATCCTATTGTCCATTTCATTTCTACAACTAGCATTACTCCTTATGCTTAACAATCTGTCCCAACTTGATTTTAGCTCAGACCCTCCCCAAACCTGAAGAGGTCTGTGTAAGTCAAAAGCTTGTACCTCGCGCCAACAAAGTTGGTCCTCCAATAAAAGAGATGACCCACCTTGTCTGTTTTATATCCTGGGACTAACATGGCTATAACAACTCTGCAAACAAAAAAGTTAAGGTTCACATAGCAATTCAATTTTTCCTTCACTATCCTCACACACACACTCTATAATAATTATATTCATATAATGGTACATACATTATATAATCAGAAAACAGAACAATTTGTATTATTTATTTCAGCAAAAGTTAATACACTATATTCCAGATGCTGCCTCTGTAATTATATAGTTTTGAATTAGATGATCACATACTAGTTCAGCAAAACATATGCTTCGCTCAGTGCACAGAATGGACAGTTAATGAAACAGTTCTCAGAAGAGAAGAGATGTTCTCTTGTGGTTAACTAAGCACTGAATGAGGACACAGGAGAGAGGGATTCTATTCCTGTATCTGCCTTGGAACAAGACTATCATAATGCATAAGCACATGGGTGCTGAATTAAAATTGCCTATGCAACCTTCACACTGGCTTTTTAAATTTTTTTGCATGGTTGACTCTGAATCCTTAACACTATTTAAAGTTAGCAGTTTTTTGTATGTAATCATATTTTCCTGCCTGTGTGGTTATTTGCAGAATGTCACACATTTTTTCCTTTCCTTTCCTACTGTCCCTGATTGTAAAATCTAGGTTTGGTGCATACAAACATGCACACAGTAACATTCTGAACAAGATCACATGACTTAATTTCATTCTAAAAATTCCCTTAGGTTCCAGTAGAACAGTTGGGTCAGATGTTTGGAGCACTCTGAGGCTCAGATCCTCAGCTGGCGAAGTTAATGTAGCTATGGTGATTTACACTAGCTGAGGATCTGGCCTGAATTTCCAGATGAGTCCATAGCTTGGTTTTAATTATTTGTTCTGCTCATGAGCAGAAGGGGCAAAATTATACTGTTTGCTCACATTCCTGAGAAATATATTAGTGTAGTTTGAACTATTGTGGCAGTTCAGAGTGATATAATTGTGATCTGCAGCATGATCTCTAATTATGTCAATAAAAATACTGTATTTATCAACATGATAGGAAAGTTCTTACGTGAATAACTCAATTAAATGATTTAGTTCAATGTTAAACACATATGCTAAATGATGTACCCCACTGTTCTAAAGTCAGTTTCACCATGTCAGTTACACTGTTATATTCATAGTAGTTACTGTGCCTGGATGTTTCCTAATTTAGGGGGTACTACTAGACTATATTTATAGAGTGGGTTGAATGAAAGAACATTCTGAATCCATCATCAGCACCCCAGTAGATGTACGAGCCACAACTGTCAAATCCATGGTAGTGCTACATCACTTCACAAATTAAATTACTTTGAAAGGCCATATTATATTATAGGGTTTACTTCAAATATATTTAATTACGTTAAATTATTTATTGGTATTTAAAAATAACTTTTTTCCAACTCTTGTTTTTTCCCCCTAACTGCAAGGACTATTGATGCTGCTACACTATGAAAGGAGTGAAATAAGACTGTGGGAATATCCTGTTGGTGTCTAGGATTACTTACAGCCTAGACTTCTAACTCAGTATCCCTCCAGCATTCTGGGTTTTCCCAACCAACAGTCCCTAGTATGCTATCTACCAGTCTATACTTTTTGGGGAAGCAGAAATTAAATGCTGCGTTTATCCTGACTTGAGATGCCAGTGGCTGATGTATCTCTACTGAAGAGAAAACCACCCTTTTCAAAAATAAGGGTTAGATTTTGATCTCTGTTACAATGGTCTGAATCTGGAGTAACTCCACTATGGTCAGTAGTGATCCCTGGGATTAAGACTGACATAACCTAGGTCAAAGTTCTTCCTTTTAGACTGGTGTAATGGAGATCAGGCACAGCAGCACCATTCTAAATAGCTGAAGACATATTCCTGCAAGTTTATACCCTCTGTTCATTCAGAGCCAAGCTCATGTCTATGAAGCTCTGCCTGTGTGTAGGACTTTACAGAATTATGTCTAAATTTTTAGATATATTACAATTCTACTTTGCTGTTCTCATGGAACAATGTTGGTATAAACAACACAGCAGAGGTAGAGAGATTTATAAATTATTTCTTTTCAGTGCAGCAAGTATAGTGGTAATATAATTATAATCAGAGCTGGTTGGAAAATTGAAATTTCAGTGAAAATTGGCAATAAAAATAAAAACCTCAGCCTTTTTTTCTGAGGTTTTTATTTTTATTGTTGTTGACCATCACTAATTATAATATCATTTTTTAAAATGAGACTGAGAACCACTGCCATAGAAAAATTACATTGTATTTTACACTAGAGCTACAGAATAAAGTATGATCTTTGATTATGTCTATAACACCACAAGTGTGCTTGGAAGTTGATAGGTAGAAAATGAGAGAAGAATGCTGTTCTGTGCTCTAATAACATGTTTAACCTAGGGTCTTCATCCAAGACTCAGCCAATACTTTGGAGACAAAGCTGCTTGCACAAATAACAATGTAGGTGTGCAAAGATGGAAGAGATAAAGACCAGGGAAAGTAAGAGGAGCAAGGTATGTTTAATTAATCAGATGAATCAAAAGCCAGTGTCTGGTCTGGGCATTAGGAATTGCTTAAAGTACTATGTCCAATACCCAGGCCAAGCATTGTGGGAACTAGGCACAGTACTATAGCCTATACATGCTGGTATACTTTGGCAGTGAAAGCTAAGGCAGAAGGAGCAAGTGCTGGGCTGATGAATGGGATACAATTCCACAGCTCCCTTCAACTGCTCGATGAGGCTACTTCTGCTCACTAGCTGCAGTAGCCTACAGAGGTCTCTTACACAGCTTCATATGGAATGTTGAGGGGGTGGACCTGGTTAGTGGATTCCCTGACAACATCACTGCCTCCCTTCTTCAGCCTTTTCCTTGCACACTGGAAATGCACTATATCTCATATTTACAGACATAAACATGTACCCATGAGGGTGTTTCCATACATTTAAATATGCTTTACAATATGTGGACATCATGGTGACATTGGCAACGTTAACACAGAGTCTTTGCTGTATGATAGTTTCTTGTCCTTTTAATAACTTTAATATATTTTTTCTTTCAATATTGTTTTTAAAGCCAGCTTTCATTAAATAAATGGTGGTACTTTTCCATTCATTTGAATGGCAGTTAATGTCAAAACAAAATTTGTTAGAATCTGTTTCACCTTGTAATGAGATTTGCAATGCTATATTTGCTGCATAACCAAGAACATTATGAAAATTAACTACTGCACCTGCTCAGTAGTTAATATTCACTCATGCACAGAAATATCCAGCTCATTTCAAATGTTTTCTGTAAAACACCTAAAGGTTTGCTCCATTTTAAGTACTATCAACCAACCAAAATGTGTTTATTTTTAATTAGGCCATTTTTATTCTAAACTAAAGCATTGCAAGGACCCTGCTGAAGTTAGGTCCCAATCATATTTTGTGAAGCTCTAGTACTCAGAAGAGCTTAATGGATTTCAAACTTCTTTTTTGTTTAAAAATTATGCATCCTTGCTGATATCTCATAATGCCAAATTTTAGCCTATTGAAATTTGAAACCACCGAGATAGTAAACTCTGAAAATCTAGCTTTATAATGGAAACACCAACTCGACCTTAACTCTAGTATTGCTACTAAAATAAACAATTGCATTTTGATGCTAATGAATCACTTTTCTAAATGAGATGTCACTAAGCAGATGTTAAATCTCTGGAATATCAGAGCTAAAATAAGTCTTTATACATTTTAATCCCAAACCGTGGTTACTTGCAGAACATAGAAGATTACATGGCATTTCTAAATAAATACATCTAATCCCCAGAGTCACTGAAGTTTGGAAGACATTATGAGCAGTCTTATTAAATCTTAGAAACAAACTTCTGTCTATGATTTGCAGTGGCACACTGGGAAAGAAAACTCCAGGGAAGCAGTGGTGGTAGTGGCCAGTGATTTGTCTAGAAAGAAAAGTGAATAGCTGTAGTAAAGAATCAGAGGGGTAGCTGTGTTAGTCTGGAATTGCAGAAGTGACAAAGAGTCCTGTGGCACCTTAAAGACTAACTGAGAGTATTAAAGCATAAGCTTTTGTGGGCTAATACCCACTTCATCGGATGCATGCAGTGGAAGCTGTAGTAAGTATCAGAATAACAGAAAGCAACATACAACCATATTTTGTCACCCATATCACTATGTCACTATGTCACATATGTCACCCCAGCTCAAATTATGAAGGTGATCAGTGTGGTGTAAATACTTTCACTGGTTGATTGTCTGCTCCTATGTAACTGGGTTGGAAAGAGCACAAATAGCCCTGTGGCCCAAACAGGACACAGCCACAATATGGCTAGGGAGTACAGACATTGTGCATGCCTGGGTCTGTCTTTGGTGTGATCCTCCCCATCTGGCAGACTGGTTATGAACAGGAGATCATTTTGCACCCTATCTCAAGGTGCGCTTCCTTGAACACTTTAGTAAAACAGGTTTATCTAGAATTCCTCCATAGAGATCCTTCTTCAAAAGGCCTCTCTGCATCTCCTTCAGTGTGGGGTATGTCACAGCTTTGTCCTCCATCTTCATATGCCAGTGATGGGAATTAGATAATCTAATTGCTCTCTAACCTTGATTATTACAACTAACTTCCTTCTTTATGACCTTTACCAGTCCCAGTTCTGCACCGCATACAAAATGCCTCATTCTTGCATGGACAGACAAGTGTGGTCACATCACCCCTACATCCCTTCCACCCCAAAAATTCTACTGTCTCATTCATTTCAAAGTCACTCTCCTTGTTTTTAGAATCCTCCATGGAGTGTAGTAGTATCTGTACTCCCTGCCCCACAAAAAAACAGGGGTTGGTACATCGTCATGGATGTACTCAGGCTCCATGAGAGCACAAAGAGGGGGAGTAAATTCAGGAGTTGAGAAGCTATTGAGAATGGTGTGACCTCATCTGTGTGCATGTAGAGACTGTCAACTGCAGGGTCTAATTGTGTTTTGAAGCATGGAGAGGAAGTCTCAAAGATGCACAGGACCCAAACCATAAATCAATGGATATATAAATCAAAACCAGTACTTTCAATTTCAGTCCTATTAACACTTATTCATGCTACTAACCCCCGCTCCCAACGTGAGTAAATTTACACAGGTATAAGTTATCGCAGTTCGGTGGAACTCGGTTCAAGTCCCAGCACAGCATGTTGTAGAAGGCAATTCTGGGAGTGCCAAAAGCACCCAAAACAAATAGGCTACAACTTCCTTTTCAAGCACAAAAGAGGGATTTGGGCCACAGTTGCCACGTTGATTGTTGCAGTACTATAGACTAAGAGGTGGAAAAATGACAATATAGCAGACAGATATCAAGATGTTTGGTTACATTAATATTCAATTTGCCTAATCTTAGTTTATACCCACCATCTAAGTCAGGACTCTACTTCCATGAGAAGTAATAGCTATCTCATTCCATAATGCAACATGCCAAAGTTGTCATTTATCCACACAGAGCAAACCAGATTTTATGAAGACACCGACTCAGGTAAATAGATGTCTCCAGTTACAGTTTACAGCTATGTCTGATATATGTAAGGCTCGCTAATTGTGTCCAAAAGAGGAGTAGAAGAGGTCACTCAGGAGCTCCTCATGTGCATTTGGTTGCAGCTCAATTGTTGTGAACTGCAGCTCAATTGTTAGCTCTGAAGGTGAGCTTTCTGGGAGCTCCTCAGTTCCACAGTAGTGAAACTTAGGAGCCTGGCTGTTGTAAAGCCTAGGAGAGCCCCAGAAACTGAGCTTCACTCAGTCAATCCCCAGGAACACAACCAATTTCCAGGTACATAGGTGTTTTGCTTAACCAGAGTTTACTAATTATTAATTAGAGCAGGTTTTAATTTTTAATCATGATTTTTGGTTGAAAAATAGCCTTTTTTATAAATCCCAATTTTTCAGGAATTTTTGTTTGCTTTTCCAACAAAACAGAAAAATGGAGAATATAGTCATTTGAAAAAAATTCTGTCAGATTTTGTTTATTTTCCCCATTTCTCTCCTTTTTCCAGCCTCCCTCCATTTGTTTTCAGGACCAAAACTGAAAAAGAAAAGGAGAGGGTGTGAGAGAAGAAAAAAAGGATGGAAAAGGGAAAAAATATTAAAAGCACAAAAAAAAATCAGTAGAAGTATCATGAAAAATTTCAAATTAAAAAAAAATGCTGTTCTGAAGTCTGAAGCTTTTTTCCATGTTTGAATTTTTCATATTTTTCCATTCTAATCATTTAATTGTCTTTTATTAAACTTATTAAAATATATTTCTATTAAAACATGAATGTTTTAAGTTAGATCAATATTGAATAAAACCTTTTTTCATATTTGACCACAAATTTGAGATTTTTTTACATTAACTAGCTTAGATATTACAGAGTGCATTTCATGCTATCATAAATTACTTATAACAGGATACTTTGTTTTGAAATATATTTTTGTTCTAAATCACTTCTTAATGTCATCAGGAATCTGAGATGATCAGAGGAAAAGTGTCACTAGCCCGTAGATGATAACATGCATCCTACACAGTTTAGGGACTGATCCTGCAAAAAAATGCGAGTAAATCTAATGTCATTCATATGTGTATTTGGAGGGATGTGCCTTCAGTTATATATGACCTATTGCAGTTTAGCATAAAAAGGAGCTATGTTTATATAGTCCTAGTAAAACTTGTTTAGTTTTGTTCTTACTCCTTCAGTAAAGGAAACATGATTAGCAGCAGAAATGAACACGGAACAGGAATGAGGGACTGTAGCATCTGTCTAAACATAACTAGATTAGGAACAGTAGTCGCCACAAATTGGAGGGTTGTTGTAAGGCATGTCCTTTGAATAGAATTAGTTTTTGCTCGAATTAAATTATGTACATGAAGAATGATTATAAGGAAGCCTCAAGACTAAAAAAGATTAGTTCCAGGCCTATCTTTAGAAAATTCTTTTCCATAATCCCATTAGTTTAATCATATGTTCATTTTTCCCCATATGTGGGGGAGCACGTTTTACTAATTTTATGTAACTTAATATACTGCCTTTTGTTGGCCTGTATATTACTTTATTCTAGCTGTGTGTATGTGACAATATTGCAGATTTTTTAAAAAGGAAGATTGATTTATTTTGGACACTAGGCAGAACACTTTTTAAAAAGAAGCAGCAATTTGCTGAATGAAGCAAAGGACCTGAATTCTCATTGCCTTACACCTACGAAGATGCCTTGCTATGGTGTCACTATTTACACCTGTACAAGTGGGTGCAAAGCTACCTCAGTTTGATTTTTGGTACCCTGCCCACTTTCCCCTTCAATGTCGAGTTACTCCTGGTTAAGACAGCTTGTTTGTCTGTGTCATGATATAAGATCTGCTTCTTGTAGCTATTTCTGAATAACACTAGCAGGCCTCCTGTTTGGATGGCATAGTGAAGACCTTCCCCAAAGTGCTTTGCTCCAGGGATGCAGTTGTATAGTTTCTATTTTAGGACTAGTTGCCCTGTACAACAGAAAACTATAGACTGTTTGAAAGAGAGGCTGTCAGCACTTTTGTCCGAAGTAATTTTCCTCACACTCAGCTGCAGTATCTCAGCTGTGAGTCTGGCTGGAGGTTGCCCAATAGGCAGGATGATTACTATTTCTATAGCACATGAAAGCATTTGGAGGTGCAGCAAGTTGGCATACTCTTGTTACCAAGCATAAGAGTTAGACATGTTTCATAAACTATTCATACATCCCACTGAAGAAGGTACTTCTCAGTGTAAGATTACAACATGGTAAGATACTGGTCACCATCATTTATAAAGAACCAAGATATTACAAAGAGATTGCCATAGAAAAACCCATGAGGAAATAATAATTCTGTATTCAGTGCAGAATTTGGATGGTGGGCAGTAAATAATATACACATATCACTCATTGACCAAAGAGAATAGAATGAAATATCCCGAGCACTGAATGAAACAGGAAGCCTTTGGAAAAATAGTATGTGATCATGTAAGTAAAGACTGTATCATAATGCATATGTGCAAGGGGGGATGAATCAAGGTTGCAGAGGCAACCTTAACTTTTTCAACCTTAATAAGGGCCAGGGATTAACATTTTTTTAAAAAATATAATAATATATAATAATGATATAATTAAAAATAATTATAAAGTGACTGCAGTTAGAGTCAGATACAGCTCCCTGCTCAATGGCTTCCAAGGCTCCCTAGGCAACAGAACTGTAAGATTCCATTCCACCACACAAGGCTGGTGGTTCAGAGGGCTAGAAGTGGGTATTTTGGCTAGAGAAGAGCTTGGCCAGAACCAGAGGATCACACCTCTATAGATATTCCAGTCCTTTTTTACCCTGTTGGGAGCCACATTACCAACAAACATTTTCCTGATAAAATATGCAGCATCTTCAAAATTAGAAATTGTCACAGGAAAATGCCTATTTCAAGTACATTTTTTTTGTTTTGTTTCAATGGGAAAAAATCAAAATAAAATATTTCAATTTGAACTTCCATCTAGAAATGATGTATGTTTTGACTGAAATTTTTCATTTTGACATTCCCAAATAAAATCTTTTTGGAAGCCGTCATTTCATTTTTGACATTTCATCCCATTGCAAGGTGTGAACATGTGTCAAGATATTGGAATTTCCTGAATAGCTCTAGTAAAATGCATTAAAATGGGTTAGGAAACTGAATGTCTTTAATGATTAGAATTGAGGTTGGGAATTTCAAAGGGAATTTCAACAGGACTTGGGCATTAGCTCTTTCAGAATCCCCAAATCTATAAGACCAAATCTTTTCTCCTGTTTCAAACTTTACTACCAGTAATTAGACTTGTTATAGTGGTTCCACCCTATACACCAGCCTCCTTTCCTGTGCTGTAGCAGATGGCACCCTGCAGAGTACACCTCTGCAGAGCAGAGGGGAGTAAACACTCCGCGACAGGTTTCTCCTGTCCTCCCATTGGCTAACACACACACACAACTGAACCTCCCTGATTCCACTGCCTATTAGACCTTATGTATGGGAGGGAGCAAAATGTGACTCTGAGACAGTGTGACAGGATTAAACTACAGTAATAAATCTAAGTTTTCAAGTGATTTGTGAGTGTGCAGGGCAGACCCATATAACTCAGGCAGGCTAAAACCACTAGTCTCCAGTTCTTGAAATTATAAAGAATTCTTAGATAGTAAAGTAATAACTGATTCCTGTTAGCTCAAGGGCAGTTAATTTCCTGAATACACTCTAATATTAAAAAAAAAAAAAAGGCAGCTCACTTTCTGTATTCTTAAATACGTTTAGAAAACTCACCTTGTTATTTATGGAACCTGGGGGCTTTACTGTGACATTTCACATGGAAACTGGAGATTCATGTTCTGAGGGGTAGGAGGAGAACAACATCTAATCTATTACTAGTCCCCTACAATAAAATTGAACAGATCCTCTGTTTCTATCTCGTCACCCTTCACAGTCAACATAGAAAGAACAATCAGCTTCCCATGTTTGTTCAGGGTATAAAACCTATTTAAGACACAATAATACACGTATTTATTATTGACTGTTTGAGTTGTGGGTTCTTTTCTCTTGTGGTGTTTGTTTGAGACTGAAAAGAAACTTATAAATACGCTGATAAAGTGAAGGGTTATAAGCCAAGCAGAAATAAAATTTGTACTCCTCTTCTAGAAAGATACCTTCATGTTTTTTTCCTTCTCCTTTGCAGTCTGACAATATAAAAATCAGTCTCTTATAATTCATTCTAATTGAATGAAATTATATGTTCTATGGGGAACTATTTTGCTTATATATGATTTAGTTAAGTAAAAAAAAAATTACATGCTCTAAAACTATTCTCATTCAGCTACTCAATATGCATTTTCTTCTTCACATCAGATACTCTGTTGCAAAATAACAGATCATGGCACTTCCTATTTTATTGTATGTAAATGTAGGAAACTATTCTGCCTTGTTTTATACAGCAGTTTGAGAGCAAGCCAGCTAGCCGTCCAGCCAATGGTATACTGGTTAACTAACAATCTACTCTTAGATGCATGCAAATACGATCTGTGTGGCTGGGTGTACAATTTCCCCATACTGCTGGGGAATCTTCAGTTGTGTGTATCCCATTCTGGTGCTTTTGCTGGATGGAGACATAGGACTGGTCTTTGAGTTGAAGGTCTTTGGTAGGAAGCAAAGCTAAGCAAGGGGCAAGTGTAGTGTCCCTGGCCTCCTTTAATTCCTTTTGGTCCAGGTTCTTGGCGAAGAATTTGCGCTCACTCTTCATTCTTTCAGAGGGGTAGCCGTGTTAGTCTGGAATTGCAGAAGTGACAGAGAGTCTTGTGGCACCTTAAAGACTAACTAAAGTATCTAATACTTTAGTTAGTCTCTAAGGTGCCATAGGACTCTTTGTCACTTCTTCATTCTTTCTGAATGATACCAACAAAACTCTGCAAGAGAATCTGTACAGAGGCTTCCTCCTCCAAAAATCCCTTGTCATGGGTATTTCCATGATATTCCACGGGAGCATCTGGAGCCCCTTCTGATTTATCATCTGTTCACCACTATCAAGGCACACAATGCTCTTCCTAAAATACAATATCATTTTTGTTGCCTTCCTGCACCTAACCAATGTTGTGATCCAACTGATCCTGAGTCTCTGCTATACCTACTTGCAGCTTTTTGCCTTCATCCTGAACTTTGGTCTTCCAATGAGCACACAATCTTATGAGATGTATTTTACAATGGGGGATTGTTGAGAGAAATTGGAATCTACCAGTCTATCTAAAGGCCGAATGCAGGTCCTGGAACCCAGGCTCTTTTTTCTCAAGTAGGTATCTGGTATAGTTAAATGTTGTTTGGTTGCTAGATTTAAAAATATGCTGTGCAAAGTTCCAGACAAGGTGTGGTTCCCCAGAAACAAGACAGATATAGCTGTAAATCAGGCTGCTCTAGAAGCCTGTTTGTGTCTGTTATTTATGATAATTATTATTTATTATTTGCATTACCGTAGCAGGTAGGAGCGCTAATGTTTTCTTTAAAAATGCCTCCTGTTTAAGGGAGGCTGTGATTCCATATATCATAACACCAGATTCACAGAACAGAGACCATAGCAAGATGTGGACCACTGTCTCCGTTGAAATTCCTCTGGAAACAGGTTAAAATTATATGGACTCATATCTGAGCCTTGTGTGTCAACATATTAAGGTTTTTCTTTCCCTAATATTATGTTCTAGTTTAGTCACTGCTTTCTGATTTGAATAAAGCTTTTGACATCTCTAGCATTCTGTTTAGTCAAATGATTAAAGCAACCTTCCAGTTATCAGCTACATTAAAGATCAGATTTTCAAGAGCCTGACTCCCATTTAGGAATTAAAATGAAGTGGCAAACTTTCAAATGTACTCAATGTACACCTTAATTCAGCAAAGTACTTAAGCACACAGCACTTACTGTTGGGGGAATTCTGCACCACTGCAGAATCTGTGCAAAATTAAGGTCCAGAATTTCCACTCCTGCTCCTCCCCCCTTACTGGTTGCCACTAGGGACAGCTAGACCCAGCAGAGCCCAGCTCACAAATAGGAGGGAGGGAGAAGGGGAGCTGGAGGGTTCCAGGGAGCTGCAGTTCCCAGCACACCTTGAAGGAAGGAGGCAGCATGCCGGCTGTTTCTCCCTGTTAGGGTGGCCAGATGTCCCAATTTTGTAGGGACAGTCCTGACTTTTAGGTCTTTTTCTTATATAGGCTCTTATTACCCCCCACCTCCTGTCCCTATTTTTCACACTTGCTGTCTTGTCACCCTACTCCCTATAGACACTAGGCTGGGATGGGCAAACTTTTTTGCCCGAGGGGCGCATCGGGTTGGGGAAATTGCCTGCGGGGCCATGAATGTAGGGCTGGGGCAGGGAGTTAGGGTACAGGAGAGATTGTGGGGTGTGTGCAAGAAAGGGCTCCGGGCAAAGGGTTGGGGCCCAGGAGGGGTGTGAGTTGTACAAAGGGGCTCAGGGAAGGGAGTTGGAGTGCAGGAGGGGTACACAGTGCATGAGGGGCTCAGGGCAGGGAGTTGGGGTGTAAGAGGGGTTCGGGGTGTGGGCTCTGGCCTGGCACCGCTCAGCTGGAGAGCTCTGGGGTGGCAATGGTGCACACCGAGTCCAGGGCAGGCTGTCTGCCTGCCTCAGCCCTAGCCACGGCTCCGCTCTCGGAAGCAGGCAGAACCATGTCCCTGTAGTGCCTGGAGTGTGTAGAGGGCTCCACATGCCTGTGGGCATATCCCCAGAAGCTCCCATTGGCCGTGGTTCCCCATTCCCGGCCAATGGGAGCTTCAGGGGAGGTGCCCACAGGCAAGAGCAGTGTGCAGAGCAATTTCTCCCTCCTCCCCCAGGTACCACAGGGACGCGCTGCTGGCCACTTCCAGGAACAGTGCAGAGCCCACGTGCCACGGGGGTGGCAAATCTGTGAGCTGGATCCAAAGCCCTGAGGGGCCAGATCCAGCTCATGGGCAATTGTTTGCCCACCCTTGCCCTAGGCTCTGGGATGTAAGGGATGTGGGTGTCTTGAGGGGGCAAAAAGGGGGCACATCTGTGCTCTGGGGGGATAGGAGGTGCAAGTGTCTCACTCCCACGGCTGGCCTCTGGAGCAGAGGCTGCAAATAAACAGCAACTGGCTTGTTGTAGGAGTTTCTTTAACACTCTACTCCTGGGGAAAATTTTGTGTGTCTGTCTTGTTACAGACTGTTGCTGACAGATATTTTAAAATAAATTACCAGAATTGAAATTGATGTGATTGTATAGTGTTTTGACAAATAAAATATGCAGATTTTAAAGTATTGTGCACAGATTTTTTAATTTTTTGGCAAAGAATTCTCCCAGGAGTAACATGTTTAATTTTACATTACAAATGTAATCCCATTGATTTCAGTGGCCTTGCTCATGTGCTGATGTGCTTTGCTGCATTTGGGACTAGATCTCAAAGTGCTTTACAAACAGGCAGATTCTGATGCCGTTACTTACTTTGAGTAGTACCACTGAAATCAATAAGACTATTTGAGAAATAAGTGGTAGTGTCAGCTATAGAATTCAGGTCTCTATTCCCCATCTGGTGCCCTATCCACTGGGTTGTGTCACTATTCCAATATGTTTAGACCAGTAAGTTTAGTTTTTAGCATTTATTTCTGGCTCTCTTTTTTTCAAGCACAATTATTTTATTCTAAAACTTCAAATTCAAATATATAACTATCTCTACACCCACTTGTATTTGAAAGAGTACATTTTAGCTTTGACTCTAAATTGAAATTTTAAAAAAGGCAAAACTGTTAAGACACTGAAATAAAAATTATCCTATCTGAATGTTTTAACATTTCTCTCAATATTTTTATGTTTACTAATAAATTTATTTTAGTACTTTCTTTGATCAGGCACTTCAAATGACAAATGTATCAAAATAAAATTAGCTGAAAAATAAAAATGTGAAATCTTGTAAGAGCATGGACATTTAAGAAATTGTGAGTGTTTAACAGGATGTATTTTGTGGTATATTTCTCTGTCTTATTAGATGAGGTATTAAAGATGTTAGGTTTTACACTGACTTTAAGACCAGAAGAGACATTGTTGTCTAGTCTTAGAAGGTGATTTCAGGTGTTAAAGAATTTTTCTTCTTCATCCTCTGATAGTATTGGTAACTGAGAATGTCTTGGGGTTACTGTTGCTCTATAGGAATACATAGGTTAATAGTGGCCAATTTTAATTCCCATTCACTTCTAGTATCCACTAGAGGGGAAAATCAATTTAAATTATTCGTTGATGTTCAAATCCATATACTTTTGCCATCTTCATTTTATGTTGCTTCATGTTGTTCAAACTAACAAAAATAAAATTATATTCAAGATGCAAAATGTGAGGCAATGACCTTGCTCTGCATGTGAACTTTTACATATGTTTTCAGCGCTTCTGATATCTATGACTGGAGCAGGTAGAAAGTTTTGGGTGTCCTTTTGTCCTTGTTGGGTATATACCACATATTTGCCATTGTAAACTTACTGAAGTATTGGCAATGAGCTTCAGCACTTGGTGTGTTCTTGCTAGAGTTCAGTAATATTTGATGACCAACTTCTTGATTTCCTTCATCCATAGGAAACAATATTAAAAGCCTTAGCAAGCTGCTGTTTGGGCGGGTAGGTGTCATGCCTGTGATTCAACAGGTTACTTTTAATTAGTTAAGATGTCATTTTTTTAAAATTTCAAGGGAAATTTTGCACAGCAGGGACTTGGACAAAACAGATAGACAGTATCTCTGTCAAGTTTGAGTTCTTTACACCTGACTGACAGCCTAACAATTCTTTCAAAGGCAGGTCAGGGTTAGTTTGGCACATACTAGCCAGCAGAAGCAAACAGCAATCTGAAACATAAATGTCAGGATGAAATATGAGTAATTTAAAAAGAGTGCAGTGCTGAAATAGGCTTTACTCCCGTCTCTGGTACCATCAACATTTGAAACCGGTATAATGAGGAATGCATCACTAATATCCACAGAAATTCAGTCTGCTTCAAACTTGGGTAAGAAGATAATAGCCAATACATTTTCAGTAAAAGAGACATCTTCAACTTAAATATCCCACTACTGTCTGATTTATTTTTAACATCTTGTTGTATAAAATAATACATCCAAGCATAAAATACAGTAAGTGAAAGATTAGAGAAAATGGATTTTTCTCTATTTTTTTCTTGTTGACATATTTTGTTCCACTGACAGTATGTGGGTGGGATTTTCCAATGTAATCAATATGGCATTTATCATTGTTTTTCAATAGGAGTAGATTTGGGCTAGCATAGTGGGCTTTTGGAAATCCTACATTTTGTGTATGGTCAAACTTAGCTTCCCCTGCATAGTCACTTAAGTCCTCATATGGCATGAGCTTGATGTAGGCAGACTCCTATGCCCATTTCAAACCCAGACAGATTTCCTTGCATGATTAAAGCTTTAGTCTGTTTCATCTATTTGTATAAGCCTGTCACATTGCAAAAAGAGAAAGAAAAGCATGGTTGGAAATAAGAAAATGTGATTGTGAAACTTCAAAATTTGGCAGGAGAATTTGTAGCTACTGACTAAAGCTACTTCTGTTTTGTGTTTTAATTATTTTAAATTGATGGTCTCTTTAAACTGTAGAATAATTTAGAACACATCAGCACTGAAAAACTCTGTTCATCCACTCCCATAAGGTAAGTAACATTTTTGGTGGGTGAATAAAATATTATTAGGTATTTCATTATTATCATTATCATGATAAAGGACAGGTAAATAGATTTTGTGCCTGAGTTCACAAACTGGAAACCTGTTGTGCTTGGTCTAATTCCCAGCTTATTTCGCAAAAAAACAACTATACAAATTTAATAGCTTAGAAATACCTTTAAGGCCTCCCTACTAAACATTCCTCTTAAATCAGATGTTAGGGAGGAGACAAACAAGTTTTTCTATGACCCTGATTAAAGCAGTTATCTGGAGCCTGCTTTTGTACAACATGAAAAGATATCCTAATGAAGCAATGTTAGGCAGTCAAATGACCACCTCATCTTAACAAATTTGTAATCTGTTCTATTTTTCCTATAATGGCTGTTCTTCTTAGATTCCATGAGCACTGCACATTAGTGCCAAGCAGATGTGTGGAACCAGCTCCTAGAAATTCAATGATAAAGGGGAAATTGCATTGATGGAAGTCCTGACCTTGAATTCTTTACAAATCACTGAACTCAACAGGAGTTTGGATGCACAAGGAATGCAAGATCATACCCAAGTTATGGTAACTGAAGCTCATCTGGAACCTCACTGAAAACTTTAATGTAAGGAGAGGAGCTTCATATAAGCTCAGGAATCTGCCCATCCTTACGAGTTTGTAGTATCAGACGTGTGGATGGTTTAAATAATAATTGTATTTATATCTATAATATAAAATTGTAAAAGTATTTTACAAATAGGTAAAAACCAGCTTTATAACTGCATTCGTCTCTCAGTAAAAGCTGCCCTTGAAATAATGTTTCCCAGAAGTAGCTATACTTTGGTGCTTATTATGATTATTATTATTTATTCTAAAATGCAATATACCATGCAATGCAATAAATATAACTTGAAAACAATTTTGTGCATTCCAATGGGGCTACGTTCTCTGGGTTCTACTCTACATAGACAGTCAAGATGGCAACTTCCGGTCTGGCTGTTAATATCTATTAAGGATTAAATATAAAAAATATCAAGAAAATTATTCTTCTTTGTAGTCAGATGTAGTTATTGAAATACATCATGGTACTTTGCAGCTTTCCTTCAAGGAGGAGTGCCTATAACTGAAAGTTAGGAGATTTCACTTAAATAGGGTGTCAGGAATGTCTCTTCATTGCTTACCAGCTAGTGGTTTCCTAATTATCTAAATGACTCTAGCCACAATTATCTGGTTGCATGTCAGTTGCACTCCCCTCCCAGAGTTTGATGCTGTTCCCACTGAAGTCTATGAAAAGACACCACTGTGTTCAGCAAAGTATGGTTGGCCCTTTTTGTCCCTTCTGAATCACCTTCAACCACATACTTTTCTGTACAAATGAAGTTGATCAGCCCTATTTTTTTTTAGTGAACAAATCTGAAACTGATTGAGGTTATGCCTTAGTAGGGTGACAGAAAGAGACTGACTGCTGGGTGTGCTGTTTTGAAAGCAGAGTATACACAAGGTATCTGATGACCAGAAATAAATTGCCATCACAACCCACTGCGTTAAACTTAATGAGACAGCATGCACATTAGCAGCCTGGTCATGTTTACTGTTCCTGCTTATCAAAGGTGGATTTGATTAAAATGTCCCTTTAACATACAACAGCTGTTGTAATTCACTTTAAAATGTCAGGGCTGATGAGAACGTTGTGGTATTTAGGTACTTCATAGTGTTACTGCACTGGTATGAAATGTAGGCTGTATCTAAGCATTTCTTTAAAATTTTAGCAAAAGAAAATTTAACCATAGCAGATCAAAATTGTCTTCATAGGCTACCAAAATAAATATTTGGTAGCCCAATAACCCTATTACCCTAGATAGGAGCATGAAAGTTCACAACAAATCAAAAATGTGACTTTAAAGCCTGACTAACCAATTAGGAGCTTTGTAAAACACATTTGTGGATGCTTTAGTTTCAGTGTTTCATTGATTTTACATTACGTCAAGAACTGATCAAAATCTGTGATATTTCTGTAAGGTGTTTTTTGGTTTTTATCTTTAGGTAAGATCAGTCTTGCCAAAATTCAGTTATGGTATATTACATATTTTAGTAGAATGCTGGATTTCATTTTAATTCAATGATGGGTCCCCCCCCCCCCCGCCAAAAAAGTGAATTTAAAACTAATAAAAGTTCTTGGACTGAAAGTGCTAGAGAATGAAATCCTCTATGAAAGCAGATACAACTTAGGCAGTGATGCAAACTACCCAGATATTGTTATATTAAATCTTATTTTTTAGGGAAAGTGTTAAGGGATGGGAGGAAAATTCTTTCCATACTTGGCTTCTCTGCTGAATCTGGACTTGATCCAGTGTTCACTGAAATCAGTTGAAAGACTCCCAGTATCTTTGGATAAGAGCACCTGTCCATGAAGATAAAATTTTATGCTAAATTTTGTGTGGACATATCTGAACTGATACTATAAATTCACTTCATATAGTTCACCAAATACCTAATAGCTGGTACAGACTTTTGATCACTTTCGATTTGGGTCCAATCCTAACTACACTCAACCACTAGTGAGTTCGATATGTCGATGGCACTCAGTGAGTTGAAAGCATTCAGTACTCTTGCAGTTTGCACCATTCTGGCAATGCCTAAGGCTAAGAAACTGATGGACAGATTTCCACAGCATAGAGGAGTCTTCTGCCAGAGTACAGCCATCCTATCTCACTCACTCCTGGCCTCGGGGCTGGGGACATACTGGTGTGGTAAGAAATCTGAATGGAGTGCTGTTGAACTCTGGCCATTTTCAGCAGACAGAGTTTTTCAGGGACCATTACGGGGTGTGTGTGGGGGGGTCTGTAACTGAGCAGAGATCTGAGGCTGTTCCAATGAATGGTGGGGCAGAGACCAAGAAGTAGAGCTGGCCTGATTATCAGGGAGCCACAGTCAGCTCCTTTATAGCTCTGTGTTGAGTGGAGACTGAACATAGCAGAGAATTTGGCCCTTAGTTTCTGATTAAACCCTAACCCTTTAACATTGTGGTACTCGGTTACAAACTTGCTATTTCACTCATATTGTGTAAAAATAAATGTTTTCCAATAAATCTTGTTAGCTTCTGCTACTCATTCTTCATTTCAAATCAAAGCACCAATTTAGCTGTGGCACAAATACGCATGGCTAGACTGATCTCAAGGAAAGTTGCATTTTCCTACACCAAGGCTGAATTTGGCTTATCCTATTTACTAGTTGTGAAGGCAGCTGGGTAGTTTCTTTGGAAGTATGACAATGGCACAAGCAATGTGTGTTCATGGACTGCAGGATAAAGAGTTGGGCAGTGAATCGAACAACAGAAAGTATCTTATATTTATGCAAATATTTTTAATGATACAGCTCAAAGGTGGAAAAAATACACACATGATATACTGGTAGAATTTGTTCCTATATGGGATGCTTTTCCAGTTTTCTATGAAACATGACTTGCTCTTCCAAACAGTGAGCACTGTATACAAAACAAACACTGAGGGCCAAATTCTCCATTGTGTTCTGGGCCTTTGTACTGTTCCAGTTGTATAGAGGGGATGTAATACAAACAATTCCGCCCACTAGGACTCCTGGGGTTCTTCACCATCTCTCAGGAATCCGCGGTGTGCACTGGGGCTTGTACTGGGGAGAAATGGGAGTAGTCAGAGTTCAATTACTCTCTAGCTATTTCTGACTGACTTCGAGCCATTGGCATGGCAGTGTGAGTTAGAGTAGACGTTGTCCTCAAAAGTGACTAATGGCAGAATACATTTCCTGCTTGCTTGTTAAATACCATTTAAATGCACAAGTATTATTTGAAAATTAACAAAGCAATATGAAAGTACATTTAGATGTTGTAACATTTTACTGTTAATCTTTTAGATACTGCCACTGGATTTATTGCACACTTTGTGGTGTATGCTACCACTGGCTGTGATCCTGTGACATTTCTTAAGCTACCTAGGGTTATGTCTGGTTAGTTGTTTGCACAAGGAAACTAGACAAATAAGGAAAGCAATGCTGGTGCTTCAGTAGGTTTAGTGGTAGTATGTCATAAATAGAGAGAGGAATATGGTTCTTTACTGAAGTAAAATAAGATGTGCCTTGGACTTTAAAAGGCTAAGGGCTTGTCTACGCTGGCAAGTTTCTGTGCAGTAAATCAGCTTTTTGATTTACACACTGTCAAACCACTCTGTGCGCAGAAACTCCTCAGTTGCTGCACTGCAGAAGAACCGCCTCTACGAGAGGCTATTTGCGCAGAGGCTCCAGTGGTTTATTGTAGACACTTGATTGCTTTCTCCGCTGTGATTGGCCTCATGAGCTGTCCCATAGTGCCTTCAGTGACTGGTTTGCTCATTGTTTTTAACTGGGCTGCCCTGGAGACATGCACCCCTCTTCTGACAGTTGTGTGATGTGCTGAGCTTCTCAGGGACACAAAGCAGCCCATTAATGTGGAGTGCTTGTACTGTTGAAAACAGAGGCAGGTGTTTGTGTGTGTGTGAGGGAGATTGCTGTGCAATGATCACAGGGAGGGAGGCAGGGGCTGATGTTGGGGTTTCCCTCTCCCCACCCCCCACCTCAGGACTAGATGCTTCCTGTAGCTGTCTGAACTTACAAGACAGTATGCTGCCACGTTCTCTGTCCCCCAGAACACACTATCTCGTCCTCCCGCTCATACACGCACACAGCCTCCTCCACCCACTTCAGCTGAAAAGCAGCCGGCAATGTAGTAGGATGCCCATAGAACAATGGGATTGGGAAACCTGCATCTTGTGACGCTGTACCTGCCCCATGAGGAATTGCAAACTCTTCCCAAAGCAGCCTGTGCCCAGTTGCACAGTGAGATAACTAACACAATGCGCTGTTGTCTTTGCTATTGCAAGAGCTGCTAATGTGGATGCACTCCAGCATCACAAGGAGCACAGTGTGAACCTACAACAGTGGTTTAATTCCAGCATTTTAATAAAAGTGGCAGAACTTGTGGCGCAGAAACTTGCCAGTGTAGACAACATGGAATTCAAGAGCACTGTTAAAATTATTTGGTCCCATTTGCTCTGGAAGACTGGACATTATTGGGATAGTACTGTGTTGTATCCACAACGCAGAAATAACCTAAAACTCTGAAAAGAATTGTTTGCAATAAAGTTGCTAAAACACTTCTGGTTTTCAAATGTGCTGGCAGCAAAAGAAGTCCAGCACTGGGAATCATACTTACTTACTTTTTTTTCATTATCACTCAATCCAGGATGTGCTGGCAATTTTTATATAGACAGAACATGTTTTGTCCCCCAGTGCCAAAATATAATATGAAATGCTTGATGCCTCTGTAGCAAACAACTTAAAATTCAGACTTTTTTTAACACAAACTTTATTAAACGGTTTACAAAAGAGGAATTTAAAAAATCTTGCATAAGGCTAACTGTAAAACTTTTTTTTAGTATGCATTCACAAATAATTATTTTTTTTAATCCATAAAGATGCTGGATTAGTTTATTTTACTCATTGTTCTATAAATACAATTAGCATTCCTGTCATTATCTGATATGAGTTGTCTGTACTTGTATAAATATAAGAACATAAGAATGGCCATACTGGGTCAGACCAATGGTCCATCTAGGCCAGTATCCTGTCTCCTCACAGTAGCTGATGCAATTAACTATTTTATGGAATGATCCATCCCCTGTCATCCAGTCCTAACTTCTGGCAATCAGACGTTATGGGGCACCCAGAGCATGGTGTTGCATCTCTGATCATCTTGGCCAATACCCATTTATGGGCCTACCATCCATGGACTTATCTAATTCTTTTATGAACCCAGTTATGCTTTTGGCCTTCACAACATCCCCTGGCAATGAGTTTCACAGGTTGAGTGTGTTGTGTGAAGAAGTGAAGGCCTTGAGCGCTGGCAAACCACGCTCTATAAACTTCTGAACCCTTGTTATCTCTCAAGGTCTAGTAGTAAGCTTAAGCACTGGAAAATCACAGGCACGCTTGTCCCTCTAGCTGTCCACGAGGTAGCCATGAGGAGAGCTCTTCTTTCACCACCTATCACAATGAAGTAAACAAGCCTATTTATCACTGTCATATACGCCTTACAGCACGTTTGTACTTAATAAAAGTGGCAAGCTGGGACTTTCCCAGGTCGCCTCCTTCCGCAAGCTGTCTCCGTCTGTTTCTTCCCGACAAAGAAGTACTTCCTTTTGTTTGTTTTAAACCTGTTGCCTATTAATTTCACTGAGTGACCCCTGGTTCTTGTGTTATGTGAAGGGGTAAATAGCACTACTTTATGCACTTTCTCCACATCGTTCTTGACTTCAGACCTCTATCATATCTGCCCATTTACTTTTCACTTTTCTAAGCTGAACAGTCCCAGTCTTTTTAATTCCCTATTATATAGAAGCTGTTCCATGCCCCAAATCATTTTTGTTGCCTGTGGCAGGGTAGGGGGTAAAACCCCTTGGATGCCCTGCCGCTGCTGGCCAAGCCCTGCTTTCTGGCAAGAGGGATGGGGGCAGGGGCTTGAAGCAGTCAACAGGGAGCCCAGCTGTGGGCCCTGACAAGGGCTGGCACACTACAGGAGGCTGGGCTAAGTGATCACAGCTGGGGCTGCGGAATGAGAGGGCTAGAAAAGCCCTGAGCTGAACTCAGTTGGGGAGGCAAGCCAGGAATGGGACAGGAGGCTGCTGCTGCTCTGTCGCCTCACCAGAGGCAGGGTTCTCAGGGGCCTGGAGACCCTGGAACCAAGTAGGAGGGTAACTGTTGGGGGATAAAGGGAAGCACTTTCTTGCACTGAAGCCACTGTTATGCACTGTAAATAAAAGACACTAGAGGGAAACACCAGAGGAATGTGTGAGGACTCTTATTTTTACCAGCCAGAGCACAGGGGAGAAGGGGAGAGACCTGTGCTGACCCTGTGACATTGCCCTTCTTTGTACTTTTTCCAATTTTATCCTTTACAGCTTTTGATATATGGCTGTATAGATATTCCAGATGAAATAAGCAGAAAATTATGACCGATCAGACACTTATTTTACAAGTCTTCTAAGTGTATAACAGACGTCAGTTATTAAACTCTCAATCACTTCAATCGGGCTGGAATTTCACTTGAAAAGACATCGCTCTTCTATATTACCATAGTAGTTCTCTTATTTAATTTAGTATGTGTGCACATATTAATACCTATCTTTTTAAAGACTGACAAATATAAGCCAGATATTTCAACTTTACCTCCTTGTAGCTCTAATCTTTTTGGAAGGAAAACAGAAATTCTAAGTATCATTGCTTTTAGAGCTGCATCTTCTTAGTTTCATGACTCTAAGGACAATCTTCAAACAGCTTTTCACGTACAGTACCCTCTGTGACTAAGAAAAAATAGGAAAAGTCAGTCACTTGAACAGATCGTTCAATATGGTCATTTGTTCAAAGGATCCAGAGCCCATTGCTTCAGCTATATTAAAGTGTGCAGTATGTGTTAAATTGCAGTGAGCAGTGATGGTCACAGTAGGAATTAAAGTTAACAAAAATAAATGAATTAAATTCCAAATTTTATGGGTCACCAAAAATTGCCTTCATATCAGCAGAGGGTTACCTCAGTCATAAATTTTAGATATATTAAAAAGAGCTCCAAATAAGCATGCAACAGAAACATAGTTGCCTTTTTTCTTGCACCTGCAAAACAAACATTAAAAAAAAAAAAAAAAGAGAACTCGCAAAAGGGCAAGGTCTAAGGTCTTCCAGCAGAATAAAGTAAATAGCTATAGAATGTACTCAGTTGGTTTCTGTGGGTCACTGTTTCTTTCTATAGGATCAGTCAGTCCTGTGGCAGAATTGATACAGGACTGGATAGAAAGCCTCATGCGAAGCCATACTGAGGCTACTTCAACAATAACAACAACAGAAATAACTTGGGATTACTTGGCAAATATACTGTCTTTGTTGGTTTATACATTGTCTTCAGTGGCTTATATAAGAACAAGAGGAAGCTGAAAATTGTACAAAGAAGGATCACTTTTCAACCAAAACGAAAATTTTATTTTCATTTGTTTCATTTCACCTTAAATGGTTTAGACAGAAAATATTTTTGTTCCTTTCAATATTGTTAATGAAAATAGGATTTTGGTTTTCAACCAATCCTAATAACAACGAAGTGATGCCATTGCCTTTGAGAAGGAGTTACTATTCAATGTAATAGATACCATAAAATTAAACCTGAAACAGCTGAGGGAAGCACTGAATAAACAGACGGGATAACAACACACAAGTGGTCTTGCTGTCATATTTATGAAATAGCCAGAGACACATGTTGAGAGGTAGACCTATACCATACCTCAGGAGACTCTAGCCATTATAGAGAATTTGTGACCCACCCATGAATGGTTCTCTCTGCATGTGAATCTCTCTTCCACGTGCAGCAGACTATCTGTATGCCTACCACATAGAGTTCACAGTGGTGCTGGGAATCTGGGGCTGGCATGGCTAGGAAAGGAGCGAACAGGCTGCAAAGGCATTCCCATACCCACTGAAAAATCCATTGGTTAGTATCCTGTTTTATATTACTCTTCCACTGTCTCTCCATGGCTCCCTGTGATGGGAATCCTCCTTGGTTAAGAGACAGTCCTGGAGTGGCCATGTTATCAGGGAGCAAGGCTAGAATTGCAATGCTGCTCCAGTTACCCCAGTCAGTTCTGCCAGGATGACTTATTTTTCCATGTTGTGTCCACACATTGCACCTTACTTCTGAGACACATGTTCATTCTCCACCTTCTCTTCCATTATCAAGCACTACTCCTCTCACCTGCAGTGAGGCAGCATTGAACTCTCTCTGTCTGTGCTGCTCTGATGCCAGGCTGCCATTAACATGATTATCTTTTTAAGCAATCTGCCAATATGAAGATCACAAATGATTCAAATGTAACTTGACTAGCTCTCTGTGCTTTCTGACTGTTATGACGGGGCTTTCTTTTACTTCTGCCCAGAATAGTAAAAGCATAAATAGAGAGAGAACCAGATCCTATTCTATGAGCCAATCTTTTCAATAAATGCGAAAAGAATAATAAATTTTATTATTTGTTGTAGGAAGAATCCATTTTAAACAAATGAATTAACACTTTCCAGTGAACACTTTGCATTTTTAGGTTTACAGGCCACTGGAAAATAACTCAGAATTTCACAGATAATTAGTAGGTTTGTTAAAACAAGAATGGCATTTCTTTAAATACCTGACAAGTTGGTGTTCCCCTAAGGAAATAAGATTTTATTTCAACACAAGAGACAACTTAACTGCATGTACTCCAACCTTATATTTAATTGGTTATGTGGCGCATCACAAATTGCATAGAGCAGTGGTCCCCAAACTTTTAATGTCATGCCCCCTTGTGGCAGGGTAGGGGTAAAACCCCTTGAATGCCCTGCCCCTTCTGGCTAAGCCCTGCTTTCTGGCAGGAGGGTCAGGGCCAGGGGCTTGACGCAGTCAACAGGAAGCCCAACTGGGGGCACTAATGAGGGCTAGCTCACAGCAGCAGGCTGTATAAAGGTGGCCCTAGAATTCTAGAACAATTTGTTTAAGACTCTAATGGTTTCTTAGCTATTAAATTCTCTCTTTAATAAGGCATTAGTGAACTTCCTTTCTTGTGTTCTTATGTCTTTTTTTTTTTTTGAGCAATTTGACTGTTGGTATGAACCTGAAAGTGCAAGATAAAATCAAAATTGGCTATGTGTTTTTTTTAAAGCATATAAAATATTCTTCCCAAGAGACAGCACCAATTTAATTATTGCATAATGTCTAAAATGATTTCCCATCCCTATCAGAAATACTGGAGATGAACTAAAACAGCAGTGATGTATTTAGGAGATACACTTGAACTTTTAAGGGTTCAGATTTGAACCATGTTTCTTTTTGGGTATGCCAGTCAAGGTCCCACTGATGAGGGACTAAAAAATCAAAACTGACCGCAGCTTTGCCCATCTCCATGAAATACCCATTGTTTCCCTAGGTCGGTACTTTTTGAATATTTATGTTCATAGTTACCTTTGTCAAAAAAGATGGGGTTTTGTTTTTGTTTTGTTTCACCCTTATATTAGAGGTGAAAAGTTTGGCAGAGAGTTGATTTATGCAAAATGTTGGATAGGGTATGTCTCATTTATTCTTTTGCCTTCATTTAAATGGTTCATGTTGCCTACTGAGCACCATGCTGTACCTTATGTGATAAGTAGTGAATTTTCATGTCCTAACAAAACCATCATTTTTTCTTTCTTTATAACAGGCAGAATGTATTTGGATTCTGTAGAATTATTTCTGTTTTGTGACCTAAAATGAATAACATCATGAAGAGTAGCTAGACATACAGAAGTTCACTGGGATAGAATTAAGGTCAGTAAAAATCTGATCTGCATAGTTTGGCACTGGATAATCAGCTTGGAACTATGTTATGGTCTATGAAGAAATGATAGATGCCTTCTCTTCCTGTTTTGTAATAGTGAAATCTTGAATTGACTAACAAGGCAATTAGAATGTTGTAGAAAGTGGAACAAAGAAGGAAAAATAAAAGTGATGGGGGTTTCTGCAGGTTCCTTTATATTGTACTTTGTGCTCCATGCCAGTGCCTGCTTTTAAAATACACTATTCAGTTCCCATCAAAGTCAATGGAAGACTTCTAGTGTCTTGACTGAAAGCTGGATCAGGCCCAAACGATAGCATTTTAACATTACACTATTCAACTTCAGAATTACATAGCGTGGTTGCCATGATAACATTGACATTTACTATGTGAGAGTCATCAGTATTATCACTTTAATACACACATTTCCTGTCCTAAATAATACCACGATTATATTGGTTTGCTTATTTATCTGTATATTATTACTTTCAAATGTCAATTATCAGTATTTTCATGGCAATTACAGTATATAACACTGAGGTTGCAGATGTAAAAGTAAAATAAAAAACAAAGAAGTTCCAATGATGAAGTACATTATATAGCCTATATGCATCTTTGAACAGCTCAGTAAACACAAACTTGTATATATCAAAGTCAGCCCTACAAATCAGACCAAGTACAATAATTTTGTAGAAAAAAATAGAACATAATTAACTGACACAGGCCTCCCATGCAAACATGGTAGACATGGTGATTTTGTGAATCTGCCTGTACAACTTATGAATCCTGGTGGTTGTTACAAAGTTGTTACTATGAAAATTGCTTTGTCATGAATGACTAGAGACAAAAGTGGGTCATGAAAACTCAATGACCATCTATCCAACATAAAGTACCTCGGGTCAATGAGTTAGCATGAGCTGGGAGAAGATATTTCCTCTTCCTGGCTGAAGGGAAGGGGGAAGTGGAAGAATACCAAAGCAGGAAAAAGACACAGGTGACAGAAACAAAAGATTATAGAAAGACTTCCAGGAGAAAACTCATAGAGAGACTCATGAACTTGAGGCAGGAGGAAAGAAGGGGATGTACTAGTCAAAGTCAGGAGAAGCAAGCTGATCTAAGGGGAGAGGCTCTGTGTTTCAAAACTCAAGTAATGCAATTACAGGGGGATGGATCCTGGATCCTACAAAGGACTCTTATCCCAAGCCCAGAGAATGCTTTGGAGTGGTGAGGAAACTGCAGGAAGTGCATGATCGGTTTATTCTTTTGTATAGATTTGTGTCTTTCAAATGTAAGTAAAAGCAATAATGTGTTGCTGTTCTGCCACTAAGAATGATGATGAATAAACATTGTACCAGAGAGAGAATGGCTCTATAGCCTAGTGGTTAGGGCATTCACCTAGGATGTGGGAGACCCAAGGTCAAGTTCCTCAATGCATTACATTATTAACAGATCACGGAGTGGCTTCAGTGGGAAAGATTGAGACACACCCACCCCAGAACACTCTACAGTCCAGTCCTCAAGGTACTCTCCTGTAATGTGGATGACCCAAGTTCAAATCCCTTCTCCATGTCAGACAGAGGAAAGAACTGATCCAGAAAGCCCCACAAGATGAGTGCCTGAATCACAGGTTTTAAGGTTCTGAGGAAGGTTGTCTGCTTCCTCATCATTGTGAATGGCAGCTAAGTTTCAAATAATAATGATGATGATAATTGACCAAAACGAATTCTCAAATAGTTTTGGGTTCACAGAAATTGCAATGTTTTTTGCCAAACTATTTGTCTGAAAATGTCATTGTTGGTATACGCTACACCTACCACATGGCCTCTTGAAGAGGGAAATAAAGTCCACATCTTCAGGTGACTTCTGAGGGGCAGGTGTTTTTAAGCTACTGGTGCATCTTGTCCTGGTGGCTTAAGGCAAGTGGGTTTCTGGGACCCCATTTCCATGAAGGGGTAACAGACTGAAAAGTGATGCGCAGGAAATATGCCAGAGAGGCGAAAGCAGGAAACCATGCTGTAGCCTATTGAAATGCAGGGAAACATAGCACATAGGAATTCAGTGTCTGAATGCCTTCACAGTAATGTAATAAACTGCTAGCAGGAGGAGCCCAACCAGATCTGTGACAGTAGGTTTTTTATTTTGTCAGTTAAGAGGTGGATAAGTGTTTTTTTTTTTTTTTTTTTATTCATTGTAAAGGATGTATAACAATCTCATTAGTCTGCTCACTAACAAATTGCTATTTTATTTATTGGTGTCTTTAGTCGAATGGCATAATTTTACGCATTGATAAAAATACCATTAAATATATATTGCCTACTAGGGCAAAAACATATTTTACAATGAACTGTAAAGTTAAATGGTGGCAACAATTTGATCAGAAAGTCGGGCTGAATGAATTTCTATATATTTGTTATCTGAGTGGTCTCTAAATTCCTTACTGGCTTATTGCGTATAGCACACCAACAAAAACTCCTCAGCCTTCATCACTTCTTGTCTTGTGATCCTCAGCAAATGGCCCTATGGCTCACATGGGGAAGGGTGAAAACAGACTAATTTTGTTACATAACAGGATTACAGTATGAGAAAACAGGCAGAGAATTTTTCCAAACCTAGACTGAAATTAGGCCTGTAAAGCCCTCCACACCAGTGAAGTCCTGCACTGGGGCTGTGTAGAAAGGGCTGTTGTGTACCCACTGTGAAGGGTCCCTACATCAGGCTGGTACTGGGGTTTGAGATGGGAGCATGTTTAAGAGTAGCACTGTCTGTATTTCACAGCTCTGCTGCACTTAAACCATATTACCAGGGCTGCATTTAAGACTGAATTGACTTTCAGTTTTGAATTTCAATAGCGTAAGGCTCTGTTGTGTCCTTGTTACCTCACTCTCCTAATGCAGGGTTCCAATAGCAGCTATAGTCAGACTTGTTCTTAGCGGTGGAGCTCCAATGGGACTGAACTGCCAAAGACCTTGGCAAAGCTGTTGCAGGGAGGCAGTGCCTCCACTGCAATGCTACTGTACCCCGTCCCCACATCCTTTGGGATTTACTGGGTTTCACCCACATGCTTGACATAAGAAAGCAGAAGAAACTCAATGAGATTCCTTTCCTTACTCCCATGTGAGTACAGTATTATCATGTCAGAGTGGTGATCCGACCAACAGTTATTTAAGATTGCATAGTTACAATTGAAAACTCTGTTTCCTCCACAAGTCCACTCTCCTCTTTATCGGGTGACAGATCTCAGCATAGGGGAGAGGTATCTAGGCCTGAATGACCCCATTCCACTTGGATTTTAGGGGGTGACCGGATGGTTGCTCTCTGACTCGAGTGTCCTTAAGGGTCAGTTGTTAGTATCCTTCATTACTAGTGGGCCCAACATTTTCCTCTGCTAGCTTCTGCTCTGTTCTGCTGTTATTATCTTAAGCAGTGACTCATCGTGCACTCAGGAACATGCCAAAGAATGCACTGCTGATATTAATTTTTAGAAGAATAATCATTCATGCGAAAATCTGCAAAACTCTTAGTTTTTGCAAACACTTTAGCATAAATTTTCTTTGTTGTAGAATGGGTTGTGCGTGGATTTTTGCAGGATATGTTTATTGTGGGGAAGTTGACGGTGAAAACATCCCTCATCAAAAAGATTACCCTACAGCTCAGCCAGTCTCTTGATTAAATAATTCCGTGGTTGAGCTGCCACAAGGACCCACTCTCAGTGTTCTTCTGGACTTCCTGAATCTGCAAGAATGGAATTGCTCTCCTATTAATTTTGTAAGACTTTTGGGAGAACTCCTTTTCAGTATACCATCTTAAGGTATAAATGAGGTGATACTTTCCTAGATTTCCCATAAACCTCTTGGAAAGCTCCCTTGACCACTAATGGCCCCTCACAGACCAATGTTCCTTCCACTTCACTGTCCTTCCCCCATATTTCTGTCATTCACTGCCTGTCTAATTTTCTGCCTTTAAACTATAAACACATAAGTTTTGACACATGTACATTGTTTTATCCAAAGCTGGTTGAATTCACTGCAAAGCCTCCTATTAATATTTTATGTATTTAGAATTAGAAAATGTAAGCACACGTAGTTTTCTTCTTGTAAACAATTATTAGACAGGGGAAGATGAGCAGTGGGCAAGGAATAAGAGATGAGATTAGAAGATATCTGCCTGTTTTTTATTTCCAGCAACACAAACATTAAGATGTGTGAGAAAACTAAGTTTTTATTTTGTAGAGGAGATTATATGTATCAGAAGTTAAACATGACTGAACAAAGACCTTTAAATGCGATAATTAACAAAACCATGAGTAATTACTTCCTCATGTGTTGCACATTATTTTTGATAATTCTGTTTTTAGTAAGAAGTTCATAAGGCTGCATTTGGGAAGTCTATTGGGACACCATTATGATGTCAAAGTGAAGTGAATCAAAATGGCAATGCAAATTGATGAAGAAACACTATGATGTTAATATGAATTAATCTTTAAAAAACCAAGGAAAATTATGCACACAAAAATGGGCTTTTAATCATGTTTTTCTTAGGAAAATGGCATATGACAATGACATTGTAAGTTACAGTCCCTGCTGCATATCTGATTCAAACCAGAAGCACACTTTGCTTTAAATTATTAGGTCCCACAGCAGTGGACAATATTTTCCACATTGGACATATTTATTTATACTTGAAATATGAAGTAAAATGTATGAAACAAGTAGGGAGGGAGCAATATATAGTAGCATTTCCTATAAGCGTAGTTTGCTGATTCAACACCTATGCTGTAAATAATTTACAATAATGATGGCTGGATATCAGCAGGTTCATATTGGACACAGGAATTTGGGCTTGACATTTTGATTGTCTCTAATTGTGAAAGATAGTGTACTTTTTTTTCTTTTAATGTATGTTACATTGTAAAATACAGTGGAGAGCTGTTAGTGTTTAATTGTAATCACAGCAAGGTTCATTCTGTTGACTGAGTGATATTCACAAAACAAAGCAATAAAATATTCAGTTTATCCTTTCTCATGATAAAATATAAACTTTGAAGTGCTGAAAAGTGAATTTGGCCTATATTTTTGGCTAAAAACTGTCTTGGTCTTCCCTCCTTTTTGTTTTCCCATGGACTTGTAGCATATGGTGACTACGAGGAAAATTTTACAATGTCCCATACTTCCTAAAAGTTAATGGAACAAAAATTGTTGCTTTCTGAATGAAATTGAAGTGTCTTTCAGCACCTCCAAGTTTCGAAGCCTCTTCAGATTGATCAGAAATTGAAAAGAGCAAAGACCACTCTGCATGTGTGTCCATATCATTTCAAACTATAGGTTGAACAAAAAACATAGCAGAAAATTCTGTTCCATGTATTTTTTTTTGGTGGAGGGGGAGGAGAAACCCTGTCTGTGCTTATAACTTGAAAACTACTAAAACTGCTACTTGAACACTACTAAACTACTACTAAAACTACTATAACTTGAAAACTACTACAATTTCTTAGATCTCCGTGAACTGCAAAACAAGCCATGTAAAAACAAAATCGTTCAGCCATTGTTGAGTTGTAAATGCACAATTTTTCTGACTAGAACAAATGGGACAAGTATACATTTTATTTTACACATGAATAATTCAAAAACATCTGAATGGATTTTGATGAAGAAAGAGTATTTGAGCAGAGACCAAACATTTGTCTAACTGGCAAGTTCATGCAAAGAGGAGTTCATTTGTGTGTGGATTGTCTCTCCTTCTCCATCCTCATCTGACTGCTGTCTTGAACAAGGTGATCTGCCATCCCTGAAGCACCATCTCCCTATTGTCCAGATCCAAATAGTGCCCCATTCACAATGGGAGGGAATGGAGACTGAGAATTCTCATGGGAGAAGTAAATAGACCTAGAAGGATGAATATTATACATCTTCTAGGCCTTTGATGCTGTGATGGCAGGAATGAGGGAAGCAGCCTGGATCTCAAGATAGTGCGTAGGCATGAGGGCTCCACACTGAACTTCCAAAGGAACCCTGGAAATCCACGAGGTTTAGGATGAGACCTGCTCTAGGGAAAACCCTGCTTCCGCTCTCCTTGAAGAAACAATAAGAGGGAAATTCATGAGGAAACTCTGAGATGTCTTCCTCCAGAGTACTCTTCTGTAGATTATATGAGGGAGATAATTCGGGACATGTAACGATTTAGCCAGAAAAATATAAATTGAGAAGGATGAGCGCCACTGAAAAAGAGAGGGGTCTTTTAATAGAAGTTGCCTTAACTTTTACTAAAGCAGTTGCTACCACAGTGTTTGTAAAATATTCACACAATTCTCTGTATACTTCTTTTAATCCTTAACTAATGTATCCCTGCCCATACAGTCATTTGCGTATCTGAAGTATCATACACTTTTTCATGTGCATTTATTTACAGTGGTTTCAGCAGAAGACTGGAAATGTAAATCTGTATTAAATATTTCTTCTACAACTTGCATACCCTTCTCTAGAACTTTGAAGAAATATAGAAGGGAAATAGAGACTGTGACAGGAATTGGATGATGATGATGTAGTTTCAGTTTTGATTCACTGTGACCTTAATGACAGTCTGTCATCCTATTCTACCATGTTAATGGAGCGGAAGAATCTGCCTTGCAAGAGGGAGCAGAAAGTAACTGATGACTCATCACCCTACAGAAACATTGTGCTAGTATCTGCTGGGAATGGAAAGGAGTCCCTTTGAAGATGGTCTACAGTCACATTGTAGCACATCAAATGAGAGGACAGATTCCATGACAACTGGGACTCATTTTAAATGAATTGGATCATTGGGGGTGAGCACATTGCAGTGAGAGAGAAGGGGGCACTAATGGACAGATGTAAGCTTCCCTGATTTAAAAGATCTCTACTATTCCCGGATGAGTGCTCCATTATTGAGTTAAAAGAGCATCTGAGTTGGCTCAACTGAGCAATTTTTATGTATAGCAGTACCTTTAATTCCTTAGAGAAACAGATATTATTTTTACCAGAACAACCTACATAGCACTATCTTCTTAAATCAGAGAGAGGGAACCAGTTGAAGAAGAAAAAAATAAGCTAAGAGGACAATGAACTGTTGAGTGAGTTGCAGTTGCTGTGTAGTAGAATTACAAAAATGTGAACTTTATCAGGTCTGGATGAAAAATAGCGCTAGTGGTAAGTCTGTGTGTGTGTACTCTCCCACTCTTTTGCCACCTTGTCACAGGTGTTAGTGATACACACATTTCAAGTGAACTTTCCTCATCATGGGTGGCCCCAAGCACTAGCGCAGCAAGCGCATGCCTGGGGCAGCAAGCCGCAAGGGGGCAGCCTGCTGGTTGTTGTCAGGGCAGCTGGGACCAGCAGACTTTCCGCAGGCATGCCGCCAATGGCAGGCTGACTGCTGTGCTTGGGGCAGCCAAAAATGTAGAGCCGCCCCAGCTTATTACATTATGTTGCGAAGTGTATTGTGTTTTACTCAAAATGTTTATTTTTCTGCAAGTCCCTCTGTGGATCTTTTGGTTTCAACATTTAATTCTGCTTTTTTGTCTTGCTATTCCCTCACTCTCTTTAGGTGTACCACTAATAATAGTAGAGGCGGTAACAATAGAGACCTCACGATTAATATATATAATCACTAGGTAATTTAAAAGTAATAATCATTGTGTTCTTTGTATGCATTGGTTATTATTTTAAAAATAATGTGGGGAAAGGAAAAAGCTTTTTCTGGCAGTTTATGACTGGATGGAACACTCAGGGGCTCAAGGCTCTTCACCCAGCTGCTCATTAACTGCCAGTGAAATGCCTAATGTGGTATTTAGTCACCATGCACCTAAAAGAACTTAGATTTTCCTTTTTTCCTTTGTATTTCTAGGCTCTCCCCTGGTGCCACAGAGATCAGTTATTCATAGGGAAAGCAGGCTGGATTGCCATTAATACATCCCCTCTTGAAATTTTCTGCTGGGGGAGAAGCAAGTTTAGATTAAAGTCTGAGCTGCAAAGGAATCCAAACAAAAATTATTCCTGCAGGGATGTGCTGAGCCAGCTGATTTCTGGCTGCTATTGTCTCACCCCATTCCTAACGAGTGCCTCTATTTTTGGGGTAACATTAGTTCTTCGAGTGCTGTCCCTGTGGGTGCTCCACTTTAGGTGTTTGTGCGCCCCTGTGCTCATAGTCGGAGATTTTTAGTAGCAGTGCCCGGTTGGGTCACACATGCGTGGTTTCTGCCTTGCGCTGCTGCAGGCAGTTAACCGACACTGTGCAACTGACCCTCACTCAGTTCCTTCTCTACTGCCCTTGGCTACAAGTTGGATCAATCAGCAGCGCCTCACTGCTTTGTAGTTAATTGGTTACAGTCAGTTACTTAGTTTCCTTCTTAGCAGCTACCGAGTGATCCACAAGATCTGGCTGGATGGACCACAGTAATTCTACAAGTATGGTCTCACCAAACCATGATATTCTTACCCCTCAGCATGACCATGTATCCATGAATCGCATTCCCACTTCTGTCTCACCCACTGTCCCAGGACTCGAGCTGTGTCCTGCATCCACAGAAGCTCCATTTTGGAGCATGGCTCCTCCATGGCTCATTGACCTGTTAACCTGTTCAGATGAGGTACAATATATACTTACACAGTTGAACGGAAATGAACTGTTGCCCATACACTCAGAAAGGGAGATTGGTTAAGGCCTGGTGCCAACTCAAATAGATGACTTCCATCCCAGGGACATTACCCTTTATATTGTGTTACCTATTAGAACGCAAATGGTCCAACCTATCCATGAGCTCAAAAAAAATCCATCTACCTACCATCACAACATTCCACCCCAAAGTGGATTATCATCCTGTCTTTATCCATCTACTGACCAAATGTTTCCTCAACAATGAGGACTCAACAATGCCTACCCTGAGCTATGTGAGCCTACTATATCATGGGATCTGAACCTGATCCTTCGGATCATCACCTCTTTCCTGTTTGAACCCAGGATGACATAATCACTGCTTCACCATTCTATGAAAGTAGCATTTCTTGTGGCAATGATATCTGTCAGACGTGTGAGAGCACTGTGGATTTTCATGGCAGATCCCCATACATGGTCTTTTCTGAGGGTAAAGCCTCCCTCAGACCACATCCTTAAACCCCATGCAGATAGAACACATCATACACTTCATAATCTTGATGTTTGGAGGGTATTGGCTTCTTACACAGACAGGACTAAATCCTCCCACAAATCATCCAGACTTTCTATCCATCACTGAATGCTCCAAAAGGAGCACCATCTCTAAACAAAGACTTTCCACATAGATGCATAATCACACAAAACTCTATCATCAGTACAACTGCCAGTCCCTCATGGGGATTCGCTCACGTCCAACCATAGCCTTATCAACTTCTACGGTTTCCCTGCACAATGCACCTATCATGGGCATTTGTAGAGTTGCTGACTGGGCCTCAGCCCATACCTCTAGACAGCACTATGCCTTAGAGCAGTATGCAACTTCTGATACCTCCTTCGGATGCTCTCTACTATCAAAGCTCATGACTTCAACTCCAAAGCCCCTCCTTCCATTGGAGGGCACTGCTCTGAAGTCACCTAAAGTGGAGCACCCACAGGGACAGCACTCAAAGAAGAAGAGAAGGTTACTCACCTTGTGCAGTAACTGACGTTCTTTGAGATGTGTGTTCCTGTGGGTGCTCCACTACCCTTCCTCCTCCCCTCTACTTCGGTGTTTCCTTATTAGTCTGTGCAGTAGAGAAGGAATGGAGTGGCGGTTGGTCGCACAGCATCAGTTAACTGCCTGCAGCAGCGTGAGGCAGAGACCATGCATGTGTGACCCAACTGGGCACTGCTACTAAAAATCTCCAACTGCAAGCGCAGGGGCGCACAAACACCTAAAGTGGAGCACCCACAGGGACACACATCTCGAAGAACGTCAGTTACTGCACAAGGTGAGTAACCTTCTCTTCCTAATGTCTCCAGCAAAAGAGATGACATATATAATTGTGGTGGTTTCACCATGCTGTACGGTGATGGAAGCCACATAAACCTGAGGTAAATTTTGGCCCAAAATATACACTTTGTATGGAGGTCTAAGCACTGTTCTTTTGTTGGGTTTATAATTCTAATGTAAACCATATCTAATTTGTGGGCCAAATTCTATAAACCTCATTCAAATAAAAAAAAAATCAGAGGGAGTTTTGCCAGAGGAAAGACAGAATAAGGATGGGAGGGTTTGGCCCTAAGTGTTCTGTGCCTGTCTTCGTAACAAATGTAATAGACTCTTCTGTTACAAAGGATACATGCACACTTATTGGAGTGAAGCACAAGTCCAACATACACTAACATTTTTTATTGAGCATGTGCCTAATGCTACAGCAACTAGTGGCAAACTTCAAGAGGAGTGGAAGTTTAGAGCACCAGTCCTGCAAGAGGCTTTGCAAAGGGAGACCCCCTGTGCCAACATGGTGCCCCACTGAAATCAACACATGTGAGACCAAAGGTCTCCTTGCAGGACCTAGGCCATACTCTGGACAAAACATGTAGATGATCCGTAACCCATTTTTCCTAATCTTTTATATGCACAACTGCGTTGGAAAAAATAACTGAAACAAACTCTCATGAGACTTCCAGAATTTCCTACTTGTATGGGGGACAAAGCATCCATTTGATCACACTTGATAGAAATATCAGCCCTAGGCTTGGCCAAAGATTCATGCTGCTTTTTTCATCACTAGTTACTGATATTTATCAGTAAAATACCAGTGACCAGAAATCAGTGAAAAGTTTGCAAGTTTCTTTTGGCACAGGCAGGAATGCTGGCAATTTCAAATACATTTTATGAATGTTTTTAATGAAAGGAAAGCAGTCTGAATATACCCTTTCCATGAAAATTTCCCATGTGTTATACATGGTAAACAGGTGACTTTTTCTAATTACAAAATCTGTTCAGGGTATCCACTTAATTATCCCATGACCACTGTTTCATAGCAGTGAGCCATGCTCTGGAGATCACAAACCTTGCTTATTATAATTTCCTCTTAGTGGGGCTTCCTGCAGTGCTGTTCCGATGGCTAGAGTATATTCAAGAACATAGCCAAATAACTGTTCTCTGGCTTGAACAATTGTTAGAATATTATGTACTCCCTGCATTCTTGTAACACTGCTCTACAGCCAAAATGCTTCTGAAATACATGTAGTCAAACTTTACTAATTCTGGGTCACTGAGAACGAAAATGATGCTTAAAATTGTTGATTGGCTCTAGTTTTCAAGATATGCTATTGGGTCAGTATATACGACCTTTGACATGGGAATGGCAGAGGATAAGTGAGTTATAAAGGGAAGGGATCTCAATTTAAACCAGAAATGACTAAAATACATCTTTGACTGGATCTATGAATAAATCTATGACTGGGTATGGACAGCACTTGCTTTTTAGGCAAAACAATGAATGATGCAATCTAAAGCTAGTATTGCATCATACATGATATGAATTGCATCATGTTATTCCTAGAAGTCATGGATGATGCAATCAAAATGAAGCTTACATCACTCTGCTGAACAAATTGCCCTATATCAGCTCTAGAAATCATACAGTGTCGTGCTCTCTTATTTGTCAGTGTTTGATTTTGCAAAGGGCACATTTCTGTTTAGCCAAAGTGAGCAGAGATGCCTCGTACTTGTGTGAACAGTGCAGATAACTTCTGCTATGTTTGTGGTGAAGTGACTTTTGCATCACAAAAGCGCAGTATAACCACTATGGTTAAGAAAGCCTATCACCTTTATTTTGGCTGCAAAATTAGAGAGCAGGACAAGAGGTGGGCCCCACACATATGCTGCAACACTTGTGCAACAAATCTTCGCCAGTGGTTGAACAGGAAAAGGAAATGTATGCCTTTTGCAGTGCCAATGATTTGGAGAGAGCCAACAGATCATACCAGCAATTGTTACTTCTGCATGGTGCCTCCAGTTGGGAAAGGTGTGTCAAAGAAGAAAAAGTAGACTGTGCATTATCCAAACATTCCATCAGCTATAGGCCCAATACCCCACGGAGAAGGACTGCCGGTTCCTGATGCGCCAGAATCATTCTCACTTGAGTCAGACGAGGAAGAGGAAGAGGATGAAACTTCTGGTCCTGAACCATCAATGTTACAGGACCCACATTTTCTCCCATCCTCCTCCTCTGAACCACACCTCATAACATAAGCTGAACTGAATGACCTTGTCAGGGATTTGGAACTACCCAAGAGTAAGGCAGAGCTGTTGGGCTCCAGACTACAGCAGTGGAATCTCCTGGCAGGT
>ML677340.1:15771728-15794040 GCA_007922305.1 Dermatemys mawii
AGCCCATCAATGCTTGCAGACTATTGCTGGACAGTGACAAGAGATGCTCCATTTAATGAATACAAGAGACAAGCCAAGAAGCGCCGAGTAGACACTGAACAGGACTCAACTATGTACATAATAGTTTTTTGCCTTTTGTTTCATAATACATTTTATTTATATAACCCTTCTGCTGATTTTTAAAGTGTTACATAAACAGGATAGGTGAAATATTACCATGTAAAGCAACCATAAACACATGAAAAGACCTAGGTTTACAATGTATGATTAAAACTCTACTATCTACACAATATACATAGCCATAAAATGTAAAAACTTAAATATCTTAGAAACAGTAGCCAATCAGTTGTTTTAATTGTCATATTTGAATTCAGCACATCAAAATACATAATAAATATCACATTTTATCTCTGAAGCAGACGACTTCTAAAAAATTGTAGACCAGTGTAATCAGACACCTATAAGATGGAGTAAATTGGCACTACTGGTTTTAAAGCTTATAGTGTGTTGTGTCATGTCTATATTCCTTATACTTCTGGTTATCTGTACTTGCTCATCTCCGATCTTCATGTCTCAAAATCAGCAGGAGATCTCAGGTGAAATGCTGGCCATTATTGAAATCAGTGGAAGTTTTGCCTTTAATGTCAATGAAGCTAGGATTTCGCCCTTCATCTTTGCTGTGGTGTGCACTGGGGTTGAAACTCATCTCCTCTTTGACATGTGTTGGTTCATCTTGCTCCAGTTTTAAAAAACGTGTAAGACTGTTGTCTCCAATATTGATTACCTTTCCCTTCCATCCCTTCCTTTTCTTCCCCACTTTTATTTTTAAGATCGCCCCCCTCCCTTTGTTTACTTTACACGTATAAGTTTTAAAAGGGTGTTTTTATACTATGTTCAGGTTGTTTAGTAATTTGTTCGTGTTATATTGTACAATACCTCCAAATGCCTTGGCAAGGGTTCACTTTCTCAATAAAATGTTCTACTTTACCATCAGCTAATTTATATATAAAACTTACAACTACGCTCTTACATTGACTAATACCTTACTCCACACCTAATTTCATTGTCTTTCATTCATCCGCTTGTAGAGAAACATGCTGCTCATTGTGAGAGAGGTGATCAGAATATGGTTAATAATGATTCAGAGCCAAATTTTCCTACTCTTACCCATGTAATTCATAGTTTCTCAGCTAACAGTCCCACTGAAGTTGACAGGAAAACATGCAGCACAAAGAGTTCTTCAACAAGAGTAAGAGTGGTGGAATATGTCCACCAGAATGTTTACTCTTTCTCTAAAACCAGGCAGCAGGGCTTATTTCCCCCCTACTTTATATAAATCATAGTCATGTGCAAGTTCTTTATATGGTTATCACTTCCATGGTTATTTCTATATTAAAATACCTGATTATGGTTTAGGGCTGTCAATTGCAAATAACTGAAAAAAAGTAATTGTGATTTAAAAGCCTGCTAAACAAATACCAATTGAAATTTACTAAATATTTTGGATATTTTTCTACATTTCCATATATATTGTATTCTGTGTTGCAGTTGAAATCAAAGTGTGTATTTTTATTAAAAATATTTGCACTGTAAAATAAGTATTTTTCAACTCATCTCATACAAGCACTGTAGTGCAATCTCTGTCATAAAAGTGCAACTTACAAATGTACATTTTTTTGTTACATAACTGCACTCAAAACCAAAACAGTGTAAAACTTCAGAGCCTACAAGTCCACTCAGTCCTACTTCTTGTCCAGCCAATCCTAAAGCAAACAAATTTGTTTACATTTTCAAGAGAGAACTGTTCCCTCTTCTTATTTACAATGTCACCAGAAAGTGAGAACAGGCATTTGCATGGCACTTTTGTAGCCAGCATTGGAAGGTATTTACATGCCAGCTAGGCTAAACATTTGTGTGCCCCTTCATGGTTCGGCCACCATTCCAGAGGACATGTTTCCATGCCGATGATGCTCATTAAAAATATATTATTTGCCCTCAATTACATTTTTTTTTACAGTGCAAATATTTGTAATAAAAATAAATATGAAGTGAGCACTGTACACTTTGTATTCTGTGTTGTAATTGAAATAAATTTGAAAATGTAGAAAACATCAATTACATGAATTGAACTCCTTGGGGGAGAACTGTATATCTCCTGCTCTGTTTTACCTGCCTTCTGCCATATATTTATATTATAGTGGTATCTAAGGATGACCCAGCATATGTTGTTCATTTTAAGAACCCTTTCAGTGCAGAGTTGACAAAACACAAAGATGTGGAGCATGCTGTCAGAATTCTTAAGAGCAACACTCCAGTGCAGAAACTATGGAATCTGAACCACCAAAAAAGAAAATCAACCTTCTACTGGTGACATCTGACTCAGATAATGAAAATGAACATACATTGGTCTGCACTGCTTTGGATTGTTATTGAGCAGAACCCATCATCAACATGGATGCATGTCCCCTGGAATGGTGGTTGAAGTATTAAAGGACATAGAAACCTTTGGAGAATCTGGTACATACATATCTTGTAACACCAGCTACAACAGTGTCACGAGAACACCGGTTCTCACTTTCAGGTAACATAAAGCAGAAACGGGCAGAATTATCTACTGCATATGTAAACAAAGTTGTTTGTCTGATCGATTGTCTGAAAAGGAAGTACAACTGAGTGGACTTGCAGACTCTAAAATTTGACTTTGTTTAATTTTTGAATGTAGTTTTCTTTTTTTTACAGAATTCTACATTTGTAAATTGAACTTTCATGATAAAGAGATTGCACTACAGTACTTAGTATTTTTCAATTTACCTAATACATTTCTTTTGTTTTTTACAGTGCAAATATTTGTAATAAAAATAAATATGAAGTGAGCATTGTACCCTTTGTATTCTGTGTTGTAATTGAAATAAATTAGAAAATGTAGAAAACATCAAATATTTAAATGATATTCTATTGTTTAACAGCGTGATTAATCACGATTTTTTAAATCACTGGGCAGTCTAAGTATGGTTATTAGGGCCATATAAACAGATACATAAATTTTAAAAAATTGACTGTTTGGCTGAGAGGAATGAAAACATCATCATACCTCAAAAACTCATAAGATATATTATCTTTAGCCTGTATGGCTGTGACTGCACTACAAGCTAGAGATGTTATTATTCTCCTACTCACGTACATTCACTCAAGCTCCTATTGAGCTATCATGAGTACAAATAGCAGTGTAACTGCGGTAGCACAAGTAGAGGCATGGCTGAGCTGGGTGAAGTACATAGCCATGTGTTTCGGGCAGTTTTGAACTCTGTATAGCTAAGCCACTCTTCCATTGTTACTACAGTCTTATTTATACTTAATAAGAACTAACGTGAGTATGTGTACATGAGCAGAGGAATCATACCCCTTGTAGCATAGACAAAGCCTTAGTTTAGCAGTGGACAAACCAAAATATTGTAAGGGTGGCCTTGAAAGTAAAATGTTGACTATCTCGACAAATTCATTTTCTTTTGTAACTTTGAGATTTAGTATCGGAGTGCCATCATCCTAAGTGATTCCTATCCCCTGAAGGGCAATTACCCTTCATGGTATTGTTCCCACATATTAATCAATATAATAGTACTCGTATTGGGCTGGGCATGGGTTTTTATAAGCAATAAATGCAAACTGCCGTCTGTATATATATTTTTTCCAAAGTAAGCTCTTCCTTGGCCGCATTACTAGTCTGTTATTAGGAAGATAGTCATTGATTACAGGTGTTTTAGCACCTGCTTTGAGATGAATTTGGGAATTATCGCCCTCCTATGACTTGAGGAAAAACAGCTTTAGTCTTGATATTTTTCTAATAATGATGCTTGGCAGCCAACTTGAATTATTATACCACAGCCATGACTGCTGATGGGTTCATTGAGCACAGTCAGTATACAGAGCAGTCTATCTGTCAGACCATCTCCAATGGGGTCTCCAGGCAGACACACACCCAGGAGCTGGAAAATCTGAAGGCTGTAAATTAATAGTTCATGTTGCATGCTATGAAAAGAAGCACACTAGGGGTTAGACCAACTCTGAATTTAATGCTAATTTATGGTTGCATTCTGTGTTGTGGAAGCCTGATAGGATGGATATGAAAATCAAATAAAACAATGGTATTGAAATTTCCCAAGATCACAATGCCATGCCTTACTGGGGACCAGTAGATATTGTTACTTAATATTATTACAGAGATTTAGCAAAACAGCTGGAAGGCAGAGTACAGAGTAAATTTTTCTGTGCAACTTATTGATAAAACATTCCTGCAAACATTTAGGCTGTGAATTGGCAAACACATTTACAGGGGGATTTTCAAGAGGTTGAGGGCAGCACTTGGAATGAAAAGTGAGCACTTGTAAGAGGCCATGCTTAAAATCTGTGGAATTCTCAAAGCTAAGGATGGGTAACAGACAGAGCTTAAAAAAAGGAATCTGTCTGTTCATCCATATAGAAAGCGCCTGTCCCTTGAGGATATGGTACTCTGCCACCGTGGCAGTGGGGTGGGAATGCAATATGTGAAATGGGCAGGCATTGAGAGACCCACCATCTGGGAGGGGAATTCAGTCAGTGGAGACTCTTTGTGCAAGGTTTCTCATGATTAGGACTTGGGTGACTGCACTATCATTCCAGTTTTTGACTTGTAGGGCCATAGTTCACGATTCGACAGCTCCCCTCATCCAACCACACCAAGGCACAAGATGATTTTCACCTGTCACAGCACCTGCTGTCTTTATGTAGTTTGGCGCAATAAAAACCCAGCCAGAAATGCCCTGTTCACAGGTGAAGTTCCCTAAGGGCTTGGTGCTGGTGGTTTGAGTTAGTGTTTAAATCTATATTGATTAGACTCTGCCATCTGCTTAGTGGCAACAATTTAAACATTTCCTCCAGGCTCACTTTGTATCATGAGATTGAAAAGACATTTGCAGGCCTATAATGAAAAGCAGGCTTACCAAATGCATGGCAGAAAGCACATGAGCTTGGCGGGCTCATTCATCTGAGTTCCCAAACAGTCACTCACAGCTCCTGTTATATTAAGAAGTGCTGTAGAATGACAATGGATGTAACTATGTGCAGTCTACATAAATATGAGTGTGTGGCTGTGGGCAGTTTTCTTCATTTCAATGACCAACAATTAGCAAGATAAAAGGCTCCAAAAGAAGCTGGTAAGATTACAAGTGAAGAGGTTAAGTGATTGATACAATAGACACATTTCTAGGGTTACATAAAACCACTTTCTCTTCAGCTGTCGGGTTTAGCCTTTCCGATTGCCAAATGTATTTTTCTCCATTTCCTTAAATTTAGAAAATGAAGCATGAAAAGAAATGACACACTGCTTTTCATGTTCTCCGTGGTGTTTGTCATTCAGGATTATGGTTAACAGATGGGTCCAATGTTTGTGGCTAGGGTGCCTCTCCCCAAGTAACAGGGCAGTGGGTGCTGTGTGCTTGATAGCACCTTAGGCTAGGATAGGGTGACCAGATGTCCCAATTTTAAAGGGACAGTCCCGAGTTTTGGGCCTTTTTCTTTATAGGCTCCTATTACCCCTTGCCCCTGTCCCGATTTTTCACATTTGCTGGCTGGTCACTCTAGGCTAGGATAGCCCTTGAGATAAAAAATCATAGTAAGCAAAGGTCTTGTTAATGTTGCCTCCTCTTCATCTGGCCTTTTTAGTGAACTGAGATCAAGCATTCCCATCCTATCCCCCAGAGTACAACAGCAAACCAAGAGCCCTGGCCTTCAATACTCCACAGTTCAGTGCTTCATTCCTGCCATCAATTAGAACAATGATTGGATGTGAAATAGTAGCAAAGGCTATTACAAATAATAGTGTGGTTTATCTTCCACAATGATGAGTGAGTAATAAAACTGGCAGTCACCCAAGCTGTATTCTCCCTTTCAGCTTTTCAGCTTTCCTCTCCCAGCCCACATTTGCCAGAGCAAAATCTAAACTTTGCAAGGAGCAAATACAGCTGTTGCACCCAGGTGTGGGATATCTTAACTTGTCTAGGACAATTTTTATGAGAAATGTAATAAACATAAAACCAATGGGGCTATATAGAAATTCTTCTAAGCACCTACAGAAAGTAATAGAGTGGTGTCACAGGGTGTGTCTGCTCTGTAACCGTCTCGTTCCCTCCCTGCCCCGCTGACCTAGTGTGGTGCTGCAGGCACTCCTGACTTAGTATGCCTTCTTTCAGCTCCGCCCCCTCCCCTCCCCGCTTTAAGTCTCCCCTCCTTAAGGTCAGGAGTCTCTGGGGGCTCCTCTGCCTTAGAAGAGTTTCTCTGTCTGAATCCTTACATACAATTGGGCTTGAATGGCCTGTTATCACTTCCAGCTGCTTAATATTCAGTCTACTGCTTGTCATGGTGACTGGTAGCCTGGATCCAGATTCCCCTTAAAGAGGGCAGCAACCCTGTGACAATACAGAATTTTTAAATCGGCTTCTATCTTTCACTGTACATTCAGTATGCTGGTTTAAAAATCCTTTAGAAAGGTCATCCTCTCTGAAATGCTGTAGAAATTTTCCATAAAGGACCCTGCATGTCAAATTAGATATGGCTCACAAGAATATCTGGCTGTCTCATTATTTTGTTGACAAATTTCTTTATTTTAGTTTTTTTTAATTCAGTATGTTGTGTGGCCCTTTCTTGAGCATAAACTTCTAATCTGATCTGCATTTACAAATCCTGGGTGCATTAATTGAGCACTGTTAAAGGAAGAACTGAGTAAATTACTGAGCAATTTACTCATTTCTTTCATGATTTGGCGGGATTTACAAAGCAACTGAAATGGAAGGCTAGTTTTCATCTTTTGCATTTGGAACAAATGTGGCTACATATCCCAGAAGAGCTGAACTGAGCTAACTCATTTCAAAGAGATCACTGTGAAGTAGTCACATGATATCTGTAGCAGTGCAGTGTCAGTTTCAGTTGCTAAAATAAATTGTTTTATTTTGCATGAGTTCACATCTTCTGTGGCTTGGAAAGCAAAAGTCAAGGAAAACTACTGTTTTTGAACCCAAATTACAAATACATGGGAAGAATGGGGGTTTACTGTGCACTACTCCCATGTTTACAAACCTTACTTTGTTTTGGGATGATTATCAGGTCTGTAGTTAAACATGATGACTTTCATTAGAGAAGCTCTGTATGCATCTCCAGTGCCAATGGTTCTGTGTTTGGCCTAGTGATAGTGTGAAAGTTATCCTGTTCCTTTACCAGTCCACATTTAATGACCAGAGCTATTGGAGATTTTTTGTTTACTTTTAAAATAACATAAGTTTATTTGTACTGCTCAGCTGTATTACTTGAAAGAAAAAACAAGTCCATGAGGGAATGAATTCTGAGGTTTTTTGCAGGGTGTGATGCAATATAACACTCTGCTAAATGAATTTTTGTCAAAATGTCCTTGTGATGGGGTCAACTAATCTCGCAGGAGTGCCTTGTATCAGGTGTGTCTGTTCTCTCTGTTTTTTGGTGCTGTCTGCTGGCAGTTTCGTTTTGGGTGGGTTTTCAGTGACTCAGTTTTCAGTTGTGCACAGTTGATGTGTGAAACAAAACAGACTGCTGCTAGAGTCAACAGTCCGACAAGGTCTATCTCAGTACCCTCAGTGGTACTGTCTTTAAGTTCACCTCTTCCTAGGCTCAGTCCCTCATCAATCCAATAGGGGCAATTCCTGTACCTTGGTTGGTCTTCTGCAGCCATCACTGGGCTAATTCTCAAATACTCCCTGCTCTGGAATGGAGCCTGCTCCCAGGGCTTCCTTCCAAGAGACTCTGCACTCTATAATCAGCCTCAATTGACCACAGCTCTCCAGCTGAGTTGCTGTTTCAATTCAGTTCATTCCCTCTCCTGGGTATTAAAATTAAATATATGCTGACCTCTTTGGGTTCTTCAGCCCCTTCCCAGGAGTATGTAAACTCATTTTTCTGAGCACTCGGCCATTTCGCCTGTGCATCCTTCCCCCACTGCTACAGGTCCTGACCCAGGAATCCTATAAATAGCAGCCATGTGCTATGATCTTTTAATTATTTGCGGGGACTTCTGTTCCCTGGGCCACTTTCCATGCAGCCCCTTCAGCTTCAGCCTCACCCTTATATCAGGGCTCTTTTGGCTTGTGCCCCAGCAATCATCTACTGGTCCTATTTAGCATCTGTTCTGCCTCTGGTACTGCAGCTCCTTCAGTCAGCCAGGAGCACTGTCCTTGCTCCTCTAACTCTAGACAGCAGGAGCCTCTGCTCTGCTCCCACAGCTCCTTTTAGCTGGGTCTGCTGTATTCTGATTGACTTCTCCCTACAGCTTCTCTCTGATGGGCTGTTTTCCCTGCAGCCACTCTCGGCAGCCTAGAGGACTCACCTCTACTGCTCTTTCTGAAGCAGAGTGTGGTAGGCCTCCAGTAGGGGACCTCAGGGCCTGTACACTATCACAGTGCTTCATACTCAACTTTTCCTCACCTGAAATGTCAGCCTGATCAATATCTGCTATACATAACTAATTATGCAAATGTTAAGATGGAGGGTGAAGTATAGGGAAGATTTTTCTTTAAAAATGCAACTGACAATTTACTTTTTTTGGAGCCTTTTGTAAATAAGACTTTATAATGGGATTTCCAATCCTGACCAAATCATTTTTTAAAAAAACTAAGATGTCTCACATGCAGCATATTTGTAAAAAATAAATGTTTCAAATGTAAATTGTGCACATTGTTTTTAATCATTTTAATCTATACATAAATTGGTACCCCAATGAAATGACAATATAGTGAGTGAGTCTGTGGGGATAGGCTGCAGATTTTATGAGTAAATATAACATTTATACCAAACTTTAACATTTTAACAATAAATACCCCCACCTCTTTGAAAATCAGCTTAATGACAAGATCTTTCATCTGTTGATCACAAAACACTTTCTAACCAAACTTTAAGTCTCTCAACTCCAGTAGTTTTTACTCACATTTTATTCATTGGGAAAACTGGACAGAGAAAGGTTACAATAAATGATTCAAACTCCTTCAATGAGCTGTATTAATATAATACATATTATATCACATGGCCAATTAAATGTCTAGATGGAAAGATTAACATAATCCCCATAAAAAGAAAGAATTTGGAATGAAAACTAGGATTTCTGACCCCAAAATCCCCTGCCGTTCAACACTGTCTTCCAGGTGAAAAATTCTGCATTTGCAGATCCACCTGCCAAGGGAAAGTACTTCCTGTGCCATTAAAAGTATTGGAAACAATTAAAATCTGGAACTCAGACAAACCATTTTTTAATATGGATCCAATGTATTCATATAAGACACCAATCTCCCTTTTCCTCCCTATCCTTCTAGTATAGTGGCTGAACTTCTGTTAGAAGGGGGAGAAGACCAAGAGATCTGCTGCCATCCATGTCAGGCACCAATATTTTCAAATAATTATAGAAGCAGAGGAACCATATTGGATGAGAAGTTCTAAAATTTCTTGCTGTAATTTGGGGCATAAAGTTCAAAAGAGATTCTTTTTTTTAAGTTTAGGAGCTACATTCTGCTCTTACCTGAGGCACTGGACCATGTTGCCAGCACTGTCTGGCATAAGAGGCCTTTGGCTTTGCAGGGCAAGATGGAACAGTCCACATGTGGTTCTGTATCTAATCAGTCTGCTACTGATGGCAAAGTACAAGCTTTTTGTAGCTGGCATCAGAAAAAAGTGAAAGCAGCTAAACATAAAAGTGCCCGCTGTTGTTTCAGAGCCCAAGCTGAATGAGATGCAAAAAGAAAGCGAACAGAACATAGGGAAGGTACATCAGAGAGAGGGCCATCAGGAAACCTGTTCTGGCTCACTCATTTGCAGGGCTCCTTTCCAGGAATAAGTTACAAAAGCCTTGAGGCTATTGTAAAGTATGCCAGATGACTGTGTTCCCCTGGGGCCCACACATCAGCTGACAGATAATCAGAAGAAAGGGCCCTCTGGCCTGGCCTTGCCCCATTTTTGTCCATACACTTGGGCTGAACAGAGGTCAGGCTGGAAGAGATTCTGGGCATTCTACTAGTTGAGAATTCCTTTCAAATGGGAATCTCTGTGGTTGCTTTTTGGCCTCTTTGTGATGCCAGAGAGGCTCAAAGGGGCATAATGCACTAGAGACGATCAATATTTTCACGATGGGATGGAGTACCCTTTTAATGGAATCCCTGTAAATGTTCAACTGATTTCTGATCCCTTTGTACTATGACAAAAGAAAATTGTCTTGGCTGAGTGATGATGCTCTGAGAAATTCTCTTCTATTTCCTATCAGGCCCAGACTAAGTGGCTCAAACTTAGCAAGTCATGCTTTTCAACTGAAACCCAGTGAGTTCAGTGATAAATCATTCTGGGAATTCATCTCAGGCTCGATGTGAGTCAAAAATGAGTTCTCAGTGGGATGGCAAAATAAATGATGCTTGGTAAAAATGACCCTGAGGGGAAAAAAATGCTAGATGCTCATTCCCAGAATGGGGAAATCAACTAAATTACTTGTGAAGATTTAGAGTAAATCAAAGACAAGTAGCTTGACCAGTGCTTTGTAGAGAAACTTTCCTTTTAAATACCACAACTGCTTTAAATACCACAAATGCTTAACTTTAATTGGAATTTTGTGCATGATTGTGCATAAACCCCCTATATATTGAGAAGGGGGAAACCACAGGCCCTCCACATGCTGGTACTCCAGCATCATAGGGGGAGAATGCAGGTGTCACTTTAATGTGTGCCAACACTCTGCATGTGGTAATGTTTCATTTTTGTTTCCTCTGCACTGATTATGAATAAACTATACTCGTATCGTCATTTAGGAAGTGTGACTTCTCTTATATTTAATTGCTTCCCTCTGCAGTTTGCATGGAAAAGGTACATCTATTAGTTGGGGGTGTAAACGAGGACAGCTCTATGAAAAATTGGCTAGTAAATATCCACTACTATACAAGAACAGTTTCTAGCTGGAGGTGATTTCTAAATGAAAATATCTCCTGTGTCAATGTAATAGGAAAACAGAATAAATAAACTAATAGGCCCGAACCTCAGCTGATGTAAATAGATGCAGTTCCTCTTACTTCAATGGAGCTCTGCCCATTTACACCAACCAAGCTTCTGGCCCTAAACTTTTGCTCTCTGCCTTCCCGCTCTTGTAGGCTAATTACTTCACTAAAGATGATCACTAATGCAACCACTACCAGACTGTTGGTGCACTGGGGTAACATCAAAAGTGTCTAAGAGGCTTAGGAGTCTAAATCCCATTTTCAAAAGTGACTTTAGTTTCCCAGGGAGAAGCAAGTCATCCTCATAGGCTAGAAACGAGGATCATTTTTGTTTTCTGTCCATCAAAGCCATCATATAATATTTGACTTATTAATCAGCCATTATGGGATCTAAATCCATTGGGACAAATACTGTTTTCATATACACAAATTGTAAATCTTGTTTAATTATTCAGTGGAGCTACCAAGGATTTACAGTGGTGTATTTTGATCCTGATCTCAAATTACTAGGAACATATACATAAACCAGTACTGTTTTGCTACTTGATGATTTTTTCAGAATATGATTCTACTTGTTTTTGCAGAGAAATTACACATTGATTTTTAATTGATAAAACACATATTAGAAAACATTGAAGTTGCAATACTTTTATGTGCTCAGATACAACTAGGAGGATGTGATTTCTGGAAGAGAGAAACTCCAATAATAATTATTACAAGCCAAAGAGCAAGTTTAGCTATTGGTTTACACAATTCCTGGGGCTGATTCAGTTGGACTTCTGATTACACACAGCCTTCCAATACCATTAATCTGTCTGACACGATATGCAAAAACAAAGGAAAAGGTTCTTTTGCTAATGTCTAAGGTTATTGTAATAATATGATATCTCAAATTCTGTTAATAATTTTGACATGAAAGTTCTCTCCTCATATAACTGGTTTGGTTTGGTTTTATGTAGGTTGACAGCAAAGCTCCTCTGTTGATATTTTTTGTATTACTGTAGTGCTGAGGAGAGCTATGTATGGATCAGCACCCCATAGTGCTAGGTGCTATGCAGGCACAGATGGTCTCTGCCTTGGAGAGCTTGCAGTCTAAGTATAAGACAAGAGACAGATACAGTCAGATTGTCAGAGGGGTACAGGAAACAATGAGACAGTATTGGTCAGCATGACAGGCAGCGATCTCAGCACACCACCGACCTAATTATTGTGAAAGTTATTATTGTAGGAATCGCAACAAAGGGAGGGATTTAAGGAAGGATATGAAGGAGAATAATGAGGGAGCTTTGCAGATATTTTAGAGAGAGTTTCTCCCAGGTGTGAGAGGCAGCATGAGTAAAAGTATGAAGGTGTTTGCAAATGTAAAACATAGATGATGGAGGCTAGGATCATGGGCTGATTACAGGTCAGCCTGTCAATAGTGATAGGTAGATGATACATAAGGTGAGGATAGTTTTTGAAGGGCCTTAAAAAATAGACAGAGCTTTTTTTTTTTTTTTTTGCTGCCATGGAGAAGAAGCACAAATGTTGGGATGGAGAAAGAGGGATGATGTGGTCCGATTGATGAGCTCGGAAAATGATCTTTGCGGCAGCATTATAAGTTACAGGCCTGGTGGTGGTGTCCACAGTAACCAAGAAAGAAGTTGAGGGTAGAGCTTGTGGTGGGGAATTTAGAAGCTCTGTTTTAGCCATGTTGATCTTGAACTGATGGCTGACAACTATGCCATCAGGCAGGCCAATAAGGGTCTGGAGGTAGAGAAAGAGACTTCGGAATCATCAGATAGAGATGGCAATTGACTTTGTGTTTGCAGATGAAATTACCCAATGATTGGGTATAGAGGGGGAAGAGAAGGAGTCCATAGAGGCCTCACAGAATGTTGGAGGGCAATGAGGAAGATCCTCTTAAAGAACATATTGAAGGAGTGTTAGAAGTAGGAGGAGAACCAGGAGAGGACTGAGTCTCAGAAGCCAGGGAAGGACAAGGTTTCAAAAAGAAAAATCTGTTGGACAATGTTGAAAGTAGCTAATAGGTCAAGGAGAATGAGGACTAAGTAGTGGTTCTGAGATTTGCTAGGAAGAGGTCATTAGAGAATTTGGCAAGAGTAGTTTTAATAGCCTGCAAGTGGAGGATCCAGACTAGAGAAGATCTAGAATGGAATTGGAGAAGAGGAACTTGTGACATCAGTTGTAAACAGCATATTCAATAAACTTAAAAATGAAAGGAAGAGGAGAAATGAGTTAGCATTTGGGGAGGGAAGTGGGTCAAGAGTGGGGTTTTTGAAGACAGGAGAAAACTAGAGCTATGCAATATCAAAAATAGACTATATTTTCATGTTGTCTTTGACATGTGACTTATACATCAGTTTCCTATTGAAAGAAATTGGTGTGACAGCCAGAACCAATATCTTGGATATGAATTCTACTGAACATGGGGATTTGAAACTGAATCTGTCTTACCTGAAGTTCAGACAGTTCTTCCCATTGTAGGAAAAAGTTTGAACTGTGAAATCATATTCACGACAATATCAGTGTCTATGATATTCAGAAATCACCCAAGCAAGCAGTTGCTGTGGGGTTTTGTGTCAAGGGCGGGGCAGGAAACTAGCAAAAACAGAGAGGGGAAGGCAGGAGAATGTGTCTTAAGTTGTAGGATTCTGTTTGTGGATTGCATGCTAAGAAAGTACAGCTTGAGACAATTAAAGGAAAGGAGATGAGGAGAAAGATTTGCCATGGCTTAAACAGAAAACTCATATCATACTGTCTTTTCCCAGCCTTGCCTTGCCTCACTAGCCTCTTTTCCAGGGATTCAGGAGCAGCTGATTAGTGTAAAGCTGCCCAGGTTACTGGTTGCCAGTTATATATCTCCACTTTAACAACGAGGAGTCTGGTGGCACCTTAAAGACTAACAGATTTATTTGAGCATAAGCTTTTGTAGGTAAAAAACCCCACTTCTTCAGATGCATGGAGTGAAAATTACAGATATAGGCATAAATATATGCAGAAGAGTTCTGTATACCTCGAAGGCTTGTATTGTTCACCCACAGAATTTGGTCAAATATAATAAAATGTTATCTCACCCGCTTGTCCCTTCAGTTTGAAGCAGTAAGCTAAATTTTTGCAGTTTTTTATCCAAGTAGCTGAGAACCTTCAGCTCAGTTTGATGTGGAGAGAACCAGGTCAGGAGTGATTTAAATTAAATATTAAGGAAACATTTCTATCTGGTAGCGATTGGGTACCTTGCTTCAGGCACTTGAAAAACATAACTAGAAAACTCTGGAGACCTTATTCTCCTAGTTTACACCAGCTTTAAACTGTTGTCATTCCATTGCTTTAGTGGAGATATTCCAATTTACGCCAATGTGAGAAGAATCAGGCCCAGAGATTGGGAACCAGGTTTTACAGTTGCAAATATAGTGAAATTTTGCGTTGGGCAAATCATATGTGGATAAATTTCACTTATTGTGTGATATGCTAATTTTCACAATTGCTTGTGGAAATTTCAGGTTTCACATGTAAAGATTCTAGAGATACACATGTTCAGAACTATCCAAAGGGTTTTCTGAACTGTTTTACCTTATTTCTTACAGTAGCTACTATATATTGTATCTACTTAATGCAACACAAGTATATGTGTGTTTTGTAAAATAAAATAATGTTGTTCTTGGATTCCATCCCCCATCCCCATGATAGGAATCCAGCAGCATAGATGAAATAAGTATATGGGAAGCACTCTATTTTTAAAATCCTCTAAAAACAGAAAATAAGTAATATTTTTATCTAGTCAAATTACATTGAGCTCAACCTTTCAAAGCTTAAAATAGGTTCAGTTTAAGAAGCAGATTTTTTTCCCATATTTTCTAATTAATTTTGAAATATGCAGAGATCTTATAAGTTCATATCTGACATACATAACTTTACTGTATAGTTTTAAGATCAATTAAAATAACTAACTTTGAAATAAAAATTATCTATAATGGAATATTAAAATGATTTATCAGTGATCCATGGCTAACCCATACAATTAAAGAGATGCACACGTGGTATAAGGATGAATACTCTTCCAATTTTAATCTTATAAACAATACTGAATGTTGGGATTTTTACTGATGTTTTTTAATATGATCATGGTTGCTGCCCAAGTTAAAAGTAAGTTATTTCCCAGACACTAAGTTGCTAGGCTAAAGACAGCAATCTGCTCTCACTCCTTCAATCAATGTTGATAAAATTATATTTTAAAAAAGTTTATATTTCAGTGTTTCTGTTTCTTGTTATTGAACTGTGTTTTTCCCTGCTTAGCTGGCAGTAAAGCAGGCTGGTATGTTACCTAATTGCCTTAATCCACATTGTCTGTATCATCAAAGTATGATGGTACTGTGCTTAACCATTTGGACCATACAGTAGATCATGTTTTAATACTTTGGTCTGCAGACAGAGGTGTGCTAAAACTGCAAAACGTGTGTCTTGTTTCCAAACTGTCACATGTTGGAGGGTTGCAGATTGGAGATTGGATTCAGCCCTAAGCCTAGGGATAGAAAGCAGCTAGGAGAGGAAGATCTGGATTTGAGCTTGGATTCTGAATGCTTTCAGTATTAAGAGGTGTTCCCCACTCTCTTAGGATTTTTGTCAGACACTGCTTTGCTACAGCATAGGCCAAGAGCCATAATGGTATAAATTAGTGAGAGAGGACCAAATTCAAGCCCAGATATTGATTCTGCATAGTGCATTGCATTGGAGCATGAGATTGTTTTAGTGGAAAGTGTAAGGCCAACTATGTGCACAAGTAAAGCAAAAGTTTTATGCCCCTTATGCACCTGCTTCCTTACTCAGAGAGCACCAGGATATCAGCAGATAATGGGCATGTCTGAGGAAACATCAGTTGATGTGAGCTCCTTGGCCTACATATGAAGTACTTAAATACTCACTTTGACTTTACTCCTGCTATTTGGCATGAGTAACTTAGTGGCTGTGCTGCAGCACTGTAACACACTATCAGGTTTAATTAATGAATTTCTTTTTCTTTGGGTGAAATATAAATGATGAATTTGTGATGTACTTCCAAGTGGGTTTGAAGTAACTTATTAATATGTATATAATATACTAGATCAGTGCTACCAAATAAGTAAGGAATCAGAATATTAAAAAATCCTCCTGTGTATCCTTCCTGCTGAAGTGTTTTATAAAACTAGTGTACACAGGTTCACTTCATTGCTCATAGAAATAAAACCACCTTGGGGGCAAAAAATGTGTTCCATATTTAGAAGTGCACAGCACAGCTCTCTGGGCACACCAGGCTGTTGTGCAAGGATCCAAATGCTGAATCCAATGTGTCGCTAAGCCCCCTGTAACAGGTTGGGACTCACTACCATGTGCCTCCTGCCAGATAGTCCAGGAATTAGCTCAGTTCACGGCAGAGTGTCCTCCGCTGTTGGTGTCCCGTCCGTCTCTTGCTCTTTGTTGCCCTCTGTTGGCATCTGGACATGCGTGGCTCCTTGCGTGCAGCGTCCTCTTCAGGGCATCATCCTCTGGCAGTACCCCCAAGTCCACACTCACCCCCTTCCGGGGGTGGGGTTTCAGTAGTCCTTCAGCCCTCTAGCTGCAGTGGCCAACCACCCCCAAGTCGAGCCCCTTCTGGCAGGGGTTGGGGGTAGCCCACCGAGGCCACTTCAGCAGCCAGGTGCAATATGAAGGGGAAAGGGGGGGACCCAAGTCCACCCTCTGCTCTGGGTCCCGGCCCAGGGACCCTTTGGCAGCAGTCATGCTGCCCTCCTTCTCTCCTGTAGTCCCTTCCATTCTCCCTGGGCTACTTCCCCTGTGGCCCCTCTGCACCAGATGGCCCTTTCCTCAGGGCCGGCAGCCTGACAGGTACCCAGGCTGGAGTTCCCTTTTGCTTCCCTGGGCCTGCCCAGCACTGCGCTGTCCCTGGTGCTGCAGCTCATCTCCCAGGAGCTGGACCCTCCCCCTTGAAGGTCCAGGAGAGACTGACTGCCTCTCTCATGGGCAGCCTTCTTATAGCGCCTAGCCGGTCCCCGATTGGCTGGCTACAAGCTTGGCTCTGATTGGCCCACAGTAGGCCCTTTTCTTATTGGCTGACAGCCGATGCAGCCGCTCTTGCCTATGCTTGCCCACTCTGGCATGGGAGTGGGGCAGCTGCCCCACTACACTCCCTGTATCTTGATGAGTGACTGATCACCGTTCCTAGTTTGGGTTTCTCAAGGGCATTCTTAGATACACCCCACCATGTATGACACCCCTCTTAGCAGTGAGGCTTGCACCCTGGACTTATCCCTCCCAAACCTCCCAGTTGCTTATTTCCCTTTGAAGCCCATCTGGATATGGGAGCTGTGGTTTCCTAGTTAACACTCTTTCAGGGGCTATGTGCCAGGAAAAGCAATGAAACATTGGCTAAGCAGAGGATTTTCTTACTTTCCAGCCCCATCCCCTTTGCCTTAAACTGGTTTCTGTGAATAGATAATCCACGCAGAGCTCCTGCTAGCAGAAACCCTATTCAAGAGAGCCACTCAATACTGACGACCCTTTGATCGCTTTGTCACAGCTTTCCAGGTATAACTTCCTCCTACATGTCAAGCTTCTGTACAGAATGGATGATCTAATTCACAATGACTATAACAGTTACAAATAGTGTTCATAAAACCAAATGGAATCCTTATTTGGACACAGACCTATTCCCCAAACTGTCACAAGTAATATAAAACAATTCAGCAGAGAAACAGAAGACCTTAGTCAATTAAAACTAAAAGGGAAATTTTGGTAGATAAACTATAATTACCCTACCTAGGATTTGTCTCAAAGGCCAGTGCTAATTCTTATGTTGGTGAGTGCTTTGTGATATGCAAGCACTAATGGTGTCTGAGCCTCACTTAGTCACTTCTGCCTATTTTTAATTGAAAAAATCTGATTTAATTTGGCTTTGGTAGCAAAAGCTTTCTCTTCCTATCACTGCTTTGACTTCTTCAATCATGTTGTTGTTGTCTGACACAACCCCCTATCTCCTGTTTTAATTCTCCTTCTAAATATAGGTAAACCCACCAATATGCCAATTTTTATCGCTTAACTGCAGATTTTGATTTTGTTATTCGGTGTTCCTCCCTTGTATGATGTTCATTATCTTGACAGCATGTGCTCCCTCCCTCTTCAAGTTCTCCTTGAGCTTCAGCAATGTTGATCATATTAATATTGATACAGCCAGGGAGAGTATGTGACAAGATACAAAATGTGCCCTGTTGCACAAATTTCATTTGCTCTCAAGGGGGTAGGGACGAGGGGATCAAGCTAAACAGAGACTACTTTTTTTCTTTTGTTTTTATATATAATTAACTGAAAGTATTTTATATGCAAAGTTTCTCTCAAAACTGTAATGCTAGAATTTTTTATCAACATAAATATTTTTGCTTGAATAACTCTACAGTTTGACATTTCATAACTACACTTCAAAGTGAATTGCAAGCATAGAAGAATATACCTTCATGCTGTAAATAATGCTTAGGAAGTGTACAAGAAATAAAAAGGAGAATTAAATAGAATTATTATGTGTAATACTGATGGGTATTCTCATCTTAAAAGCATATTGTTAGTTCTTCAGCATATGCTTTCAACATTCTTGAAAACAGCCATAACACTCTGTTTCTGAGAGCTCCGTTATTAGGGCCCTTGTGAGAAATGCAATTTACAAAAGCTAAGAACATCAAAGCTAGGCTTCACCAATGTATTTTTATATAGTTTAAAAGAGCAAGAAAGAATGTTAAAAAAACTATAGGAAAATGGTTTTACTTTTCTGACTTTGTAGCAGAATAATGTCACCATATTAAAGAATCTATCAGATTATACTTCAGTAAGGTTTGTTTTTCAGGATTGTTGGTCAGAAGTACAACACTAATGGAATGTCATAGATTGAAAAATCCATTCATATGCTATTGAATGAATAAAAAATAATATTTCTCATAGATCTAGGCTTTTTTGTAGTGTTCTCTTAAATCTATGTCACTTCCCAAATGGGAGAGCTTTGTGGAGCACCAGTGAAAGCACCATTTCAGGCTATCTTTTCAAAAGTATTTGATACCCAACATGAGATGCTCTTTTGAAAATTAAAACATCTATTTTTCTGATTAAATGGGACCTGAACTCTTCTAAAAAATCTATCCCTTACTGAGTAGTTGTTGCAAGTATCAGTCAATTAATTATCAAAACTATGTTTAGAAAGATTGTAATATGAAAATTGTTAGCTATAAATCACTTTTTAAGATTAAATAAAGGCCTAAAGTATAATCCCTCCACCCTTTTCAAGTTGTTTTGTGCATTTTGTATCACTAATTCTGTTTTTTAGAGCCTACTGAAAACCCTAATCATCAATGAAATAATTTCTACTTATAGTGCTTTGTTGTTGAATCTGTCAGGGCCTGGTGCCATTTTCGATGCAGGGCTGTGAGGTCTTTTTATTGCCTCTCAGACCACAGTATGCTAATGTAATTCCAGTAATACTGTACATTATACAGAGTGTGCCATTCCACATTTGAATTTGCAGCTTATACATCACCTCAGTGTGATTTTATTTAGTCTATAGCACTTGATCCAATTGAAACTACAGCATCACAGGTACTGAAACATGATTATTTATAGAATTTTGCTTATAAAATTGTGATGAAGACATATATAATGTTCATCACTTCAGCATTTGGATAATTTCATTAAGTTTCATCTTATTTTATTTGAAAGTTTTCTAAATTTTTAATGGTGATAGGGTAGGATCACACTGAAACAGGCTTTAATGTTAACATTTCTGTATCTTGATAAGCTATTAGTTAGGGTTTGTATTGGTCATTTATTAAACCAAACTGATACTCGCATACTATGTCCTTGTAGGAATCCTTGTTCTTTAATGAACTGCTTTGCTCAGATATAAAAGCATGAAATGTAATCTGATTAGTGCCTTACCAAAATGGATTTTGCCCTTAGTACTTTAACTAAAATTAACTGAAAATATATTCACACTGTAATCCATAGCAGTTTCACAAGAGAAGAGTTAAAATAATGAATTCAAATTCAAAACTGATAAGAGGAAATATTGAGGTTTTTCAGTGGAATGATGCACATATAATAAATTGGGAAATGAATGATTTTAAGTAAGTTATTAAGAACTAACTTGAAATATTGCCTAAACTTTGAACCAAAAGCAGAAAGTTCTGAAAACAGTGTAACACAATTTGCTATAAAGAACTTTTCTCAATAGGGAATACATGTGAATCATTATTAGAACCTGAGAACTTTTTTGAAAAGCAAACTTTTTGATTTTGTTTTTTAAGGCCAAGTTAGAAAGAACACAACCTTTGGTGATATTAAGGCACATTAAAAATAGCCATATGAATGCTCACATTAAATACAATACAGTAAAGAAGGATTTGGTTTCACCCTGCCTTGTTCATAGCTCCCTTTGTGGGTTCATAAATGGAATGGGACCATTTTAGTTCTATTTTTGTCTTGTTTAACTTGAAAATTTAAACAGTTAACATTTCTCCTTTTTAATGTTTACTTTTTTTAATGTTCAATTGGACCAGATCCACCTCATTTACAACCTGATCCAACTCGCACTTATGTTGGACATTAACTCTAATGGGAGCTGGATCAGACCATTTCAATGGGGTTGCAATGGTTGTAGCTAAGAAAGTTTGATGACAGCACTCTATAAGACTACATGGTTTCTTAAAACTCCTAGGGGTATATTTTTAAAGCCTGTTTTAGCATTGTTACATCAGCATAAGTCTGAATTATGATATTTGAATTCCATTTTAAGTTAAAAAGTCATGTTGGAATGGACTTTAATAATACTCTGAGCTGTTTAAAACTTTTATTTTAAAAGTTACATTTACAGATTTAAAAACTCGCAGTTATGCTTTTGTAAGTACTTATTGTCAAGTTTGAAATTTTGCCTGCCATGGGTATCTCAAAGTGGGAAGTAGTGGATTTTTTAAAGACTTCTTAAAAAAATTCCCTGTCTCTTTGTCCCATTTATTAAAATATTTTGAGTATCTTCCAAAAATGCAAAATAAAGAATGAGAGGGGCAGGATCACTGATTCAGTAAGGTACTTTAATCAGGTGCTTAATTGCTGAATCAGGGCCAGAGACAGTAGTGAAGAGAGAATAGGAGAAAGTGAAGGAAAAGCATCAATATCTCTTGTGCACTTATGTTAAAATTATTAAACACATACTCCGTCCCTCACAATGCAAGTTAATTAGCCAGATCTGTATTCATAGCCTTATGTTCCCGTCACTGTCATTCTCCTCTTCCTCCTCCCTACATCCCTTGAGCAGTGTATTGTGATCACTACTTGTTGTGCCATCTCTTTTTAAGCAAAATTGCCCATTGAAAGCAGAAGTCTGTTTGTGCTGAAGCCCAAAAATATTTCCTAAAACAGGAAGATTAAAAATGGGGGCAGTACTTACAGAATCATCTCTTAAATGCAGACACATTTTCAAAGAGGGTTTGTTTCTTTAAGAGAAGATGGCACTTTTCCCTCCCTCTGCCAGGCACTGACAGTCAATCATAACAATAGCCTCAGGAGGATATCCCTGCTGGTGTTCATAGGATAAGGGACATGGCTGTAACTCTTAGCACATCCACAGCCTCAGTGAGTGATACAGGCTAAAACTCAAATGCTTTACTGCCACAGAGGCAGACGGCTTAGTGCTATGAGTAGGGTGTGTGATCTTCGCAGTGAGAAACACTTATGTCATCACATGCAAACGGACTAGATTAATTAGTTCATTAAATAGCTGTGACAAATGAGACTTCATCTGCCAAAACCTTAAATTTGACATAGGCTAGAAATTACACTGGTCTACAATTTTTTAGAAGTCGTCTGCTTCAGAGATAAAATGTGATATTTATTATGTATTTTGATGTGCTGAATTCAAATATGACAATTAAAACAACTGATTGGCTACTGTTTCTAAGATATTTAAGTTTTTACATTTTATGGCTATGTATATTGTGTAGATAGTAGAGTTTTAATCATAAATTGTAAACCTAGGTCTTTTCATGTGTTTATGGTTGCTTTACATGGTAATATTTCACCTGTCCTGTTTATGTAACACTTTAAAAATCAGCAGAAGGGTTATATAAATAAAATGTATTATGAAACAAAAGGCAAAAAACGATTATGTACATAGTTTAGTCCTATTCAGTGTCTACTTGGCGCTTCTTGGCTTGTCTCTTGTATTCATTAAATGGAGCATCTCTTGTCACTGTCCAGCAATAGTCTGCAAGCATTGATGGGCT